>JAWDGP010007369.1:85000-95000 GCA_033675545.1 Elysia crispata
CATTACACAATTATCTACTTTATTTACAGAAAGGCAAATGTCAGTGTAAATCCTATATAATACTACTTGAGAGCAAAGTAAATCATTTTTTTTCCTAATTTTCCTTTATGGTTTTTTGTTGTTTTTTTTTCATTTTTCTTTAAAATTTTTAAATGGATTAATTCGATTTCAAGCACGGCTGCTGGCTAGACATAACTCTACATCTATTTTAACTTTACTGACCAACTTCAAAATCTCGAATCTAGATCCATTACTTTAGACTTGTAAAGTTCTCTAATTATTAGTTGAGTAAACAAATATTTAAAAAAAAAAACCGACTTTAGCCTTCTTTGCTTTTCTTTGCTGAATTTATACATTCTTTGATATAATTCTGATTCAATAGCCCAAATCAATGTTTTGAATATAATTTTGTCTAATTTCATGGAATAAATTAAACCTAGATATGAGCTAGAAAGATCTAGGTCTGTCAAATCTTGTTCACAGCAAGCGAAAAATTTGAGGCACCATGTCTTGTTGCAAAATTGTATTTTGTCGCCTACATCTAGAGAATTAGAACATGTCTTTCATAGATTCAAACAGTTGTTAAAGAAACCGAGCCGCTTGAAAACTGGTTTTTGAAATATTTTAAGCATAAAATGATTGTATTTTCATGAATTAAGAGATCAAGAGAGCTTGATTACAAAATCTAGATTGCGATTAGACCTTAAATTAAAAATAAACAATGTTTTAAATATATGCAAGTCTAAATTAAAACCGTATGAAACGCAAATTCCGCATTTTAAATTTAGCATTGTAGATAAAACCTTGTTTTCTCTTTAACTATTTCATCTACTATTCCATATATCTCTAGATCTAGATCTCAATCATATTAATTTTCAATGGAGGAAAGAAAAAAAACAGTTTAAATCAATCAAGACCTTGATGCCAACAACACCTTAATACACAAAAGACTGAAATAATCCATGGAAATCATCCTAGGAGAAGAAAGATCTACTGCACACGAATAGGCTAAGTCCAACAAGAATCTAGATCTAGTTCAGGTTCCATCCTCCACTTTTCACAAAATATCCACAGAAATTATCACTCACGGTGAATTCCTCCCAGCGAAATGATCAATGCTGTTCAATAGATCACCACACAGTGCAGTACTGCTGCAGTTTATTCCGTTGTAGTTAGCGAGGTCGCTTTCCCTCTCCTCGCGCCTGCTCCAACAGCAGCAGCGCCGGTTATCTCTCTCGTCTGCTAGATCTAGGCTGGCGGAGGCCACACGTTCAGTCCTCGCCTAGAGTGTCTGACGTCTGCCTCGGTCCTAGCCTACTGTCTGCCGTGCGTCCCTAGGCCCTCTCCTCCCTCCCCCGTTTTCTCTTCCCGTCCCGTTGTCTCGTCTAGTATTTTAGCCGCTACCCGCTCCGCCCCTTTCAGTCATGATTCTTTTTGGTGCGGAGACCTGCAGTGGAAATTCCCGTTGGATGGAGGCGTTTTCAGTTCACACACGACTGATGGACATCGGTGCGTACGCTTCATTCGCACTGCGGCCTCTCAGGTTGTCCACTAGGAAATTAGAAAAGAAAAGAAAAAAAAAATGTTGCAAAGTAATTTTCTTTACATTTGCTTAAAACCTTTTTACTTCCTTTACTGTTGTTTTGGTCTAAGCTTAGATTGTCACAATGAGAGTTAATAAAATTCATGATTTTCAAAATCTTAATTTGTCAATAAAAGAGGCTTTCTAAGTAGACATGGACGTGCAAAGAATGTATCCACGGAAAAAAAAATTAATAAAAAAAAAAATTGATTGCCCATCACTGGTTTACTTTCGACTTTGCATGAGCAAACAAAAATAAAAAAAATAATTGATTAATAAAAATGACGGCACTGCAGTGTTTTAAAACCCTCTTTAGAGGAAAAGCGAATACATCTAAGTCTGTCATTATATTTCTATAATTTTTTTACAATCCGCAACATGAAACAAGAAGATATCATCATATCCACGACACCCATTCCCCCTAATTTCATTAGCAAAAAATAACTTGCAGACATAATATTAGCAGTTTATAGGCACAAAGCACAAAAAAGAAAAAAAAAAAAAAACCAACAGAAATTAATGATTTTAGAAAATGTACCATAAAAAGCAACATACACAAAATACCTATGGCACTCAGGGCGGGAACAAGCTATTGATTCGTTCAATAAATTTAATAAGGTTTTCTTTTTTAACTTAGCTTGGTTTTTGGAATTAAATAGATTATTCGTCTTAATTATATTCGGATATCTCTCGAAGAGAAAACACATCTATGGAGGCAGCGGCTTCCCACCAAATAATCTCAAAAATTCTAACTTGTGAGTATCCAACTCGCTCTCTACCAGCTGTGCCACCAGTCAGGACCAGTAAGACCTATCTACCCTAAATGGTACTCGTCAAAACCTTCAGGGTAGCTACCAGTTTTTGGCACAACCGCATGGTCCTTTGAGCAACTTCGGGTGACCCCAGGCAAAATGTGACTGTCGAGAGTCGGTTTATCGCTACCCAGTATTGGCCCCTTGATTGAATTATCTCAACCTGTCGGATAACACGGTATTTTTGCCAAGTTCCTTGGAGCTTCAAATTACATGAGATTATTAAAGTTATTATTGAATAAAATAGTAATAGTAATAGAAAATAATAATAATAATAATAATAATAATAATAATAATAATAATAATAATAATAATAATAATAATAATAATAATAATAATAATAATAATAATAATAATGATGATGATGATGATGATGATGACGACGACAACGACGACGACGACGACAACGACGACGACAACAACAACAACAACAACAACAACAACAACAACAACAACAATTGAGAGAAAATTAAACGATAATTTAAGGTATGTCTCTAAGTGAATGTACCATAAATGGCCTGATTGTATCCTTCCCTTACCCTGACAACCAAGCAAACCAAAAATGTCTAACACATCCTAATGTAAAGGTAAAACGCGTTTTTATGGAACAGCCAATACCGAAAATGTAACAACTGTGTAACTTCCTTTTGTTCCCACAAAGCAAAAAAAAAAAAATTATATATATATATATATATATATATATATATATATATATATAATTTTTTTTTTTTGTATGTATATATATATTATTATTTTTTAAATTAAAAGACCATAATTGCTTGAAAAGGTCAAAATTGTGGATTTTCGAGGTGGATGACCTTCTCTTTTATTTTTCAGTTTTATCATCCATAAAGTGCCTTACCTCCATCATGGATTAACCAGGCAGTAACTTTGGAGTGATATCACTCAGAGACAGACTTAGGAGATCTTCAATTCTTTATAACAGGATTTAAAACTTGAGTATGGAGTGTCGGATATTTTTGGTGTACCAGGATAAACCCTCAGAATAATCATCTTGTAATGCATCGACTATATTAACGAGTTTATTCTGACCTTGTGCAAGTCTACAAATCTCCTGAGAATTATTACATAAACAGGTTGCTTGAAGTAAGACGGTTTCTCCATGAACCGTCACACTGTTGACAACAAACCGTGACTCCATTCATCACTATTGTATGCATATTTACGTCTGATTTCATTGGAACATCATCATCATCATCATTAACATAGCAGCATCTGGCAAAAAAACTTAAGCAGTATTCAAAACAATTTGCTACGTGATTGATTACTTCGTCCCCTTAGTATGTTAAAATCTTTTACTCTAATAAGAAAACAGGTAAGCGTGATTGTATGGATGAAAACAATGCTCTGTATGTGGAATATGATTCACACATACAACGCAATACATAATTTTCTTTTATGCCCTGAAAGTTTTCTCTTAATGTCACGAAAATCCCGAACATAATCTCGTGTGATAAAACGGACAGTCTGAAGTCCCCTGAGAGTTTTCTCTTATTGGCACGAAAATCCCGAATATAATCATGTGCGATAAAACGGACCGACCGAAATCTCCGGCTGGAGCAATGGAAGAAGTCCATGCCAAATACAGAGATAAGTTCCAACTTTGCCTCACAATCTAAAGCTAAAGGTTATAGGGATCCATACGGTGAGACGCCAATCTCATGCCATCTCACATTTGGCTGGGATTTCCAGACTGTTTAATTGATTGTTTGATTCAGCCCATCCACTAAAGCGTTTTCTTACAAGTTCTGTGACTGCCTTGGTTAGGGAAGGACCGATAAGATGAGGCCCAAGACTTTTTTCTCGACAGCTTGGGTTGTTTTATGTCCCATAACTTTCCAGAAGAGTCTAATGTTGATAAAGTGGCTTTCTATAAAACAAAAGATAGGATTGGTCAAATGAAATGCGACCACATCATCATCAGCTGATAGATGAACCAGGGATCAAGCCCACGTTTCTTTCTAATGGTCAATCTAGTGTCCAACCAACTGAGCCATTCCACGCCTCCGTTAGGCTCGAAACCACAATAATGAGGGAAATAACTGCCATTCATCTGACTCCAAAATCACCGATGCAAAAATTGGCAAGGCTAGAGTCAAATAAATCGAAATATCTGGTTTTCGGAAAACGAGAGATTGAGAAATCATGATTAGGACTCCGTACAAAATGATAAAGTAAACTAATCTATCTCTATAGACAGTTGAAGTTGAAAGATTCCTTGGCAGAAAACTGGTCCAGAAGCGGGTCCATTTTGATAGAAACACCACACGGCCTATCCCAACAACCATAAATAGTTAGAGAGTATTAATAATCTCAGGAAAACTGAGACAGTTATTAGTTACAGTTCAAAAATAAATTTCTCATCCTAAGTTTGTCTCATGGTCTTATTCGGGGAAGAAAACTGTAGGTATAAATATGAAATTACCCAAAGTTTCTTTCAGAAAATGTCTTCTTCATTCGGTATTTTGTTTAGAATCAGTTCGATCAAGTTGTTTTATCTTTTTTTAATCCTTTTAATATTGCAAAATATTTAAAGATTTCATTTGTCTTCTGAAGCCCATCCTATGTGGTGCACCTGTAACAATCCAACCTGAACTGAAGGTCATCACTACACAACCTTCTTAAGTGGAGGAACAAATCGTGCCTTCAAAGAAATGCCCATATGGCGGCAGGCGTGTAAATTAAGCTAATCGTGTTGCTTATCTAGAGTGGTACGACCAATAGGTTTCTCAGGAGCTCGCTACACTGGGGAAGCTTATCTACCGCTGTCGGACAGACCTGTTCGGTGAGATTACGGGGCGCATGTGCAAACGGTAGCGAGATACGTATAGTTTGAATTGGCGGGACCCATAGCGTGGGAGCGTAAAGAAGAGAGGGAGAGAGATGGAAGGAAGGAGGTAAGATGGGAAAAAGAAAAGAGAGAGAGAGAGCGGGAGTACGAGGGAGGCAATGAGAGCTAAAGAGACAGGGAGTGAGGGAGTGAGAGACTGAGAGAGACAGGGACATAGAAAGAGAAAGAGAAACAAAGACTGGGAGTGAGAGAGAGAGAGAGAGAGAGAGAGAGAGAGAGAGAGAGAGAGAGAGAAAGGGGGGGGGGAGAGTGAGAAAGAGACTGGGAGACAGAGAGAGACTAGAAGAGAGTCTGTGCTTTAGTGGACTTAACAACATACAACCTTAGGTGCTAATATTAAAGAGACTTACTACACATTGTCTCTTGTTCACCTTTCGAATCCTCTTCTACAAAAGAATTAGCTGAATTAAACATGGCAAACCAAGATCATACAGGTTCTTATAAATAAAGGTGTAAACTATTTATAAATTAAAAGGATTAAAAAAAAAAAAAAAAACTTAATCTAGCTGATTCTAATACAAAAAAAAAAAAAAAATGGAATGAAGAAGACTTTCTGAATGAAATTTTGAACAATTCCATCATTATACTACATAGTTTATCTTCTTCACCCATTCTGCAATGAGACGCTATGTGCTTCCTCCCTTTTTCTTTCATTATTCTCCGGAATCAACATCTACAAGAAAAAGGGAAATAAAATTTGAGGGCTCAATACATGCAATAAAAAGAAAAAAAAATAAGAATAATAAAAGATTTTGCGCATAGAGAACATCGCCTCAATCTAGATTTACACAATATAATTACTCATAACCTCACCGTATTTCCCATTACTTTTTTTTTTATTCTTACCTGGGAAAAGGAAGAAAACAATAATAATTATATCACTTATCAGCACTTCAATTCAAATACCTTCGTACTCTTGAGATCTAATTATAGCGCAGCGCACCTTAGGAGAAACCAAGGATCGAGCGGGGATTCCCACTAGAGCTGGGGGAAACTTCGCCAAAATCTCAAGAGGTGTCTCTAGGTGACGCTACACTTTCCTCGTTTCTTATTTGATAAGAGAAACTGTTTGAAAGTTAAAAAAAAAAAAGAAAACAAAACAAAACAAAAAAAGAAAAACGAATGTAGATTGAAAGACGGAGATTCTGAGATTAAAATTTTGGAGTCTTTATTTTGATTGTCTAATTTTATTTTATGGTTCGATTTTTATTTTAAACTGTATATTTTCGCTTAAAGATAATTTTCTCTAAGGAACAAAGTTGAGCGCACCATGGTAATTGCTATATTTTTTTTTATCCTTCAATCTTTTTTCCTTCTCTATAATTGCACCCAATTTAAATTCCTCATTACGCCCTCACTACTCTCTCTCTCTCTCTCTCTCTCTCTCTCTCTCTCTCTCTCTCTCTCTCTCTCTCTCTCTCTCTCTCTCTCTCTCTCTCTCTCCTCTCTCTCTCTCTCTGCCTTTTTGTCTGTCTGTCTGTTTGTTTCTCTTTCTCTGTGTGTGTGTGTGTGACTCTCTCTCTCTCTCTTTTTCTCACTCTCCCATCCTCCTTATCTGCCTGTCACATATTCCTTTCTCTTTTTCTCCTCTTTCTATTACTCACGCTCTTGAAATGACAAACATGTTAAGTCCACCTTCTTCCAGATACCGAGAATTATCAATACGCGCATCAACAAACCGAGATAAATCAGAATGGTAAAGTCCGCCTATTGTGGCAAGATGAAATCAACAACAGCAGTAAAACTATTTTCAGGAAATGAACAGGCCTATTTCATTAGTTCTCCGTTTACTTTTTTTTAAAAATTATCGATTGCCTCCTTAACTTCGCTCGGTCTTAAATACTCCTGTCTGCCACTCTATGTTCTCCTCTTTCCCCAAACGTGTTTGTCTTTATCTCCACAACCTTCTTGTGATATCCTTCTTTTCAGAAATCATACAGCTCGCAGCATCCACCATCCCCTCAGTAGTTTTCTCTACCTAAAGTTTCCTCTCTTCATAGCCATTTCAATTTCCCCCTTCCTTTCACCTCCCTCCCCCCCCCCCACCCTTTTTCTCTCATTCCCCTTAATCTCAAGCCTCAGACATTAATCTATAAAGTATATTGCCAATCCAAACAAATTACCACACGTGTAAGTCAATAATTCTCTTGCTCTCCAAGCTTTCACCCGAGCTATGTACTCACTCTCACCACTCAACACTTATCTCTCTCTCTCTCACTTTCTCTCTCTCAAGCACTTCTCATTACTTCTGCTCATGGTTGAATCTCTGCGTTTTGAAGTCAAACCCCCCTCCACCTTCCCCTCATGGCAAGTTTGTTTGCTTGTTTCTCTATGATCGATAGTCCTGATCAATTTCTCTAAATGCAATTTCAAATTTTGGAAAAGAAGACAAATTTTTCTTTCTTACAAGAAGATTTTCTTTCCTTACACGAAGACGTCTCTCTCTCTCTTTCTCTCTCTCTCTCTCTCTCTCTCTCTCTCTCTCTCTCTCTCTCTCTCTCTCTCTCTCTCTCTCTCTCTCTCTCCTCTCTTTTCAATAATTTATGAATTCGTTGCTTTTTTTTTAAAGCTGCAGATCGAAGGTCACGGGTCATATGTCGGAGTATCAACCATCCGAATGTTGAACTTTTCTTAAACCCCGACTTACATGACTGCGCTAGAGAAGACCGTGACATGTGATGGGCGAGTGATGAAAACAGAACACCGTGTCAATTCCAAAAAATAAAAAAAAACACACACACACACAAATAGGTTTATATAATATATAACTTTACATAATAAAACTAAAAAACAAAAAAACAAAAACAAAAAAAAGAAGAGAAGAAGAGAAAAAATCATACTCTTTGGATGTTAAACATAAAAAAATCACTTATGTTTTTAGTTCGTGACGTTTAAGAATAAACTGGATATGCATGCGAAATCTATATAAACAAAAGAACAACAACAACATCAACAACTACAACAACAACAACAACAACAACAACATCAACAGCAACAGCAGCAGCAATATGAACAGCATTAAAGCTGTAGACTGCCACAGATTCCGCCCGCAGCTGGTGCAGGTTAGATCACATGACTGGGGAGAAGATTGGAGAGCGGAAAGTCTTGAAGCTGGTCCGTTTCTCTTTCTCTCTCTCTGTCATCGTAACCTATCTGGCAGTCACAGTATTGCCATTTTGGCACCTTGTCTTCCCTTCATTTTCTCTCTCTCTATCTCCTTCGCTCTCTCTCTCTCTCTCTCTCTCTCTCTCTCTCTCTCTCTCTCTCTCTCTCTCTTTCTCTCTTTTTCCACTTCCCTCCCTCCATCTCTCCCCTTCTCTCTCTCTCTCTCTCTCTCTCTCTCTCTCTCTCTCTCTCTCTCTCTCTCTCTCTCTCTTCTTTCACTTTCCTCCTCTTTCGCATCTCTTCTTCTATTTATATTTATGAATCTGTTTATGTTCTTTAAGTCTCCTAAGCCTCTTTCATGGTATCTATTGCAATTCAGAAAGATTCGTTCTTTAATTCCCTTCAAAACCTTTAATCATTTCACTACAGGCATAACATTCAGAAAGATCTTAGAGTTTTAAAGTTAAATCCTGTACAAGTGAAAAAAAAAAAAAAAGCTTACGTCTTTCTCACAGTTAGTTTATTTTCCTAGCGCTGTCAGGTAATCGGTGTTTTTGTAAAGAATCTCTCCCAGCTTTCATGTGAGGTAAGGAACACGAGGTCTGTTTACTCTAGCCCACTCAAAACAAACGGCGGCCGACGAGGTTCAATTCCCCTCCGTGATTGGGCGGGCTGTTGGTCCAGGGGTAGACCACACGCCATAAGGATAAAGAGAGAGGAGAGAAAGAATGGTGTGGGGAGGAATATGGTGGTGAGTCGTAATAGATATTGAGGAGTCAGTTTTTTTTTTAATTTTTGGGTGAGTAAATAATGTTTACTTTCAGATGCTTTGCTTGGGTTATAAGTCTTCTATCATTTTTTTTTATGTTTTGATTATTCGAAAAGATCAGCTGACTTTGTACTAGAATGTGCTCTCTTCCATTTTTCGTCTTTTTTGTATCATGAACACTCACCCAAATTTAACAAGCACCATTTTTTACTGATGTGATCTTTTTTCTTTCCTTTTTTCCCCCCTTCATGAAAGTCCTTTTTACACTTTGAATTAAAGTTTTTAAATGTTGGTTTTTTTTTAATTTTTGAACAACAGCTAGTCCGCCTCACAGTATCACTTGACAATCTTCGAAATTCATTACCATTGAAGAGCAGTAGCGGCTGTTGATTGATCAAGAATCCCAAATTCTATACCTAGACCCTAAATCTAAACAAAACAACGCCTCACAGTTAAACCCATAACAAAACTGACGTAACCTAATTTAAATAATTCCCCATGATGTCCGGCTCTCTAGCCGTGTGTCAGCCGTCCAATCAGAGCCGAGCACTAACCCCGCCCTCTTTAAAGCGTCATCGATTTTTTTTCTCTTTCTTTCTTAATCCGTTACGTATTGGCCGCGCGTAGCCACGCCTTTATCTCATCAAGATTAGCCAATAGGCGATTAGATAGGGGGCCACCAGCTTGCGTCGAGCTTGTCAGCCAGCCACTGTGCTCAAATATTGATCGCCATTCTTAGCTTGTCCTAGGTGAGTAGGGATGAGGCATCGTACCTAGTCACACACGGCAGGTTGATGCATGTGAATGAGCCTGTGACTCGACTAGATCTAGATTCTAGATACTATATACTAAACTGGTAA
>JAWDGP010007369.1:105000-115000 GCA_033675545.1 Elysia crispata
TCGGCTCGATTTGTCGCCGAGAGTATTCAATTTGTCCCACCTTGGTGTCCCGGGTTAAATAATCGGCCGTCACGAGTATTTCAATAGGTCCAATCTGGGCAGGGACATATTTCAGGTATAGTAATAGTAATGAACCTAGAACTGGGCGGATTCGATTACCTCGTTATTCTAAGTATTCGGTGATTAGACGAATTAAAGGAAGATTTAGGTTTTAAATCAATTAAACCGTGAGGAAATGTAGTTTTTCTCTTGACAAAAATCGGTTTAGGATTATAACTTATGAAATTCGTGACGCCCAATGCTTTTGCATTAGTTTGTTTATGACTTTCGGTCAATATTTTCACTTCTCCACAACGACTTCTAACCGTTATGCGTAATCTTTTACACATACATTACTCTCTCTATCTTTCTTCTCTCACGTCAACACATGGAAAGAAAGTTTACAACTTCCTTAAGTCAGTAATCTGTTCGCCCTGATTACATTCACGCCAAACAAACATAAAAAATACTACCATGGAGTGGACAGGTCTTATGATACAAGTCCACGTCTCATTGTCAAACCCCCCCAAAAATCGCCTTCTTCATTGTGGTAAAAACTTTCAAGAATGTAACTTTTATCGTTTTAATCTTGTGTGAATAACCCCAGGTTTACTCCTGGCTAAAACAACTTTTACTCTGTCTGAGCTTTCACGCGCTCTAAGGGGAAAGTGCAGAAATCACGTTTTACCTTTGGGCTCAACACTTGTTTCTTGTTTGTCGTTTTATGTATTTTGTGGGATTTTTGTACTTCTCAACACAAATACAATGATGACAGAGACACGGCTTCCTTTTCCTGATCGCCCTAAGCTTTTTACACAAAAAATAATTAAAAAAAGGAAAAACCGTTGGCGAACGGACAAAGATAGAGGCACATCCTGTCGTATATTGACAGAAGCTTATTAGCAACGGAATTTCTCTCTCTCTCTCTCTCTCTCTCTCTCTCTCTCTCTTTCTCTCTTTCTCTCTCTTTTATCTCTCTTTCTTTATCTCTTTTTCTCTCTATCTTCATCTATCTCTCTATCTCTCTCCCTCTGTCTCTGTCTGTCTGTCTCTCTTTCTCTTTGTCTCCCTCTTTGTCTCACTCTCTCTCTCTCTCTCTCTCTCTCTCTCTCTCTCTCTCTCTCTCTCTCTCTCTCTCTCTCTCTCTCTCTCTCTCTCTCTCTCTCTCTCTCTCTCTCTCTCTCTCCGTCGTTTTACAAAGAAAGAATAGAGAAACTGCAGTTGATCACAAATCGAGGGATGAACTACTAGAGCGATTTTTTTTGTCTTTCTTCTGATGATAGGACCTATCACCAAGATCAAAGATCTTCAAAAATTATTTGGGCAAAAAAGTGGATATGAAAAGAAAAAAAAATAGAGTGCATTTTTATTCAGTTACAAAAAGACGCTGCTTCAGCAAAAAAATAAATAAAAAAAATGTAAAAGTCATGATATTCACTCAATTTTATGGCATTTTTATAAGTCAAAAGTCTTGGAATATTAAATACTAGAACAAAAGTAATCGTCTTTATTTTTCTTAAGCAGTATTCGAATCTTTTCACCGCCGTAAAAAATCTGCCCGGTTATTATGACTTTCTCCTACTCTGCTGCAGACGACGCTCCGCTGGTGGCTGCAGCGAGAGTTCCTCGCCCTTGTTCAAGAACAATAACTCTGAAATTTCTTTTCTCCTCGCTTCGCTCAAATTATTCCGGGCCTCTTCATATTCAAAAGCTATTTGTAACGGAGCTAGACCGAGAAGAAAAGGGGAGAGAAATCTCTAGAAAAAAAGACCCTGAGCTCTCGAACCATGGGATCTTCAGAGAGGCAGGATAGAGGAAGAAGATCGGGATATATTATTGTTGTGTGGGGCTCGGGGGTGAGTTTGACACCGAGCAGCGGTACAAACTGATATCAATACAGTTGAAACTAGTGTGTGTGTGGGGGGGGTGGAGTAGAATTCGCAGTGAACGTGGGAAGGTGGGGGGTGAGAGAGAGAGATAGAGAGAGAGAGAGAGAGAGAGAGAGAGAGAGAGAGACAGAGAGAAAGAGTGAGAGAGAGAAAGAGTGTGAGAGAGAGAAAGAGTGAGAGAGATAGAGAGAGAGAGAGAGAGAGAGAGAGAGAGAAAGAGAGCAGGTGGGGGGGGGGGGAAGAGGTGGATGAGTTTGACACCGAAAAGCGGTACAAACTGATATCAATACAAAGTTTGGGCGTGAAAGGTTGTGTGGTTGAGAGAGAGAGAGAGAGAGAGAGAGAGAGACAGAGAGAGAGAGACAGAGACAGAGACAGAGACAGAGAGACAGAGAGAGAGACAGAGATAGAGACAGAGAGAGAGAGAGAGAGAGAGAGAGAGAGAGAGAGAGAGAGAGAGAGAGAGAGAGAGAGAGAGAGAGAGGGGGGGGGGGGGGGGGGGAGGGGGTAGAAGAAGCGGAATGAGCATTAATTTGTATGCAAAATAAAAAGAAAAAAAAAGAAAAATGGCTAAAAGACGAAAACACCTGTTGAGTTTTTTCTAAATATACTCCGGTTTAAGCGAAAAAGAAGTCTTCGAGGGCGATGTTGATAAGATATAATGGAAAACACGGGATACAAAGAAAGAGTGAACTCTAGGACGATTTCATACTAAGGTGGGCGTCAAGGGTTCCTGTACGATTATAATCCAATACCAAAGGTCAAGGTCAAGGGATTTCTCTTATACTGTTATTCCAAAGGTCAAGGTCAAAGGGCTTTCTCTTTACAATGTTATAGCCAAGGTCAAGGTCAGGGGCTTTCTCTTTACAATGTTATATTAACGGTCGAGGTCAAGAGCTTTCTCTCTTTATAATGTTATACCAAAGATCAAGGTCAAGGGTAACTCATCGTCACCAGTTGATTTAAATTCAGAAGAAATTCACCTCTCCTTAGGAGGTTACAGGGGTTCAGACAAAAGAAGGTCCAAGGACTCCATGGCGGAATCCTCACTCCATGTGTAAGAAGGAAAAAGGCATTTTGTCGCCCTCTATTAACATTGGATTCTTTACCAGCAAGTTTCTAGAATATTAGAAAGTATTCTCATTGTTGCGGTAGAACGGATATAATGAGATTTTTAAATAACTCATCGAAGCATAGCTTGCTACCACTGTGGATTTCACTATTGAGATTTATAATTATATACTGCCATGCTTTGCGACAATTTTTTTTTTTAATTTTGTTTTTACTAAGGAAAAAAATCCATTATTTAAAAGTAGAAAAGAAAAAAAAAACAACTACACACACACACACACACACATGAGATTCTCCTCAAGACAACAAATAAGTCGTAAAATAAATTGAATTCGTATTGTCAGAAAACGATTATAGTTTTGGTCTATACATCTCTTGGCAGAGATACAGTTGGAAGGAGAGAAAGAGAGTGAGAGAGAGACAGAGAGACAGAGACAGACAGACAGAGAGAGAGAGAGAGAGAGAGAGAGAGAGAGAGAGAGAAAGAGAGCGCTGGGGGTGAGAAGAGGGAGAGATAAAGAGATCTCGAGATAGACAGACAGACAGATAAAAAGACAATCAGACAAACACAGATACATCTCAAGATAGAAAGAAAAAAAATACGCGATAGAGAGACAAGCAGAAAAGCGGAAAGGGAAAGGGAAAAGAATGAGAAAGAAAAATAAAGGCATAAAGAAAAACTCTGAGAAGAGGGAGCGGCCAATTGTTATTTGAAAGAGTGTTTACCAACAAAGGGACAACGAAAATAGAATGGCAGAAAGAATCATGAATTTCCACTGAAACAAATAAATCAATAACACAAAGAGAATTCTCTCTCTCTCTCTCTCTCTGTCTCTGTCTCTGACTCTCTCTTAATTTCTCTCTCCCTCTTTCTTTTCCTCTCGACCCCCTCCATTCTGTCTCCACCTCTCTCTCTCTCCCCTCTCTCTTCCTTCTCTCTCTCCCACAGACAAACATCACCTGAGCTTTAACCCTCTACCGCCTCTCTCTTTCTCTCTCTCTCTCTCTCTCTCTCTCTCTCTCTCTCTCTCTCTCTCTCTCTCTCTCTCTCTCTCTCTCTCTCTCTCTCTCTCTCTCCCGCGCCGCCTTTGTCCGATTGTCCGCCATCGCTAGCGACCCGTCAGCCGTCAGCGGTTCTCCGCGCGTATTGTGACAAGCTTGACAGGCCATTTTGTGATGCCGTGTGCTCTCCACGGACGGAGGTTAAAAAGGAGGGCGGATATGAAAGTATGTCAACGTCTGCGGGAAAAAAAAACAAAGATACTAGGGGGGAAACTAACTTAGGGGACGTACATTTCTGTAAGAATTAAGCGTCTCAAGGAAGCAGAATACTCGAGCTAGGGGACAGAACTCTAATGCACGGCAATCAGAAGCAACAAGATAAATAAGGAAAAAAAAAAAGGAGGAAGATGTGGTGAAGATGGAAACAGGAGAAGATGGTGAGAGGTGGGGATAGGTTTGGGGTAAAGATAAATATTTTTTCTTTTTTCTTTTGTAGAAAAAAGAAAGTTAAAGGTACTTCTTTACTTCTTTACTTTCTTTGCACATTGACGGCACTAGGGGATTGGGTTGGGGTAAAGTGAATTATATGACAACAGCCCTGATTTTTTTTTTGTAGAAAACGAAAGCAAAAGTTACTTCTTTGCTCTTTTTTGCATATTGACAGCACCAGGGGATAGGGTCGGGGTAAAGTGAAATGTATGCCAAAAGCACTGATTTTTTTGTAGAAAACGGAAGCAAAAGTTACTTCTTTGTTTTTTTATCACATTGACAGCCTCAGTTCTGTGCAAGCACAAAATACCGACAGAAGCTGCAGATAGTATTGTTGTGCTAGTCCATAGAAAGACATTAGAGATGTACAACTCTTTGTGCTGGTAGCCCTATATTTGAAGGCGGGTTTGGCTAAAAGTCATTTGTTACAGATGAAAGGTTGACAGGACAATAAGATGGAAAGTAATGAGAGTTCGAGATCGGCACACTGTTGGGAAGATAATGAGTGCTGTGTCGAGAGTTATTTGTAGAGAGGTCGGGTAGCAAACAGTCGTGGAAGTGGAATCAACGGTTAGGTGAGATGGACTTTGGGTTGATATATAGCTCGATAGATAAATAGATTGATAAATAGATAGATAGATAGATAGACATGAAAATAGATAGATAGATAGATAGATAGATAAATAGATTGATAAATAGATAGATAGATAGACATGAAAATAGATAGATAGATAGATAGATAGATAGATAAATAGATTGATAAATAGATAGATAGATAGACATGAAAATAGATAGATAGATAGACAGACATGAAAATAGATAGATAGATAGATAGATAGATAGATAGATAGATAAATAGATAGATAGATAGATAGATAGCCACGAAATGCTAGATTAACTAATTCACAATCACATTCAAACAGATAAACGGTGAAATAAGATAGACAGAATATAAAAAAAAGATACATAGATAGATATGTAGGCAGATAGACAGATACTTAGATATTTAGATCAAGGTAAAAAATATTGGCAGAAAGACAGACTGATAATCAAAGATAGATAGACACTTGGGTTATTGGATAAATCAATGCAAGCTTAGATCGATAAATAATGAACTTAGATATCTAGATAGATAAACGTAGACATAGACAGAGAGATAGTTTGAAAATTAATGCGAAGAATTGATAGTCCTGCGCAAATGCGACAGCTTTTAATAGTTGAAACACAAAGATCGCATTTTGATCAAATGTGCCACTTTTAATTGTAAAATATGAAACACTTCGTACACAAAACCATGTAATTTTTTTTAATGTCCTGTTTTTGAGTGCATCTACAATGTATTATGATACTAGTGAGATAAAAAGAATCGCCTTAATATTAATGCATTTTCAAGTTTGACAACAATTTTATTTCGCAACAAATTCCAATTTTACCATGATTATGATAATTTAAAAAAAAATATTTTAGAGGGGGTGCAAACTGCGTATCTCAAAAACTAATTCCGAGAGAACTACGTGCCTGCCACCAAGATAGTCACACAGCTGCATGCAGCAAGCTCTATCTGTCCATGTCTCTCTACGTGGGAGAGCTATAAACAAGGGGAGCTCATTCCGACCATCACCACATAAAGTAAACATCGTTAATGTGAAGAGGATTGCTGTGCACTTGGCAAGAGGAATTAACTCTCCCCGCCCTGTGCGTGTCCAATGATGTCATCATAAACCCGCCTTGCGTAGTTACGTCCCTTAGTAAAATAGGGGGGAAAAAATGGCGCTTGTGCTATACTCGCCTTTATTTCTCCCTTCATGCTTATTCCATAGAATATATTAATTTTAGAAACAGTCGAAACTTTGCCTACAGAAAAAAGTGATTTGTCAAATATTGCAGCCTTGAGTAATGACGTCACAACTGTTGTCTGATTCCACTAATCTGAGGCAGAACTTGCATGAGACGGACAGGTTGTGGTATTAACAATACTCAAGGCTCTAGATCTATATTAATTTTTCCGTCTCTTTGTCTTTTGTAGGTCTATCTACTGATTATTTTATATGCTCAACAAACGCAAAAGTACATCTCAGCAGAACCTATGTCAAAGCTAATGAAACATATGATGATTATGTTAAATCTTTCTGTAGCAAATTGTTGCGATGTAGCTCCCTATAATATGATACCTTTTTTTCTTTTTCTTTCTTTTTAAACTTAGTGGATATGAAACTTCTCTCACAGTTTGAACAGAATCTAGGTCTCAGCAAAAAAATAACCACGCAGGTGTTTTGATTACTGCAAAAAATAGAATAAAAAATATAGACAGATAGCTGACCTCTTTACTGTCACGCTAAGACTCCGTTTCATCTTCTCTCTCTCTCTCTCTCTCTCTCTCTCTCTCTCTCTCTCTCTCTCTCTCTCTTTCTCTCTCTCTTTCTATCTCTATCTCTTTCTCTCTATATCTCTTTCTTTCTCTCTCTCTCTTACTCTCTATGTCTCTTTCTTTCTCTCTCTGTCTCTCTCTCTTTCTCTCTATGTCTCTCTCTTTCTCTCTCTCTCTCTTTCTCTCTGTCTCTCTCTCTTTCTCTCTATGCCTCTTCTTTCTTTCTTCCTCTCTCTCTCTCTCTATGTCTCTCTCTCTCCCTATTTCTCCTCCCCCCATCCTCTTTCCCGAAGCCCATACTTTCCTCTGTCCTGCCCCCCCCGCCTTCTCTCAACCAGATATAACCAGCCATAACTCCGGATTGACGACCGTTTCTCTGTTAACAGCAGCTGCTGCAGCCATGCAGTGACTGTCCTGCGCTGCTGTAATAGGAGTTAGAGCCACTCTCTTAACTGCTCTACGTGTTCGTACCATTTTTCATGCCTTGCTCAACACTCTCCCCCCCCCCCTCCCCACACACACACGCCCTTACGTCCATCATATTCCTCTCATCCTCCTCTCCCACCAACTCCTCTTCCCTCCCTCCTTCCTTCTTCTCTCTCGTCCTTTAGTACATGAGCCACTGTTTATCTCATTTCCCCCATCTCACATCCGCTCTTGCTCTCTAGCTCAGTCTTCCTCCCTCCCTCCCTCTCTCTCTGTCTCTCACCGTCCCTCCTCCCTCTCTCCCTCTCTTAATGTCTCTCTCTTTCTCTCTGTCTCTCTCCCTCCCTCCTCTCTCTCTGTTTCTCTCTGTCTCTCTCTTTCTCTCTGTCTCCCTCCCTCCTCTCTCTCAGTCTCTCTGTCTCTCTTTTTCTCTCTGTCTCCCTCCCTCCTCTCTCTCTCTTTCTCTCTGTCTCTCTCCTTCCCTCCTCTCTCTCTCCCTCTCTCTCTGTCTCTCTCTTTCTCTCTGTCTCTCTCCCTCCATCCTCTCTCTCTGTTTCTCTCTGTCTCTCTCTTTCTCTCTGTCTCTCTCCCTCCCTCTCTCTCTGTCTCTCTCCCTCCCTCCTCTCTCTCTGTTTCTCTCTGTCTCTCTCTTTCTCTCTGTCTCTCTCCCTTCCTCCTCTCTCTCTGTCTCTCTCCTTCCCTCCTCTCTCTGTCTCCTTCTCTCTCTCTCTTTCTCTCTGTATTCGTTCTGCCTTTAATTCTATCAACAACTATCAGATCTGTGCAGCCCGAGTCTTCAAAAAGATAGAAAGAAAAACAAAAGTAGGCCCAGGCATCTACATGCCTTTTCCTTAGTGCCTAGATTCACGTCCCCACATATATTTGATACACCTATCTTTGCTTTGTTAATTTTATTATTAAAGAAAGATTTTGCATCATTTTCGTTTCTATAAGACAGATTTACCTCAACTTCTTAGTTTATTCAAAACAGCATGTAAGTCACTGTTCCTGGATCATCCACTTATACATGCTTTGTTTGTAGATGTGGAGGGTTAAGTGCCTTGTCTTGTCTCGGCAAGGCGATGGGTGCCGCATCGAGGCGCAGGTTCGATCCCTGTTCTAATGTTTTCACTTCTTTCGTCTTATTTGTCGGTCTCCAGCTAGATCTAAGCTTCTGGTTAATTTTTCTACGTCATATGGTGGGCTTAAAGGTAATTGAAAGAAAAAAAAAGAGCAAGGCGCATTCTGTTACCTTTCCTTCTTCTTTGTTTTTTAATACACATTTTCATCACCCCCCTTACTCTCACTAATACTGTATAGTCAAAAAAAAAAAAAAAAAAAAAAAAAAAAACTGTCCGGATGCAAAACCCGTTTCCGCACGGTAAAAAAACCTGCAGCAGTAAAGTTCCGACACGCGCTAGAGCGGGGCAGCAGTCGCCCGCAGTTTTACGGCAGTCCGCCCCGACAAGGATTAACCCTTTAGAGCCCGCCGTTCAAAGGCGGACGTTTGTAGCCGACGGTGAAACGGTCCCGCACTTGGACGGTTAAATTGGGTGTTTAAACGGCGGGAGGTTCGAAAACCGGCTGAGAGACGGCAAGGGGCAGGTGGTGGTGGGGGTAGAGTGACGCTAACGTTGAGAGAGGGTTGGAGGTTTGAGGACGTTGGTTGTGTGGGAGTGAGACACACACAAGAGGAGAGGGAGTGACATTCTTTTTTGCCTAGAGCAGTTAAACTTCTATAATAAAATGTTTAATTTTAGGCTACCTTAGATTTATTTTTCCACCATACATGTTATTATAAATCTCTTTCATTAATCACCCTATATAAGATTTTGTTCTGTTTATGTACTCTAATCTCGAGCTGCATGTAAAACCACCACAATGTGCCTATGAAGGACAATAAAAGTATATCTTATCTTATCTTATCTTATCTTATCTTATAAAGTATGATAGGGAAAAGGGAAGGAAAATGTATAGAAGAAGGGAGAAGGTTTGAATAGTGGGAGGTAAGGAGAGGGACGGGGGAAAGGGGGTGGGAAAGGTTGGTTTAGACTAAAATGATAGGTGTGTGCCCGTGAAAATAAAGAGTAAGTTAAGCGCGTGTTATGGGAGAGAAGTAAAGAACATGTCAGAAAAATTGAAGGTGGAGATGAATATAGGACGGAAAATATGAAAAAAAAAAGGGATAGAATGAAAGGGAGAGATAGAGGAAGAGTGAGAGGGAGAGAGAAAGAGAGAGAGAGAGAGAGAGAGAGAGAGAGAGAGAGAGAGAGAGAGAGAGAGAGACAGACAGACAGACAGACAGACAGACAGACAGACAGACAGACAGACAGACAGAGACACAGAGAAAGGGACAGAGAAAAGAAAGAGAGAGAGTGAGTGATTGAGATAGATAGATAGATAGATAGATAGATAGATAGATAGATAGATAGAGAGAGAGACAGAGAGAGACAGAGAGAGAGACAGAGAGAGAGAGAGAGAGAGTGAGAAAGAAAGAAAGAGAGATCGCACCAATACTCGACATTCATCTGGTAGACGGACATGTAAGACATGTACTTTAATACAGATCTATTTCTTTCAATGCCACTCATTTTATATGCAAGAGTATAGATATGATATCAGCATGCTTGTCTACTAATTGAGCTCTTCAAATGTAGACTTTTGAGAAAAGTTTCGTGGAATTAAATTCTGCCTTCTCAATATCCTTAGGCTGGGA
>JAWDGP010007369.1:122500-132500 GCA_033675545.1 Elysia crispata
AAGGGTGATTTAGAGAGGAACACAGAAAGAGAAAGATATATATATATATATATATATATATATATATATATATATATAGAGAGAGAGAGAGAGAGAGAGAGAGAGAGAGAAAGATAAAAGAGAGACAGAGAGAAAGAGAATAAGATGGTGAGGGAGAGATGGGCAGAAGGAGAGAGAGAGAGAGAGAGAGAGAGAGAGAGAGAGAGAGAGAGAGAGAGAGAGAAATAGAAACAATAAAGCGAGAGACAGACAGACAGAGACTGGCAGATGGTAAAGGAACATTAAGACTGGCAATAATGAAGATTTTGGGATAGCATATTCCTGCGACTCTTGAAATAGAAAAACAACAAACAAACAAACAAAAAAAAAAAAAAACAGACGATGATTGCGCCTCCCTGGGATATGCTGAGACTGGCCTGTTTCTGGTGACGCTGATGTCACTTGATGGGTGACATGAGGCGGAGAGAGCGGCATGTGGAGGTGTCTTGAGTTATTGGCCTTGTTTGGGTTGCATGCACCGCTGTCAGATTGTCTCCCCTTAGCTGGGAGAATCCGTCTGGAGCAGAGCGTGGTTGAGTGTGTGGGAGAGGGAGGAAAGGGGAGGGAAAGCTGTACCGCCGAGAGAAAAAAATGGAGAGATAAAGAGAAAGTGTAAAAAATAAAATGATATGAATTGAAGAGAGAGGGGGATAAAGAGAGATTTCAGAGAGAGAGATCTTAATGAGGATAAAATGAAAAAAAAACAAGTGAAATATTTACACAAAGTACCAATACAATCGCATAGAAGTAAATTTTTTTTTCATCTCTGCTTATACAACGAACACAAACACAAAGTCATACAGTAGTTTTCCGAAAACAGATCTAGAAGATAAAAGAAGCCTGACATGTCAGACAAATCTACTCATTTTATGGGGGAGCAGGTGATTCGTAGAATTAGAAACAGCATGAACATGTTAAGATAATCCCGATCTACATTCGATACGCCACGACATAGCAACACGCACCAATGGCTGCCGCCGACCAGCTGCCCTATGGTATCGTTTGGTCATTTGGAGCAGACGTGTCACTGCGCCGCGGTTATTTTGAACTGCTGGGACTGTACTGTACTATGGCTGCGGATTAGCTGGTCGTCGTCAGTAGAGATATTCAGTGGGAAATGCGATAGCTTGTTTCATTATGGTTTGAGCCTGGACTGGTTTGGTGAATAGAGATAGTAAGGGTGGTCCAGGAGGAGGGGGGGGGGAGGAGAGGGGGAGAAGTGGGGAGGGAGGGAGGGAGAGAGAGAGAGAGAGAGAGAGAGAGAGAGAGAGAGAGAGAGAGAGAGAGAGAGAGAGAGAGAGAGAGAGAGAGAGAGAAACACACAGAATGGATAAATGGGAGAGAGAATGGATAAGTGTAAGAGAGAATAGATAAACGACACAAAGAGAGAGAGAGAGAGAGAGAGAGAGAGAGAGAGAGAGAGAGAGAGAGAGAGAGAGAGAGAGAGAGAGAGAGAAAGAGAGAGGGACAAACGATGCCGAATGATAAGAAGAGAGGAGATAAATTACTAATAGGAGGAGGAATGAGGGACAGAAAGAAGGAGAGATAGATAGATAGATAGATAGATAGATAGATAGATAGATAGATAGATAGATAGATAGATAGATAGATATATAGATAGATAGATATATAGATAGATAGATAGATATATAGATAGATAGATAGATATATAGATAGACAGATAGATATATAGATAGATAGATAGATATATAGATAGATAGATATATAGATAGATAGATAGATATATAGATAGATAGATATATAGATAGATAGATATATAGATAGATAGATAGATAAATAGATAGATAGATATATAGATAGATAGATATATAGATAGATAGATAGATATATAGATAGATAGATATATAGATAGATATATAGATAGACAGATAGATGTAGTGAGTAAATGAGAAGAACATCATAGAAGTTCTTAGGTCTTTGTTGTTGTTGTTGTTTTTTTTTTTCAAGATTTTGGAAAGGAAAAAATTTTCCCGCTTATTAATTTTCTTCCATCACTTTCCGAATACTCGTGTAGTCTCAATAACCATCGGTCAGGAAAGAAATTCGTTTAAACTTTTTGTGAGAAAAACTGAAGCATTAATTTGTTACTGACCTGCTCCTCTAATCCTCCATTGTATGAGAAGTTAACTTTTCCTATCACTAGAAGTCGGACCATCCAAGCCTGGGTCACCCAAGAATACGGCTTTGCCTTCCCGCTAGGAAAGCGAGTATTTGGATATGTCTGAGTCATTTGGTTGGTTTCAATATTAAATTTCACAAGTTTCTAGGTTAAAAAACCTTAAATGATTACAGTGGTTGTCCGTCAAGGCAGGGACGGCTAGTTAGGTGAGTCCTAACCTATCGCCAGTTGACCCTTCCGAAGATCTTTTTTTTATTGTCAGTCAAAATAATGCTCTACCGACTAAGGTATTTGGCGCACCGTGTACTGGTAGTAAAATGCTTGTTTCCCTCGCGTTGACTGAGTCTTATCTGGCAGTGGTTTATATTGGGGAGAACCTTTAATGTTGATGCGTATTGACTAAGAATAGTTACTTTATTTTGTAAAATCTAAATCTATTTACAGGCTTTTTTAAAACATTCATTATCAAGTAGGTTTCAATAACTGCGCGGCTAAGAATTCCCGCAAGGCAGTGCACTTTTATTATACACTTAATGCGAAAATTTGCAGCTTTCTGATAAACGTTTAAAAGGATTAAAAAACAGATTGGGAAAAGCACAGAATTGGTGATTTCCTTTTAATGGCTTTATTATTCAACTACTTTAATTTGTTTCATGTAATTGGAAAATTATGTCCTACTCAAAGTTCCCGAAAAGAGGACAGTGAAGATTTCTCAGTGTTTTATTATCTTATCCTATAGAGATTTAGGATCTTTTTTCGCTTTAGCGTTCTCTCTGTTTATCAGATCCAAAACGAAGTCTAAAGGGTTCCCAATAACGAAAAGGGCAGTAACTCCCAAGGATCTGTTCAGAGGTGGGAGTGGTCCCTATTCAAAACGTGGAGGTTACCGGGATTAGGAGAAAATCCGGGTTTTAATTGGAGATGTCTCAGGGGGCTTGTGACTCAGTATGGGTTAATCTTGATTTACTTTCAGGTGTGCGATATGCCTATAGGAAGGGTATGAGTGAGAGAGAGAGAGAGAGAGAGAGAGAGAGAGAGAGAGAGAAAGAGCGAAAGAGAGGCAGAGAGGCAAAGACAGAAAGAGAGGCAGAGATAGAAAGAGATTTATAGATAGAGAGAAAGAGAACAGAGAGACAGACAGAGAGAGACTGAGAGAAAGGAAGAAGAAGAAGAAGAAGAAGAAGAAGAAGAAGAAGAAGAAGAAGAAGAAGAAGAAGAAGAAGAAGAAGAGAGAGAGAGAGAGAGAGAGAGAGAGAGAGAGAGAGAGAGAGAGAGACAGACAGACAGACAGACAGACAGACAGACAGACAGACAGACAGACAGAGAGTGAGACAGACAGACAGGCAGACAGAGACAGAGATTTAAGTTGGCCAAAACATTCCACAAATCAGACATGATAAAAAAATAAAACTAGAAACTATTTTCATTGTTCTTTTCATTGTTAAGTTTATTTGAACCAAAGAATAACATGGCCGCACTGTGAAATTAGGTGGGCAAAAATAGGGGAAACCCCACACCGTATAGAATCGGAAATATCCGCAGCTTTGCACTCTAGTGTGAAAATTCGCAGACTGTTGCTTCTGTTGGAGAAGAATTAATTAACGGCAGGGCAAAGTTTAAATATAGTGGGTGCGCCCTACCAGGGTTAAACGTCTCTACTCTAGTATCCTTACTTCATGAATGTTCTTAGTGCAGGTGTCATACCCGAAGTTTGAACACAATCATGATCAGGTTTTCCCATTTGTCCACCGTAAGCCAGAATCTTTGGTGTAAAAAGGGCCACCAATTTAAATAGTTAACTAATTTTCTAAAATCCAAATCTATTTACAGATTATCATGCGGGTTTGAATAACTGAGCGGCTTAATATTTCCGCAAGGCAGGGTTTAGAAATCAGATTGGGGAAAGTGCGGAAGTAGTCGATTTCCTTTATAGAAATTGATTAGTTTTTATACAAGCCTTACTCTTTTTGAAAGATTTACTGGGATAAATCAAAGTTAACTTTTTATCCAGATTTTTTTTTAACCCTTTCATCTATCTAGATCTAGCTTCTTATGGGATTGCCTTGTCTAACACCAACTTTATGATAGAGAAGTTTAGCTGAGGTAAAATGGAAATAAAATCATAATATTACAAGCCTTGAAAAATTTGAACTGAAAACTACAGGTAGGATAAAGACACCAAACATTGAAGATTGAAACAAAATGGAGCACAACAATTTCTAAGAATGGTTTGAGATACAAATATTTAAAACATTTATTTATTGTTATTCCTTCGCTTTTTTTTTTTTTTAATAATATTATTGTATGCATTAGTTCAAGGCAAGGAGAGTAAGTGGTACTTATTTAAAGTAAAGAGGAACTAAAAAAGCAGAGGAAGGAAGAAAACATGATGAAATCGTATTGATGAATAAAAATATGAAGCTAGAAGTTGAAAAAAAAAAAGAGAAAACCAAACAAAAATAATAATAACATAATATATAGAGAAAGGACGTATTGTACAGTTTCCCATGAAATCTGACCTAAGTTATGTAGACCTCCACTTTACAAAGCAAACTTTGCGCACCAATCCATCCCATATGATATCTGTGTTAACGGGAAACTCAGGAGATGATAACCTTTTTTTGACGCGAAACTCCACAGAAGGCTTTGATCTGCACCCAGCAGCACCACTTCTGAACGACGCTTTGAAAGATTCCTCATGGCCCGTGCCAGTTTATTCTGCGCAGTTCAGTCTTTACTTAAATATGCCACTTAGGATAAAATTGCGTGCAATTGGGAAGCCAAACGAGGTTTTAATCGTCTCGAAAATGTCTGGCTTTGGACCTAGGCTTTCACAGGTGTGAGAAAACGAAAGTAAAACCTGATGCGGGACCCTTGCTTCTATGTCTGATGCAGTGCTAAGCAGTTTCTTCCTGGAGTTAAAATATTTTCGCTGGTTTTCACAGGACGGGAAATAAGGCTAGTTAAGTAAAGTTTAAATAAACAGGATTTGGCAGACGATGAGAGTTAGAGCGGGAACTAAAGAGCCAAGCCGTATATTTAATAACCGTGTGATTTCTAGGCTAAACAAGGCGTGGACTGTGAGTAATTTAGATGGAGGGGGTGAGTGAAGGAGGGGAGAGAAAGAGAGAGGAAAAGAGATGAAGGGAGGTAGACAGAAAAAGAGAGAGATGGAGAGATAGAGAGGGAGGGAGGGAGAGAGAAAAAGAGAGGGAGAGAGAGAGTGAGTGAAAAGAGAGATGGAGAGATAGAGGGAGGGAGGGAGAGAAAGAGAGGGAGAGAGATAGAGAGAGGAGGGAGGGAGAGAGAGAGTGAAAGAGAGATGGAGAGAGAAATAGAGGGAGGGAGGGAGGGAGAGAGAGTGAAAGAGAGATGGAGAGAGGCATAGAGAGGGAGGGAAGGAGAAAGAGTGAGAGAGATAGAGAGGGAGGGAGGGAGAGAGAGTGTCAGAGGGAATAATTAGCTTTGAAATGTGATTGTGCCCAGAGGGAAAAATTGGCGTAAGGTACAAACAGTTATGCAACTCGAGAAAGGGATCAATTAAAACAGCCTGACCTGCAGCAAAGAAAACACCCTTTACGATGCTTCGGGAAACTTGAGGAACGTATTATACTTTTAAAACTTTGGTAAAAAGATCATGACGGTTGGATGATGTTGTATTACTTTGAATATATTTCTATCGCCTCTATCTATTTTTTTTGTGTATTTTTCTCTATCTCTCACTATTTTCTCAGCCTTTGTGTTCCGCTATCTTTAAGCATCTGTCACTTTTTATCTCTGCCCATTTGTCTCTGACTCTCTCTATCCCTCTCTCCTTCCCTCTCTCTCTCATTCTGTCTCTCTGTTTGTTTCTTCCTCTCTTCTTCCTACTTTCTCTCCCTCCTTTTATCTGTGCCTCTCTCTCCCTCCACCTCTCTCTGTCTCTCTCTCCCTCCCTTTCTCTCTGTGTGTCTCTCTCATTCCCTCTTTCCCTCTCTCTCTCTCTCCCTCTCTCCTTCTCTCTCTCTCATTCCCTCCCCTTCTCTCTCTTTTTCTCCGACTCTCAACTTAACACTTCTACATAATTAAATCAATGAAATAAAGCGCCTCACCGTTTTATCCTCAAGACCTAAGTCCAGATCTATACCCCGCCTCACTGACCAGTCACCTGTGGTCAACAGCCTAGTCCTACGGTAATCTACCGAACCTTTCGAACGGTTCTCACCCTTTAAACGCGTTAACCCTTTATCCACTCAGCCGGCAAATGTTGACACGATCTGGACCGGGCCAAGTAACCGACCAGAAGTCCCAGTCTAGCCGGCCGGAAGTTTGTTTGCTTAGCCGCCATATTGTAACAATGCTAGAAATCCTCTGTGGTTGGTTTGGGTCTATTCTAGACACTTACTTAGTGTCTAGGGCTGTGTTGTTTTAGTGGTGTGAGACTTCTAGACTTGTGGATCGAGCTGGGGGGATGGGCTGGGAGTTTAGAGAGAGAAGGTGAGAGAGGGAGAGGGGGAAAGAGTGAGAGAAGAAGACAGAGAGAGAGAGAAGGAGAGAGAGAGAGAGAGAGAGAGAGAGAGAGAGAGAGAGAGAGAGAGAGAGAGAGAGACAGACAGACAGACCGACGGACAGACGGACAGGCAGACCGACGGACAGACGGACAGACATACACACAGACGGAGAGAGATTCGGAGACAGAGACAGAAAAAGGGAGAGATAAAGAGAGAGAGAGAGAGAGAGAGAGAGAGAGAGAGAGAGAGAGAGAGAGAGAGAGAGACAGACAGACAGACAGACAGACAGACAGACAGACAGATGGACAGACATACAAACAGACGGAGAGAGATTCGGAGACAAAGACAGAAAAAGGGAGAGATAGAAAGAGAGAGAGAGAGAGAGAGAGAGAGAGAGAGAGAGAGAGAGAGAGAGAGAGAGAGAGAGAGAGAGAGAAAACGAGAGACAGTGAAAGAGACTGCACATACGGAAAAGGTAAAAGAGAATAGAGGAAGATAACTAAAGATGTGAGAGAAATGGAAAAATACAAGAAAAAGAAAGAAGAAGCTGATGGCCAATAAGGGGGAGAGAATGAGAGAGAGAGAGAGAGAGAGAGAGAGAGAGAGAGAGAGAGAGAGAGAGAGAGAGAGAGAGAGAGAGAGAGAGAGAGATACCCAGCTCTCCATAGATCCAGTAAAAGGCAGGTACTCTAAAATTACAAAGTACCACAGTGTGACGAGCAAATTGCGTGTAGCCTATCAAAGAGAAAACAGAAACTAGAGAGGCGAGTATTTTTAACTCCAAAAACAATGGGCACTTCAGGCTGGCTGGGAATTCCCGCAGTCAGGCTACATAAACAAACGTCTTTTGTAGCACCGGGTGCTAATGGAATTATCATAAGGAATAAAGCGGTGTTGTGATTGGTTTTGGAATGTGAGAGGAAGTGGGGGGGGAGGTGGAGTCAGGGGTTGATTAGGAAGCAAGAAAAGAATGTGCAGGAGAAAGATAGCTAGATAGATAGATAGATAGATAGATAGATAGAAAGATAGATAGATAGATAGATAGATAGATAGATAGATAGATAGATAGATAGATAGAAAGATCGATCGATCGATAGATAGATAGATAGATAGATAGATAGATAGATAGATAGATAGATAGATAGATAGATAGATAGATAGATAGATAGATAGATAGATAGGAAGAGAGAATAGTTTGGTGAGACAGGAAGAGTGAGGGATAAAAGAGAGAGAGAGAGAGAGAGAGAGAGAGAGAGAGATAGATAGATAGATAGATAGATAGATAGATAGATAGATAGATAGATAGATAGATAGATAGATAGATAGATAGATAGATAGATAGATAGATAGATAGATAGATAGATAGATAGATAGATAGGAAGAGAGAATAGTTTGGTGAGACAGGAAGAGTGAGAGATAAAAGAGAGAGAGAGAGAGAGAGAGAGAGAGAGAGAGAGAGAGAGAGAGAGAGAGAGAAAGATAGATAGATAGATATATAGATAGATGTAGAGATAGATAGATAGATCGATAGATAGATAGATAGATAGGTAGAGAGAGAGAGAGAGAGAGAGAGAGAGAGAGAGAGAGAGAGAGAGAGAGAGAGAGAGAGAGAGAGAGAGAGAGAGAGAGAGAGAGAGAGAGAGAGAGAGAGAGAGAGAGAGAGAGAGAGAGAGAGAGAGAGAGAGAGAGAGAGAAACAATGACAAGTCCAGTGCGAGGACTCAAGTGCAGACTTAATTTTTGTGGCGGAGTTAATGAGATAGAAACCTGTTTGCCCTCTCTTGCCTCGGACATGATGCCTCTTGCTTTCTCTCTATTCTCTTAAGCGTTACATGACAAGACCTACCCCCTGAGGTTTCTCTTAGCTCTACTGAGATTATGTCACGTTAGTTTCAGACCTAGTACTACTATTTGGTGGAGTAGATTAAAACCAGGAAAAAACATGTAATTGTGGAGAGCCGCTTTAATTTTTAGAGAGGTTTCTTATAGCTTAACTCTTAGGACAAACAATGCTTCAATTTAAAAAAAAAGATTTTTGGAGTTTAACCTTTAGAAGATCAACTCTCTCAGTGGATAATTTATGCTCAAAATTATAGAAAAAATAATCTTTGAGTTTAACCCTTTGGGCGCTTGTTCTCTTCGTGGAAAATCAGAACTTCAACTTTAGAAAAGATTCTTGAATTTTAACTTTTAGGAGATCAAGTCTGTAATTGGAGAATCTGAATGTAACATTGCGTTTTTGCGGTGACCACATAGACACGCAGGAGAATAACAGAGGAAGGATTTAGATATTAGACGATAGAAGAAAGATAAAGAATGGACTGGAAGACGAGTCTGGCCTTTATATACCTTCGCTGAAACAATTTCAACTAGCTATCGAGAGATAACTGAGATTTTCTCTTCTTCTCTCTCTCGCTCTCTCTTCTCTTGCTCTCTCTCTCTGTCCCTCTCTCTCTCTCTCTTGCATTCTCTCGCATTCTCTCCCCTTTAAGCCTTACTCTGACGCCTCTCTCTCTCTCTGTGTCTCTCTGTCTCTTTCTCTCTGTCTCTCTCTCGCATTCTCTCACATTCTCTCCCCTTTAAGCCTTACTCTGACGCCTCTCTCTCTCTCTCTCTCTGTGTCTCTCTGTCTCTCTCTGTCTCTGTCTCTCTCTCTCTCTCGCATTCTCTCGCATTCTCTCCCCTTTAAGCCTTACTCTGACGCCTCTCTGTCTCTGTCTCTGTCTCTGTCTCTCTCTCTCTCCCTCTCTCTGTCTCTCGCATTCCCTTTAGCCTTACTCTGATGCCTCTCTGTCTCTGTCTCTCTCGCATTCTCTCGCATTCTCTCCCCCTTTAAGCCTTACTCTGACGCCTCTCTCTCTCTCTCTCTCTCTCTCTCTCTCTCTCTCTCTCACCCTTTCTCATTTTTTCTGTGCTATCCAAAATCAATACTCGCACCCACATGAGCGCTATAAGATAATTATGCTGATTGATAAAAAGTTTCTGCGTAAAATGATCTTTGTGGAATGCCCGCTACTATCTCAATCGTCAACAGAGCACGGCTTTTAATGCGAGACCTCTCCTTTCTATAGAGTCACGTTGATGAAGAATGAATATTTTGATTATAAAAGGAATACGACAGGTCCTGTCCTGTAGCTAAAACCCAAACTTCAATGAAGACTGCAGCAACTACAACTAACCCCACCACCTGCACACACACATGAAAAAAGAGAGAAATGAAAGAAAAAGAAAAATGTAGGTTTAAAATATTGTAATTTGGTCATCCTAGGTCCTTCTCAGTGACAGCATGAGACTTAAAATAATCAACAAAATAAAAATTGACCTAAGATTTT
>JAWDGP010007369.1:137500-140000 GCA_033675545.1 Elysia crispata
TTGTTCTTGTTCTTGTTCTTCTTGTTCTTGTTGTTGTCGTCGTCGTCGTCTTTGTTGTCGTTGTTGTTCTTGTTGTTGTTGTTCGTCTTTTTGTTTATTTCTTGTTCATTTCCACCCTTATCTCAATTTTTCCTCGCTCCATCTCTTTTTTTTTTCCTCATTTTTTAAATTCTGTCTTCACTTTTCCCTGTTTATCTTTCCCACGATATATCTCTCTTTCAATCACTTTTTATTTTTATTTTGGGAAAACAATTCGCCGGCAATCAATTAACTATCACGGAAACCCTTTTTGTGGCACCGATATAACTTTATGATTCCACGAGAGACCGATTCTGAAAGAAACTGTAACATATAGAGCAGTAGTCTGCACGTTCTATTCTCACGAAACAATGAAGTTTTCGAACGACCCAAGTTTGACCAGACTGAAGAAAGATTTTCCGTGTAATCCGGAACTGGCCAGTATCACGTGACGGCTTAGCGCTTGAAACTGACGCCGGCGGCTCTTGAGCATGCGCCGAGAGCAGGGACCAATCAGGGCTCAGCGGCTGGGAAATGTCCATCAGGGGATCTTCGGGAAATGATATCCTCACACCGGAAGTAGAGAGAGAGAGAGAGAGAGAGAGAGAGAGAGAGAGAGAGAGAGAGAGGGGTGTTGAAATGAGGGGACGCCGATATGTCCTCAGGTCTGTACACCCGACTGCGAGGGTCATCGTCGGATATTCTGAACATATTGTATTCTCTGACAGAATTTCAATATTATTTGACAAGATATGGAGATAGTTTCTATAGTTTCTGTCTATATGTTTGAAAAGATTGTAGGGTGATGTAACCAGTCCCGTGCGCAATGAAGAGTTATTTTAGGATATTTCTAGTAAATCAAAGGAGTAAGTCACAGAAACACAGAAAAAGGTCTTAAGACAAGTCATAGATCCCTCTCCCCCCTCCCCCCTCTTACACACACACACACACACATCATTTTCCTCTTGTTTCTTCCCCTCATGCGTCTTCTCTTTAAACATCATCTTAACCACTGATATCGTCACGTTTTGGGAATTCGGTGTGTGTTATTCAGAAATTGGTCAGCTGTTTTGAGCAACCGATTATACTTTAAAAATAAAAGCGTTCGTTTCACTATGGACAGCGGGCATGATTTTCATAGACATTTTTTTGATTGTGTTACGCTACTAGTATTTTTGGTTTCTGTTCAGCTTTCTGTCCATCTTTCCGTATAACTTTGTTAACTTAGTTCCTTTCTAACTCTAGTTGTATCTTCATCCATTCCTAACACCTTCTCTCTGTCTGTTTGTCTGTCTGTGTCTGTGTCTGTCTCTGTCTGTCTGTCTGTCTCTCTGTCTCTCTTTCTTTCTTTCTCCCTCTCTCCTAGTCATTCTTTCCCTCTCAGAAATGTATCTTTCTTACAACCATTTCTGAGATATCTTCATTGTCGCAACGGCATTTAGTCTTATGCTATATTTATCATTATTAAAGAGTAAAGAAAAAAAAAAGAAATAAAAATCTAACTGTACCGTTGAACGAATTTTAAGTAAAGAAACAACAGTTCATAATAATAAGGGGCCGGTAACCCTTGACATAAAAATCTTACATAAAAAAGACCGTTAAAATCAGTATAGCATGACTGAGAGTAATTCCCCTTGATCAGAACGCAACATCCTGTAACGGGGATAAACCACAGCAAGCATCACGTTATCACCTATACAAAACACGTGGTCGCTTTGTCTACAGAGATAATCGCATTTCTCCCCCGTTAGGCCTTACTAACTGACGTCACACCAGCTGTGACGCGGCCCCAGTTGATAGCATCCAGGCCATGCTGGGAGGTGACACTTTGACGGTTGTTTCATGACCAGGAGGTGTTAGCCTGGTGCTGTCGGCGACCGCTGTCCGTCAGTGGTGGTAATAATTTACAATAATGATGCTGCTGGTCCGATAACAACAATACAGATTTTATGAAGGCAACAGAAGGAAGGGGACAACTCCTGCTGTGGCGCAACTGTTGCTTTCGTAATGACGGTGACAAGTCACTGGTTTCCTCCCCTTCAAGCAAAGATGGTCAGTATGTATTACTGAAAATTACAGAGCAACTACTACCACTGCTACTACTACTACTACTACTACTACTACTACTACTACTACTACTACTACTACTACTACTACTACTACTACTACTACGACTACTACGACTACGACGACGACGACAACTACGACGACTACGACGACAAATACAACTACTACTACTACTACTACTACTACTACTACTACTACTACTACTACTACTACTACTACTACTACTACTACCACCACTACTACTACTACTACCACCACTTTTACTACAACAACTCCTCCTCCTCCTCCTCCTCCTCCTACTACTACTACTACTACTACTACTACCACTACAATTATCACCACTACAACAACAATAATAACAACAACAACAACAACAACAACAACTACTACTACTACTACTACTACTACTACTACT
>JAWDGP010007369.1:147500-152500 GCA_033675545.1 Elysia crispata
TATATAATTTAATGTCTAAAACAACAAAAAGGTATTAGTTTCCGACTTATGTGAGGTAAATATTGAAAATATCGACGCGTATAGACCTAAAATTTTATGTTATATCTCTGGACTAATTTCTTAATTCTTCTTTTGTTTACGGAAAAACAAAGTATTATGAAGAGTGAGTCTCCAAAACTAGATGGTTCCTATAATCAAAAAAAAATATTGATTGAATTAATCATATAATTTTATCTTCGTCGTGATTAGAATACTTTTATCATCGACTTAGATCTTTAAGTAAGACGTCTGACAACTAAGCTGTGGAAAAGGTATTGAACAAGTCTTCTAAAATAAGAATATATGATCAAGTAATGGTTTACAAAATTACTATAAATGTAAGTACCATTCTAAAAAAGAAAACACTCTCCATAAATTTTAGTTATGTGAAGAAAATAAGAGACGAATGATCAACCAACCAGCAGGTGCTGAAAAATGTTAGCAGTAGGCTAACTTTCAGAGCAATTAACAATACGCTAACAGAGCAAGCCGTTTGCCAGCGGCTCTAAATGTTTTCATACTGGCTATAATATTCTGTACACTGTTTTGTCCGAATTCATTGCTGCTCAGTTATTTACATCCTTCTTGATTAAAAAAAAATGTTTAAGAATATCTATAAATAGATCGGGACTGGCAAAATTAGCTAACAATTCTTAACAGAGTAAAAGAATAGCTCACATTAGAAGGGTATAACAATTTGAAAGTAATCTTTTTTTTTTTTTTTTTGCTTTCAGTTTTAGTTGTGAAGCTCCATTCTAGTCCAGGACCGATATTTCTTATGTGTCACACGGAGTCTTAAACAAGGATAAGGGGCCTTTGAAGAGACTTAATGTGAAAAAAAAAAAAAGAATAAAGTTATAAAAATCCGAAGGCTTTCCCCAATCAAGACAATAATTATTTGGAGGTGCGTGTGAGGAAAGAAATCGGAAAATAATAAAATTAATGTTATTTGCTTTCTCTCAGCCCATTGTTTGGCTAGAATATTCCTTTCTGCACACACAAAACAAATGGTCACTAGAAGATAAATTGGATCAGTTTCGTCTCTAAATTTAATTTCATCGTTGCAGGGTTAAAAAAAAAATCATAAAAATAAAACAACAGTTTTTCCCGGATTTCCTACATAGTGCAAGATAATATATTTTCGTACGCGCCTAAGTTAGATAAACTTTAAAAAAATGCATAGATAAAAATAGGGGAATGACATTGAAAATAAAGCTATATTTGAACCGCTCCAATTATTTTATTCAATGCACATCTAAACGCACATTGCAAGGCTAAAATAAATCCAAAAACGAACAAAAATAAATAATGTACCAAGAGGCGCATAGCTTTATGTGAGTCTCTATAAATCTATATCCATTTATTTCTACTCATAATGATAATAAGCACTTCAATATGCATATAAATAGAATGGGATTATTGAAATCCACTAACTGTTCTTATCACAGCCGTCATAGTTCCAAGCCTGCTATCAGTTTCCTGACCCGGAAAAAGATCACGAGCTTCGAGGGACCAGAATGCTGAAGTATCCGACGCCATATCTCCGGAAGTCGCTGGTCAGTTACTACAAGAAGTTCAACCTGACCCAGGCGGAGATGGATGAGGTGGACGGCGTCTACGACAAGGCGTTCGTCTTCATGCAGGTAAAGAGAAGAAATTTCTGTCTGTCTTTATAGTTGTCTGTTTATCTGTCTGTCTGTTTGTCCATCTATCTATCGATTTATTTGTGCATCTAGCGATCGATTTATTCACGCATTCATAGAGTGAAGGAGAGAGGGAGAAAGAGAGAGAGAGAGAGAGAGAGAGAGAGAGAGAGAGAGAGAGAGACAGACAGACAGACAGACAGACAGACAGACAGACAGGCAGAGAAACAGACAGGTATAATTATGATCAATCACAATTGTCTTGGCTAAAAAATTTGGTTTTTAAGAAGCACTCATAGGATGAAAGGCTTTTTATTTTTTTTAATTGGCGGGAAAAAGGAGGGGGGGGGGGTATTTGTAATTACTATTTCAGTTTCTCTCATTCTTATCTACCTCTCTTATCTCCTTTTTCTCTCTACATGTATACGTCTCTCTCTCTCTTTCTCTCTCTCTCTCTCTCTCTCTCTCTCTCTCTCTCTCTTTTCCCCTCGCTCTTTCAAATTTATTCGTTTTATATATCTAGGTATCGCCCCTTCCGCAAATCAATATTATGAATAAAAAAGAAGCAAATAAACACTGGAATGAGCTATAATAATAACAATAATAATAATAATAATAATAATAATAATAATAATAATAATAATAATAATAATAATAATAATAATAATAATAATAATAATAATAATAATAATAATAATAATAATAATAATAATAATAATAATAATAATAATAATAATAATAATAAATAAATAAATAAATAAATAAATAAATAAATAAATAAATAAATAAATAAAATGCAAAAACCGAAAGTAAAACCCCATCCACTGCCCTGTCCGGAAATCCCCGGTGCAGATCTGCGGCACGGGTCTTCTGCTGATCGGCGTCCCTGGCAACCTGCTCGTTATTTTCGTCCTGCGCGGGAAATCCATGCGGCGGAACCTGACGGCCCTGTTTCTCACATACCTGGCGGCCTTCAACCTGCTCAACCTGTTGCTGGGCCTGACTAGATACGTGGTGGTCAGCTTCCACGGACCAGACGTCAGACTCTACTCCGAGACGCTCTGTCTGTGAGGGCTCGCTCTTGTCTGTCTCAGTGCTCTGTGGTTGTAGATTATGCATTGTAAGGGATGATGAAGAGAAAGGAGGGGGAGGAGGAGGACAGAAACAGTGGGGTTATTCGAAAAAGAAAATGAAAAAGAAAAAAACAGCTACAAAGACAAAAAAATAAATAAATATATTCATTATTTAATAAAAAACAAGAAAAACGAATATTGTGACAATGTTCTCCATATCAATGATACTCATCAAATTGAAGAAGAGGTAAAGTTATGTGGAGGCGAAAAAGAGTGGTTCATTTTTTTTAAATTTTGCAAGGATTGACATTTCACAGTAGAGTTGTGTACTTTAATCAGATCATAATAAAGGAAATCGACCAACTTTGTACTTTGCCAATCTGTTTTTAGATCCTTCTCTCTGTCTGTCTGTCACTCTTTGTGTCTGTCTTTCTATCTGTCTATATCTTTTCTATATATCTATCTATCCCTCTATCTATCTATCTATCTATCTATCTATCTATCTATCTATGTAATATCTATCTATCTATCTATCTATCTATCTACTATCTACCTACCTATCTTTCTCTCTATCTATCTATGTAATATCTATCTATCTATCCATCTATCTATCTATCTATCTACTCTCTACCTACCTATCTTTCTCTCTATCTATCTATGTAATATCTATCTATCTATCCATCTATCTATCTATCTATCTATCTATCTATCTATGTAATATCTATCTATCTATCTACTATCTACCTACCTATCTTTCTCTCTATCTATCTATGTAATATCTATCTATATATCTATCTATCTATCTATCTATCTATCTATCTATCTATCTATCTATGTAATATCTATCTATCTATCTACTATGTAATATCTATCTATCTATCTATCTATCTACTATCTACCTACCTATCTTTCTCTCTATCTATCTATCCCTCTATCTATCTATCTATCTATCTACCTACCTATCTTTCTCTCTATCTATCTATGTAATATCTATCTATCTATCTTTCTCTCTATCTATCTATGTAATATCTATCTATCTATCCATCTATCTATCTATCTACTATCTACCTACCTATCTTTCTCTCTATCTATCTATGTAATATCTATCTATCTATCCATCTATCTATCTATCTATCTATCTATCCCTCTATCTATCTATCTATCTATCTATCTATGTAATATCTATCTATCTATCTATCTATCCCTCTATCTATCTATCTATGTATGTATGTAATATTTATCTATCTATCTATCTATCTATCTATCTATCTCACCTATCTATATCTGTCTTTCGCCACCACCCCCCTCCCCCCCCCCCCGGGCCTGTTTTCTTCTCTCTCTCTTTCTTTCTTTCTTTCTTTTTCTCTTCATTCCCGGATCCTTTGTTCTATTCTGTTGGGTGACCCAGTTGGTTAGCTGTTCTTAGTCATGGTTAATGAAATTAATTTGAAGAGCATGTTCAAACTGTTATGGATTTTTTGGAGCAATGGAGACTTACCTAGTTAGCTTGTTTCTAAGAAAAAAAAAAATTAAAAACAAAAAAAATTTTTTTTGGGGTAATTCCAGTCTTCACAAGAACGCCATAGTGTTTGGTCATCTAGGAGTTAACTGGACAGTCTTGGCCGTTGGAATCTGCAAGATGGCCTATGTGATTGTGCCTGATACGTGAGTAAACCCGACAGTCTCTGTGCCGTCACAGACTGGACACACGCTATACAGCGCACGTGACTTCATAATTATATGAATATCCTTGTGTAATTTTTTTTTGTTCTTGTTTGTACGTCTTATGATGGCGTAAAGCCGTAAGGTTGCGTGTTTTGTTTTGTTTTGTAAATTTTGGAACTGCTCTCCACGCCTACTTATTTTTTTTTTATTTTATTTTTTTTTTTAATTAACGGTGCTTCGCAACTATTCACAAAGCTCCACTGCGACATGGAATTTGAATTGACCTTGCGAAGAAAACGGACTAAAGGCCAGATGAGAGCTCTCTTAAGTTTAGCTCTTGATCTTATCAAAAAAAAAAAAATAACTACAAACCTAGATCTATCTCGAGATAGACAAACAAGACGAAGGACGTGAAAACATCAAAACAGGGACCGAACAGGGATCGAACCGGCACCCATCGCCTTGACCAGACAAGACCAGGCACTCAACCACTGAGCTATCCGCATCTACAAAAAGCAGTTGCTGGCTTGAATAGACTAAGAAGTTCAACCGCTAGGAACGAGCAAGTCTGTATATTTAC
>JAWDGP010007369.1:157500-170000 GCA_033675545.1 Elysia crispata
GCAATGAATCAATCAATCAATCAATCAATGAATCAATCAAATGCCGAGCTCTTTAGCGCATCTCTCTCCCACGTCGCACTCACAGTTTCTCTCTCTCGTCCTACTTTGAGCCATATTGTTAGTCCATCCACCATCTTTTCACGCTGTTCTCCCCAGCTGCGTCTTCTTTCTATCCTTCCAGTGGCCACAAGACGTTCTAGTTTCTCTCTTCTCATCACATGGCCAAGACAGGTTGCCTGGCATTAACTTCTATCCTATTCACGGGTGATCTTGTTGTGCCAGCTTGTCTCTCACACTGTTTCGTTTTGATTTCTCCCTATATCGTAAAAGACCCAAAATAAAATACCGAGGATTTTAAGCTCCGTGTGTGACCTTCCACAGTGAACTACATCTTGGGGATAATGGTCTTCATCTCCGACATCCAGCTCCTCCTCGCAGAGGTGCCGTACATCGTCATCAACACATTTAAACCGCTCATCTTCACGGAAAGCCCGATCGGCGCCGCCAAGTACCTCTTGGGTAACGATAATACTCTATACTGTACCTTGCGGGCTACTTAGTACTTTGTATAACCATAATACTCTATACTGTACCGTTTATAGTGTGTGCGGGCTACTTAGTACTTTGTGTAACCATAATATTCTATACTGTACCGTTTTAATTAGTACTTTGTATAACCATAATACTCTATACTGTATAGTTTATAGTATGTGCGGGCTACTTAGTACTTTGTATGACCATAATACTCTATACTGTACCGTTTATAGTTTGTGCGGGCTACTTAGTACTTTGTATGACCATAATACTCTATACTGTATAGTTTATAGTATGTGCGGGCTACTAAGTACTTTGTTGACCATAATACTCCATACTGTACCGTTTCAAGTATGTGCGGGCTACTTAGTACTTTGCATAACCATAATACTTTATACTGTATAGTTTGTAGTATGTGCGGGCTAGTTAGTACTTTGTGTGACCATAGTGCTCTATACTGTACCGTTTATTGTGTCAGCGGGCTACTTTGTACTTTTTGTAACTATAGTACTATATACTGTACCGTTTATAGTGTATGCTAGGTCCTTTGGGTTACCATATTACTCCACACTGTAGTGTTTGTAGTGACTGTTTTTGGCTTCTTTGTGTAACCATAATACTATTTACTGTACTGTCTATAGTAAGTGCGGGCTACTTAGTACTGTATATAACCTTAATACTCTTTACTGTACTGTTTATCGTAAGTGCGGGCTACTTAGTACTGTATATAACCTTAATACTATTTACTGTACTGTTTATAGTAAGTGCGGGCTACTTAGTACTGTATATAACCTTAATACTCTTTACTGTACCTTTTGTAGCAGCTGTTTTGGCTTTTTTTGAGTCACCATGATTATCTTTCCTGTACCCTTTCTAGTGCGTGCTGACTCCTCAGGATTATTCTGAAATCGCTTTTCTTCCCAAATAAGAAAAAAATCTGTCATCGTGTGGCTCAAATTTATAATTTAAAATTGAGTATGTAAAGTATTATTATGGTGGTAAAAAATGTTACAGCAGAAACTCGATGTTGTCGGGAGAAAAAATACACATACAACGGTAATGTAAAGTTAACTTATCTTTTAATGCGTCAGTTTAGCCTGGGTGAAACTCGCTGAGAACTGATAAAAATTTCTGGAAGATTATGAAGTATCCAACACCCCCCCCCCCCCACCCCCCACCTTTTACAACCCGTTATAATGTTGTAAAAAAATGTATTTGATTGAAGCGAAATGTTAATCTCAATATCAAGACTTTTTAAAACACGCATTGGGTGAAAAAGCGTCCATATAACAAAGCCGACTTGCTAGTGAACGTTCCTAGAAGAGCTTCTAAATCCAATATGATGATATAACTTTTGTTGGCTTCGTTTTTGCATGAAGTAAAAAAAACCAAACAAATAAAAGTTAAAAAAAAAACAACAAACACCCCCCCCCCCAGAAAATCTTATTAAAGTCAACGAGTTAACGCTAATATCAACCGTACCTCTTTTCCGGTACGCCCAACGGGCAGCGTGCTACCTAAGCGTTGCAGCGCTGTACAGCAACTACGCGTTCAACTGCCTGAGCTATTGCTTCTTTGGGGGTCACTTCCGGCGCGAGCTGCGGAACACCCTGAGACCCGTGTTGTCCCTGGTCTGTGACCCCGAGAGCCGGTGGGTCAGCTCCAAGACGTCCGTCTCTAGTGACCTGGACTACCGGAGCTCTCACTGTAAGTGACAAACTACTTCCGGATACCGGATGTATCCAAGTGGAAATTAGATTTTTTAAAAATTTATAATACATACGTTCGTACATACACATAAATATATATATATATATATATATATATATATATATATATATATATATATATATATATACGTAGGTGATCATGATCTTCAACGCAGCTCTATTCCTCGTCACATAAAGTGCTTCTATCACTCTTCCTGCTTTGAGCCACTCTGTTAGTCCATCCAACATCTTTTCACTCTGTTTTCTCCTGCTGCGTTTTCCGCTCCCTCGACCATTCCAGTTGTCCCAAGATGTTCTGGTTTCTCTTTTCTCGGCGCATAGCCATAGAATGTGTAACTACTTATACAACAAGTTAAACTTCCTTCCATTAGAAGAGAATACCGACATGACCGAAGATATATGTAACCCCACTCCCCCGCCCCAGCCCTCAACACTAGCAGACTAAGTCTGAGCCTCATGCTGGCGCCTGTGGACCACAGCATTTAACACTAATATTAATAAGACCTCTATTCTGGTATGTCCCCAGCCCTCAACACTGGCAGACTAAGTCTGAGCCTCATGCTGGCGCCTGTGGACCACAGCATTTAGCACTAATATTAATAAGACCTGTATTCTGGTATGTCCCCAGCCCTCAACACTGGCAGACTAAGTCTGAGCCTCATGCTGGCGCCTGTGGACCACAGCATTTAACACTAATATTAATAAGACCTCTATTCTGGTATGTCCCCAGCCCTCAACACTGGCAGACTAAGTCTGAGCCTCATGCTGGCGCCTGTGGACCTCGACAGTCTTTCCACCTCGTCAACCGACATCTACGACCCGGTGACCCAGTCGACGATGAAGCTCCTGGACGACGAGCAGGTGACGGGGAACGAGGACGGCGTCTTCCTGGCCGGGCCCGAGGGCAACTACGGCAGGGCGCCCACTGGAAGTATCATCTCGAGGCTCACCGAGCCTGGGCGGAAGTGGCTCTCGTTCGCTCGCGAGAGTTTGTCTCGCAGCCTGTCGGCGCCGGGGAGCAGCTCTCCGCGGGCTAGTGGGCAAGGTCAAGGCCAGGCCGACCAGGGCTCGGAGGACGCCAAAAGGCAGACGATACGAACCTAAGGTCTTGCCGAGAAATGATTGGTGTCGCCAGGATTTTGTTTAGGGTTTACCGCCTAATTACCTGAGCAATTTTTTTTTAAATTTCTTAACAAAAAAATGAAGCTGTATTATGATTGTTCTTATTTTTCATTGCAGGTATTATTATTATTATTATTATTATTATTATTATTATTATTATTATTATTATTATTATTATTATTATTATTATTATTATTATTATTATTATTATTACCACCACCACCACCACCACCACCACCACCACCACCACTACTACTACTACTACTACTACTACTACTACTACTACTACTACTACTACTACTACTACTACTACTACTACTACTACTACTACTACTACTACTACTACTACTACTACTACTACTACTACTGCTACTACTACTACTGCTACTACTACTACTACTCCTACTACTACTACTACTACTACTGCAGCAGCTTTACTACCCTGTAATATCTAAACACGCCTTTTTGTTGTTACTGTTGTTGTTGTTTACTTTTTATATGTTGTTAAAAGTAGTTACATCTCAAACTGCACAAATGCTGAGAACAAATGCGGACATTTTTTTCTTCAATCAAACGCGCACTTTGGTTTGTTGTCACTGCTAACTTCTTTTTTTTTTCTTTTTTTTTTGATATTTCACTTTCTTGTGCTATGCATCGAAACATTGAATTGCTTTTAAGAGCCCACTGTTGAAGAAAACTTTATAAATTTAATAAAAATTATTTTTAAAAATTCTAAAAGACTTTATTCTTTTATAAGACTTATCATAATACTACAGGCGCATCAAATCGTGGAATCTTAGTTCTCTAGAGTTTTGTATGGTCTTTGTTCATCCAAACAGAACCAGATACATATCTATAAACCCTGTGAAATCTGTAGATTTTTATCAATTTGATTATTCTGATAAAACCATTAGTGCCATATCGAATTTTTAATCACTGCTTTACTTAATTGGCAAAATCTTCATCCAACCCACGTTATCATTAAAACCTGAAACAAAGACGAATTAAATTTATCAAATCTTTGCGATATTTACAACAAAAAATTGATAGCACATCAAATCTTACTCTTAGTCAAACCATTATGAATCACACTTTCATATAAACTGATTTTTCATTCCTGACGAAATTTTGAAAAATGTATCCATCAAGGAAAAGAATGAGCCACACATCGTTTAAGTTTAAAAAAAAAAAAATCTATAACTTAAGAACTTATCAAGTCCCTAAAAGTCCATCTAAAAATCACTACTCAAAACTTAAATCTGTATCGAATTTTCTTCTAATTCTTCACGCGCAGATGAACTCGTTGGTGCATCACGAAATACTTTTCTGTCAAAACGGATAATCTTTTCGGGCTGATTCACCTCTATCAAATCCTTTTTTTTTTTTTCAAAATAATGCAGAGCCTCAATGTTATAAATCATTACGGTACTAAACAAAAATTCTTCAGTAGTCTATGAAATTCCCGCATCCTCCAATTCTCGCATTCTTGGATTATAATTATATCATTGCAATAGCCGTAGATAAATCTGAAATGTTATTTTAAAGACCAGGTGTAATAATTATTTATTATTAATGAATGGAACTCTTTTGTAACACAAGACATAGAAGTTAAGCACGACATAGTCATTTCTTAGCAATTAATCGTTCACAAAGTTTCACGTTACTTCAAAATGAGATACTACTACTACTACTACTACTACTACTACTACTACTACTACTACTACTACTACTACTACTACTACTACTACTACTACTACTACTACTACTACTACTACTACTACTACTACTACTACTACTACTACTACTATACTACTACTACTACTACTACTACTACTACTACTACTACTGCTACTACTACTACTACTACTACTACTACTACTACTACTACTACTACTACTACTACTACTACTACTACTACTACTACTACTACTACTACTAATAATAATAATAATAATAATAATAATAATAATAATAATAATAATAATAATAATAATAATAGTAATAATAATAATAATAATAATAATAATAATAATAATAATAATAATAATAATAATAATAATAATAATAATAATAATAATAATAATAATAATAATAATAATAATAATAATAATAATAATAATAATAATAATAATAATAATAAAGGAAGAAATGCCATTCTCCTTTTCCTTTCTCGTCTTCCAGAGTAACTTTTTTGTCCCTGTTAACTCTGTTAAAACCTCGCAAAAACTGACGCAAAAAAAAATCTCGCGCCCAAGTCTCGCAAGACGCGTCTGGCACGTGACCTAAATGGCGCGAGTCCGAGAGCACTGCATGCCGGGAAAGGTTGGAAGGCCAGCAGAGAGAAGGTGCACCACTCTTCTGTCGGGACAGTTTATTGGCTGCGCATGCGTGGCTCAAGCTGCACTTCTCCCCATGTCTTTTGTTGCCTCATGAAATGCAAGAAGGAATCTCAACTTACATAGTAATACAGGCATGAGGTGGTGTAAAGTTGCGTGATTCTCCTGAGCTTACTATAAAATCTGTAGTGTCTGGGTAGACAGAACACAGAAGGGGGAAGAAGAAAAGACACAATGTTCTCGACTTATATAAATTCTCGTGTTTATATCTAGTTGACTCTTTTAAACAATTCTCAGTCATCAACAGATTGAAAATCATTTAATCATTTATCTGCGTTAATTTCTTTCTAGCTGCTCTCTTTCTCTTTCTCTCTCTGTCTCTCTGTCTCTCTCTGTCTCTCTCTGTCTCTCGCTCTGTCTGTCTGTCTGTCTCTCTCTGTCTCTCTCTGTCTCTCGCTCTGTCTGTCTGTCTGTCTGTCTGTCTGTCTGTCTCTTTCTCTCTCTCTCTCTCTCTCTCCCATATTGTCGCTCGCTCTCATTCATTATGTTTCAGAAAGAATGGATTCGTTAAAAGGCCTTTAAGTCCAGACCCAACGAATTTCTTAAGATCTTGAAACCATGTCATTCTGAGCTCTAGAAATACTATTCACTTAGGTTTTGTTTTTAATTTATCTCGTTATTCGACAAAACTAGCAAGATGTGAAAGGCATCTATGCCGAAAGAACTGGGAAGACTGTAGCATTTTCTTTTCACAATTATCATCAACAAAAAATAACCAACAACAAAAAACACAAAAAACAAAACAAAACAAAACAAAAAAAACCACGAAAGAACTAGACATCATGAACATCCTGTGTAATTCTTGCAGTTATCAACATCGGTTGGTTCCAAGTTTTCAAAAAGAATATAATATTCTATTTTCAGATAAGGTCCAGAATATAGCTCTAGATCTAGCTCTAAGTCCAGAGAGAAATTTCAGAAAGGAGAGCCTTGCCCGGCATGCTAACAATGTCACCATTTCGGTGCCGCGATAGAATCAAAGTAAGACCTAGTCATGTAGATCTTTTTTCTTAAAACGTTTTGTTTTTCTCATACAACTACTAGGATTTGGTTTATTAAGAGGCCGTCAGTAAGGTCTTTAAAGAGCCTATTGACTTACATCTTGTGATGACAGTTAATTCTATTGGCAGTCATGACTCTTATGATGTTGCCCTACAATCCTCGCCATATTGGTTGCATGGACCACAAAGTCACAAGATGAATAGGCTGGTAACTTAAAGTTTATTTATCTCTATGGGTCAGATTTGCCACCAGAAATATTTCCGAAAAAAAAAACAAAAAAAACACACACACAAAAAAAAAAAGAAAAAGAAAAAAAACAACAACAACAACAATGTAAGACAAGCCAGCCCCCTACTGAGGTAATTCTTTCTTGAGCTGGGGGCAAAATAGTCTAGAACCTTCCTGGTTCAAGGGTTTGGTTTAAAAAAGAAATAAGAGAGAGAATTAGATAGATAGATAGATAGATAGGTAGGAAGAAGAAGAAGAAGAAGAAGAAGAAGAAGAAGAAGAAGAAGAAGAAGAAGAAGAAGAAGAAGAAGAAGAAGAAGAAGAAGAAGAAGAAGAAGAAGAAGAAGAAGAAGAAGAAGAAGAAGAAGAAGAAGAAGTGGGGAGGAGGGTGGAGAAAGCCAGACAAATACAGATAGAGAAGCTCATTTAGAAAGGTAGAGATGTAGGTAGAGCTATAGAGAGTCGGACATGCACTCAGAGCCAAAGAAAGAACAAGATGATAGAGATTATTCTTCAGAAATGCCAATTGCAAGGGAAAAAAATGTTGCTTGTGAAAAAAAAAATAATACAAATACAAATAAACCACAGTCAAGTCATTCAGAATCAGCAACTGCAGAGAGAACTTTTCTCCCACAACAAAAGCCCAACTAGCGATAGCAATCTGTGATTCCTCTCCGTGCTGGAAGAACAAACTAACGGAGCATGCTTGTGTTTGGAGCGCCGCCATGCATGCCTGCAGCACAAACCAAACGATAATTCTCAGGCTAAACATGAACAGAGCTCGGGTGGACAGATTGGAGACCGGACTACACGGCTGGCCTTGTGTTGGGCTCAAATATTGAACGCTCCCCGCCCTCTTCCGCCATGTTTAGTTCCGGTTTTTTTCTCGTGTGGACTTCAGAGTTGTCGCTCTTTTGTTGCTGCTGGATGTTTGTATTTCATTCTATTTGGTTCAGTTTCTCTTTTCTTTCTTTCTCTTTTTTTATTTCTTTGTCTGTGTCTGTCTGTCTGTCTCTCCCTGTCTGTCTGTCTGTCTGTCTGTCTCTGTCTCTGTCTGTCTCTCTCTCTCTGTCTGTCTGTCTGTCTCTCTCTCTCTCTCTCTCTCTCTCTCTCTCTCTCTCTCTCTCTCTCTCTCTCTCTCTCTCTCTCTCTCTAGTCTTTCCTGTATAGTAAAAATGAAACTTGTGACGTGATCTTCAGGAGAGCTTAAACAACGTGGAATGCCATGAGATACGTAGTTTTTCTTTGCCAAATACTTTGTGAATGAACATTTTTGATTAAAAAAGCGATAAGTACAGAACAAATAAAAGTCAAAATCCGAAAAAACACACAACAAAATTAGATAGAAATTATTCGAAAAATTAAGTGGCGCGAATTATAGTTAGGATAACAGAATCATCAAGAACTGTGACTCAGAAATCTTTCTTCTTTTTTTTTTCTAAAAGATACACGAAAATTGCTGGAAATGTATTTATTTATTTATTTATTTATTGAATTAATCGCGCTGATAATTTTTTGGCTGCTCTTTCAAAATTAATGAGGAGTGAATCATTTCTTATGCGTTCGATGATTCTTTTTTCAGGATCATGTGAGTAAAATAATCCTCTGCCATGTTAAGATGCTTTCATGAGTTTGACTCTCGGTTCATTCCTCTTTCATGCATTTTTTTTCTATTTCAGTCTCTTTTTTATCTTAATATTCTTTGATCATTTAATGAAATATGCTCTCTGAGACAACTAGTCTTTGCTTTTATTTTTATTAGTTCTTACATTGGTAAAACAACTGTTTCGACAGTTTATTATACTGCTGGTTTGGTTATTGCTTTTTTGTGTTTATTTTATTTTTTTTTTTTAATTTCAGAACAATAGAACTTTTTTCCCCATAAAATTTACCGAAAAAAAAAAAAAAAAAAAAGAATTGGCTGTCTCAATGTCCTACATTCTATTTATGTTACATGTATCTCTACTGTCCAAAATGATAAATTTTATGGAGTCACTACACGAACCTAGACTCGTCGCTGAATTTCTCCAGACGAGAACCTCTGACAAACTGCCCAGACACGATAACATGTAGCGAAAAGAAGAAAAGGGAAAGAATGGGGGGCGGGTTGGAGCAGACGTGAAAATTATATGTGATGAAAGACCAGAGTCCAGTGGAAGCTGCTGATGATCTTTGCAGCAGAAGCAGCCGAAAACCCGCGAGATCCTCCAGAAGCAGACGAGATGTGCTGACGGGTGTATGGCTGGTCGTAGCTTTCATGTCCAGGAAATGTTGAAGTTAGACTCGGTGGAAATCTTAGGGAGCATAGAGCAGTGTTAAATGACATTATGATTCATTAATTTTATGCATATGGATCTACAAGGAATAAAACACATTTCATGTTAACTTTGAAATCATGGATTGATGTTGATTCTTCCGTGTTTGTGATAGTTCAAAGGCAATGCAGATAATATTGTTATAACAGTAGTTATAAATAGCTCATTTCTAGTCAGCTAAACTAAGCGATCTATCAATCTATTTTTTTTTTATGTCTCGCGTCTGTAAAGAGTTTTGAAATAATTTTACCATATTAGTTCACCAGCAGCTGCTCACTCAACACACAACTGCTGCCGAAAGTCAGCTAAACTAAGCGATCTATCAATCTATTTTTTTTTTATGTCTCGCGTCTGTAAAGAGCTTTGAAATAATTTTACCATATTAGTTCACCACCACCAGCAGCTGCTGCTCACTCAACACACAACTAAGCGATCTATCAATCTATTTTTTTTTTTATGTCTCGCGTCTGTAAAGAGTTTTGAAATAATTTTACCATATTAGTTCACCAGCTGCTGCTGCTGCTGCTCACTCAACACACAACTGCTGCCGAAAGTGCCGAAATTAGAAGAAAACCAGAAAACTTAAAAATTATCTGAGTGACAGAAGGAAAAAAAAAGGAAACTAAAACTAACGAAATTCCTAAATAATTCCATCGTTTAAGTGGGTCTTCGTGATACTATCATCGATGTCATCTAAATAATCATCATCATTATCCTCATTTTAATTATCACCATCATCATCATCATCATCATTTTCTACATCGCTATCATCATCATCATCATCATCATTTTCATCATCATCATCATCATCATCATCATTTTCATCATGATTATCATCATCATCATCAAATTCATTATCATCGTCATCATCATCATCATCATTTTCATTATTATATGGTCATCATCATCATCATTATCCCTCTCCTCCTCCTATTTCTCCTACTCATCATCATCCTAATCGTCGTCATCACCCTCATGCTCATCATCAAGTTCACCCTAGAAATCATCAACATCCTACATATCATTATTATCATTTCGCATCATCTCCTTTTTTTCTATTCGTGATTAGGAAAACGGTAATCAGTACAACCATCCTCAATATCGTTTTATCCGACCATCCTCTTGTAGTGGACAAACAATATCAAATAAAAAAAAAATCAGAGGATTTTCCAGCCAATACCTTGAGATAAGACTTTGAACACATGACATTTAACACGGACCTCTCAATTCCTGGCTCTAGCTTTACACTGACATTTTTGTAACTAGATTAGTATATAAATAGACCGATCAACCAAAAAAAAAAAAAACTATGTAGATCAAAGAACAAAAGAAAAAAATCGTTTTTTGGCGGGTCTCCCACGGACTCCAAACCTCTTAGAAAATCTGGCGAAGTCGTGCAGACCCGCAGAAAGTTGACATAAGAATTTAGCCCGCAGCAAAAACTTTGGCGGAAAGTTGTTTTGGTTCTGAGTAAACAAGAATTAGTAAGGCCAAACTGGCAATAATGTAGGTAACGTTTGCAGCAAGGGATTTCAGTGGGAGAATCGGAATTTAGGATTAGAACAGTTGGGAGAGGGAAAAGTGGAGATCAAAGGGAAAGAAGGAATCGCAGAGTGACAGATGACATAGGAAGGAGTAAAGAAAAAGGAGGAGGGGGAAGCGGTGAATAAGAGAGGAGATAAAGAGTAATTTTTTTAGGGAGAAAGAGAACGTTGAGAGAGGAAAAGATAGATCCAAATAAAAAGAAAAGGGGAGAAAGAAATAGAGAGATAATAAATAAACAGAAAGATAAAGAGAATAGAGAAAGAGAGGGGAGGGGGGGGGGGGAGGGTAGAGAGAGAGTTTTCAAAAGGAAAAACGGGGGGGAAAGATTAAATTGAAAAACAGAGAAAAATAATTATATAATACTTGAATAAAAAAAAAAATTTAGACTCACTGTGTGTAAGAATTAAACATTTTGAGGTAAAGAAAATAAATGATTAAAATGAATGAAGTGTAGTAAAAGATTTGTGAGTGACAGATGAGACGGAGAGGAGAAAAGAAAACCAAGCAATTTGTAAGGGAAAGGAAGTGTAGGGATTAGAGGTATAACAAGAGGTGATTGGCCAGGACAGAGAAAGAGAGAGAGAGAGAGAGAGAGAGAGAGAGAGAGAGAGAGAGAGAGAGAGAGAGAGAGAGAAGACAGATAGATAAATAGAGAGACAGGAAGACAGACAGACAGACAGATAGAGACAAAGAGAGAAGACAGATAGATAAATAAATAGATAGACAGAGAGAGAGAGAGTCAGACAGACAGAGAAACACAGTGTGTGTAACAGAGAAAAAGAAAACTCAAAAGTAAGGAGAGAGACTGAATAATGTCAGCATTTCTTCCAGAAATTCTTTCCGGAAATCTTAGAAAGGGGCAGAAAATGAATTGTATTATAATAAAAAAAATTCAACCATTCTCTTTTCTTGTCAGAAGTTTGGTTCTACTAAATTTTTCCTATCAGAGTTTTTTTTTTTTTTTTTTTTTTTTTTTTAATTAATGCCTTCTTTTATTCTTACCTTCAATCCATCAACTAGAACAACTGTGATGTTAGATTCAAGAATGCAGCACCTGACGAATAGAGCTGGCCTGGAGCTGACCTGACAACAGAATCATGGATGGTCTTTTTGTGATGCTTTCCACATAGATAACACTGGCCCCAGTGGCTGACAATATTTACCGGGAATAAAGAAGAAAAAGGAGGTGGGGAAAGCGGTGAATAAGAGAGGAGATAAAGAGTAATTTTTTTAGGGAGAAAGAGAGCGTTGAGAGAGAAAACATCCTGTTTGTTTAACATAGGAGGGGATAAATTGTTTTCTAAATAAGTCTTCAGAATTAACTTCTTTGTTTAGAGACGTCTATGTTTTTGTATTTAGCCTCCTAACTTCCCGAACCAATTTGCTTGTTTTAGGATATAAACGTCATGACGTTATTATGAATGATATGATTGGCTCGCCAAAATAATTCCTTGTAGACAAATTTTTTTTTTTTTTTTTTTTTTAATCTGGGGTGGTTCTACAATAGAGTGGATGCTGCAACATCTGCAGGGAAAAATGGCAAAATAAGGGTTCGAAGATTTTGAGGTCGATAATTGAGCTGGGGTCTCGCCTTAAGATCAGGTCAGCCAAGCTTGACGGGGGCTATT
>JAWDGP010007369.1:175000-187500 GCA_033675545.1 Elysia crispata
TTCACTAGATCGAAAGTATAAAACTGCTCATTCTTATTTTCTTTTGTCTTTGTTTTTCCACTGCCGTTACTTTAACCGCTGTGATCAAATGTGTTTTGTTTTAGTTTTAATACAACCTTTTCTTTTTTAATACAAGGGAAAAGCTATTTCTCACCAGTCTGCAATGGTCAATTTCATGATGATCATGTTGGTCTGAAAAAAAAAAAATTAACAACATCACTCTTCTAGCGCTCTTTGTTTCTTTAGTTTCTTACCGCCCGAGTAAAATTCGCAATGAATCAAATAGCAGTGAAAAGACAATATTCATCATCATTTTGAGTTAAAAGTTAAAAGTAACGCTCCTTTCTCCTGGATCTCCATCTGTCGCTGGTAATGAGACCTAAAACGAATGGCTCAACCTTTAGTCGGGAAAAGATAAGAAGAAAAAAAAAAAAAAAGGAGAGAGGAGTGTTGGTCGCGAACCAAGAGACAGACAGACACATGGACGACTCAAAACTGCTACCCTATAGATCTAGAACTGAAGTTGGTCTTTGACGCGATGTGACCAGCACGACACAATGCCTCGGCCCAGCTACACACATTACGAGTTCCGGGTCATTAGTGTGTTACGCGATTACCGACAAGGCCCACCCGCGGTTAGCTGCCCCTTAACGATCCCTACGGCAACTGGGAAAGAAGGCATGCGCGAGAGTTGCTGGCCTTTGACCTATTGTGAAGTAATGGCGTCTGCGGCGACACCTTAGGTGTGAAAGGTCACCGGTACCAATAACCTTGGTGGAGGACACAAGGTGACAAGCTCTCAAAACGGTTCGTTGACGGTTTGATGAATGTGGGACTGTCAAAACAACAAAAAGGTATAATTATTATAAATAATAAAAAAAACAAAAACCTAAAAAATGCTTACCTTATTTTTCCATCTCTGTCTCTGTCTGCCTGTCTGTTTCTCTCTTTCTGTATCTGCCTGTCGCCCTGTCTGTCTGTTTGTCTGTCTGTCTGTCTGTCTGTCTGTCTGTCTCTTCATTCAGTCTCTCTGTCTTTACCGCTTATTTATCTTAACCTCTTTTTGCTATTTGTGCTTTCTTGTCAAACAGTCGTGCCTCTATTTCTGTCTCTCTGTTCCTGCATGTTAATCTCCCTCCACTCACCACCTCTCTCTCTCTCTCCCTCTCTCTCTCTCTCTCTCTCTCTCTCTCTCTCTCTCTCTCTCTCTCTCTTTGTGAGGGAGAGAGAGATAATGGGAGAAGAGAAAAGAGAGAGAGAGATTAAGAAGAGATAGGGAAACAGAAGAAATAAGGGGCAGGAATAATGCGGATTAGCGAGCTTGCCCAAAGCTCATGTTCAACTGAAGAAAATGGACTTTTAAACACCTTTTTAATCTACAACCGACAAAGTTTCTGTTTTGTTGAGTTACTTAATGGCGCGTTAAGTCCGGCCAGGCTCAAGAACTAATTATGTCCATCTATTGTCCGGCACTTCTGGCCCTCTGCTCTATGCCGTCTGCTAACTCGTGGATGTTAATCGGTTTCTGAATTTATCTTGCTTTGTTCATATTCGTTCATTTTTGAACTATATTTTGAAAGATTCAAGATATTTTTAGCATTAAACGCTTAAATGTGGCAAGTGGGCATGGAATGATAAATGCGAGAAAAAAATAAAAATTTTGCATGTTCAGTGATTTTCCTTTGTAAAGCATATTCGCTACAATAATCGGTTACAAAATGCGGATCGAAATCGCCCTGCAGACTGGGTGAGTGTCTGTGTATGAAAGAAGGCAGAATGCGCCATAAACGGTAATGAAGAGGAAAACCTCAAGACGTACGGGACAATGACGACTCGTAAGTAACAGCAGTAATCGTTCTGCGGACACGTTAACGGTTAAGACGTAGGGAAGGCTAGGGCCTTTGTGACCCGGGCGTTTTTTGTTTTTTTTGATGGGCGTTCTGGGGAAAAGACTCGGTGCTTAAGTGTGCATTATTTAGATACGATCACGTCAAGTTATGTCAACACGAGTTCTGTATTGTCGCATTGTCGTAACTTACAATTAGATCTATATTCTCGGCGTTATGTACTCGTTAACTCTTTTTTTTTCCCATCCTTATGTTCCTATTTGTCTCTTTCTATCGCTCTATTTGTCTGCATCTCTCTCTCTCTCTCTCTCTCTCTCTCTCTCTCTCTCTCTCTCTCTCTCTCTCTCTCTCTCTCTCTCTCTCTCTCTCTTCCTCTTACTTCAGTTCATCATCCGCTTCGCTCTTTTCTCTCTCAATCAAAATAAATAATCATAGAAGAAAACTATACGCATCCCAAAGAATACAATTGATTGCAATATTACTGCAGCAATAGCCACAACTAGCCAATCGCATAAAGCCATAAATCAAGTAACCAGACAATCAATAAGAAAATAAATAATCTGTGCACCCCCATAAGGAAAAAAAAAAACATGATTGGAAATTTACTGCGGTAAAAGTCACAGCTAGACAATATCATAAAGCCATATAAAAACTAAGCAACCTGTACATTCCCCAAAAATAAAAAAAATGACTTCTAAATCACTGCAGTAATAGTCACAACAAGCAATCTCACAAAGCCATGTATCAATCAATAAATTCATATGCACACCAGCCGAAGAATAAAAGTGATTACTAAATTACTGCAGTAATTGTCACAACTAGGCAATCTCATAAGCCATAACTTATATCAATCAATCAATCAATCAATCAATCAATCAATCAATCAATCAATCAATCAATCAATCAATCAACCAATCAACCAATCAATCAATGAATCAATCAATCAGTCAGTCAATCAATCAATCAATCAATCAATCAATCAATCAATCAATCAATCAATCAACCAACCAACCAATCAATCAATCAATTAATAAATAAAGAAGCAAGCCTTACGCTCTAGATCTGAACAGGTAGCAGTAAGTTCGCAGGTGTGTGGAGTCATAAAGAAGCCTGTACAGGACTCACTCTACTCTTCAATAAATCAAAACTTTTCGATCCTCCTGGAACATAAGTCACCAATGAACGCCCTCCATCGCCCCTTCCCCCCCTCCCCCCACCTGATCTGAGCAGTCTTCTCTATTAATTGTCCCCAAGAACATCCACCAGTGCGTCCTTCATTCGTATCCAGATACCCGACTCTCAAGGAAGCATAAATCACAGCTGCTGGGCTTCCTAATAAACTGGGATTATCCCCCACACAAGGGGGGCTGTGTTCATTTCAATTCATCAAAAACAAAACAAAACAAAAAACAGGGCAACTGAGATAACATAATAATTTATCGCTCCAGTCAAATCTTATACGTCTCGATAAATTCTATTCTTATTTTTATTTTAAAAATCTTTAAGCTTGAAAGGAGAAACCAGAGAATGTGAGTCAAAACAAAACAACAACAACAACAAAAAAAACAAAAAAAAAAAAGCCCGTGACTTTTGAAAAAGAAAATCTAGTCGACCGTGAAGAGATACGTAGTTAATTTCCTCAAGCGATTTTCTTCCAGGTCTTTGTTTGTGAAACTCGGCTAGCCGAGGTCTCCGAGCGTAAAGTGGTCCACTTTGCTAGAAACCTGAGCCCCACCCCAGCGGCCTAAGGAGGGAGGCGCGTTCACATCCTGAATGGCGTGGCTCTAGACCTCCTGCCTAATGAAGCAGGCTCTCAGTCTCCACTCCTCCCAGTTTCTGCTCCTCCCGGTCTCCGTTACTCCAAGTCTCTCCCAGTCTCTCCTAGTCTCTCCCAGGCTCCAATGCTCCCAGACTCTCCTAGTCCTTCCCAGTCTCTCTCAGTCTATCCAAGTTTCCACTGCCCCCACCTTCTCCCAGTCTCTCCTAGGCTCCTGTGCTTCTAGTCTCTCCCAGACTTCTTTGCTCCCAGTCCCTCCTAGTCTCTCCAAGCCTCCACTGCTCCCAATCTCTCCTAGTCTAGTCTCTCTCAGGCTCCACTGCTCCCAGTCTCTTCCAGTCTCTCTCAGTCTCTCCCAAGCTCCACTGCTCCCAAACTCTCCCAGTCCTTCCCAGTCTCTCCAAGTCTTCACTGCTCCCAGTTTCTCTCAGTCTTTCCCAGGCTCCTGTGCTTCTAGTCTCTCTCAGCCTCCACTGCTTTCATTCTTTCCTAGTCCCTCCCAGTCTCTCCCAGCCTCCACTGCTTTCATTCTTTCCTAGTCCCTCCCAGTCTCTCCCAGCCTCCACTGCTCTCATTCTTTCCTAGTCCCTCCCAGTCTCTCCCAGCCTCCACTGCTCTCATTCTTTCCTAGTCCCTCCCAGTCTCTCCCAGCCTCCACTGCTCTCATTCTCTCCTAGTCCCTCCCAGTCTCTCCCAGCCTCCACTGCTTTCATTCTTTCCTAGTCCCTCACAGTCTCTCCCAGCCTCCACTGCTCTCATTCTTTCCTAGTCCCTCCCAGTCTCTCCCAGCCTCCACTGCTCTCATTCTTTCCTAGTCCCTCCCAGTCTCTCCCAGCCTCCACTGCTCTCATTCTTTCCTAGTCCCTCCCAGTCTCTCCCAGCCTCCACTGCTCTCATTCTTTCCTAGTCCCTCCCAGTCTCTCCCAGCCTCCACTGCTCTCATTCTCTCTTAGTCCCTCCCAGTCTCTCCCAGCCTCCACTGCTCTCATTCTCTCCTATTCCCTCCCAGTCTCTCCCAGGCTCCTATACTCCCAGTCTCTCCCAGCCTCCACTGCTCTCATTCTCTCCTAGTCCCTCCCAGTCTCTCCCATGCTCCACTGTTCCCAGTCTCCCCTAGTATCTCAAAGTCTCTTCCAGCCTCTACTGCTCCTAGTCTCTCCCAGTCTCTCCCAAGCTCCACTGCTGCTAGTCTCTCCTAATCTCTCCCAGGCTCCTATGCTCCTAGTCTCTCCCAGTCTCTCCCAGGCTCCTATGCTCCTAGTCTCTCCTAATCTCTCCCAGGCTCCTATACTCCCAGTCTCTCCCAAGCTCCACAGTTGCTAGTCTCTTCCAGGATCCGGTGCTCCTAGTCTCTCCCAGTCTCTCCCAGCCTGCATTGCTTCTAGTCTCTCCCAGGCTCCTTTGCCTGCATTACTTCTAGTCTCTCCCAGGCTCCTCTGCTCCCAGTTGCTAGTCTTTTCCAGGATCCGGTGCTCCTAGTCTCTCCCAGTCTCTCCCAGCCTGCATTGCTTCTAGTCTCTCCCAGACTCCTCTGCTCCCAGTCTCTCCCAGGCTCTTGTGCTCCCAGTCTCTCCCAGGCTCCTGTGCTCCCAGTCTCTCCCAGGCTCCTCTGCTCCCAGTCTCTCCCAGGCTGCTGTGCTCCCAGTCTCTCCCAGATTCTTGTGCTCCCAGTCTCTCCCAGGCTCCCCTGCTCCCAGTCTCTCCCAGCCTCCCCTGCTCCCAGTCTCTTCCAGGCTCCCCTGCTCCCAGTCTCTCCCAGCCTCCCCTGCTCCCAGTCTCTCCCAGCCTCCCCTGCTCCCAGTCTCTCCCAGGCTCCCCTGCTCCCAGTCTCTCCCAGCCTCCCCTGCTCCCAGTCTCTCCCAGCCTCCCCTGCTCCCAGTCTCTCCCAGGCTCCCCTGCTCCTAGTCTCTCCCAGCCTCCCCTGCTCCCAGTCTCTCCCAGGCTCCCCTGCTCCTAGTCTCTCCCAGCCTCCCCTGCTCCCAGTCTTTCCCAGGCTCCCCTGCTCCTAGTCTCTCCCAGCCTCCCTTGCTCCCAGTCTCTCCCAGCCTCCCCTGCTCCTAGTCTCTCCCAGGCCCCCATGCTCCCAGTCTCTCCCAGCCTCCCCTGCTCCCAGTCTCTCCCAGGCTCCACTGCTCCCAGTCTCTCCCAGTCTCTCCCAGCCTCCCCTGCTCCCAGTCTCTCCCATGCTCCACTGCTCCCTTCCCGACTCCCGATTCCTTTTTTTTTTTTACATTAAAACGATCTTATTCTTGGAACTGTTGATGATGATATGTTTGACCTTTGACTCCAAATTGACCCCGTGCATGCTCAACAGGCTGGGGGGGGGGGGGGGGCAGGTGGTGATGGTCTCAGGTGTATTAAGATAAAGAACATGTTCGGAATCTACGAGCTCAGTGTCACACGTCGGAAGTCACCTAAGTTTAAGAATACTTTTGGAACACACAACGTGCAACAAAGGGATTTGGACAACCCTCAACTAAGCAGAAAGCACTGAACTCAACGTCAGGTTTAAATGATAATAAAGAAAGAGATTAAGTTTATTAGGATTATATAAGTGCTGACGTATCAAACATTAAGAAAGTTCCTTTTTACATTAAAGTAATCAAGTATTCAAACTAAAGTACAAATCATTCAATAATGGCGTGCGTTACAATGTCAGGCTGGTTTAATATTACTTTGCTTCAATTAAAGCACATGAAACAATTATGCAATAAGTAATGACACCAATGGTTATCTAATTAAAAACAACTATCTTAATTATCAGATTTCAATAAAGTTGGGAAAGGCAATTATCAATCAATGTAACTTAAGTAGTTTTAACTACGACAATGTTGTTACAATCCTGCGGACAAGCCCTTCATCCAATTAACCAGGCGGTTCTTGTAGTAACCACTAGATGCTGGTCCCAGCGATGATACAACTCAGCTGTCCAGACCACACCTCCTGATAACACGTTAATCTAGGATGACGTTGATGACGACGGCAACGACAGCAACCAGGTCACGACAGTTATTGTAGTTTAGACAACAAGGCAACCACGAAGGTGAAGAAGTACACGACGAAGAAGATGTCGCAGAAGAAGATGTCGCAGAAGAAGATGACGAAGAAGGCAGTCTGCTCAACTGAAAAGATATTAGTTAAAGCAATGCATTTACTCTAAAGATATTGTCCCTGTGTTTGGACAGTATACTTACCTCTCATAAGTCGGCAGACATCAAACGTTTAGAGAACTAACTTTCTTTAATGCTAGTCTAAATGAAGAAGATAAAGTTACATTTCTCGTCTACATATAGATTCGTTACGCTAGAGTAACGTTTTAGCAATGACTTGCTATAAACTACCAACTGTGAACTTTTCCATTTATGAATGACGAGTCGGCTGACTGAAGACGATATTATCATTATTGGTATTTCAGAAACAAAGTCTTTAACAGTTGCTTTGTTGAACTTTAAGAATGTATTCAACTATAAACTCTACAGTATACTCACCTGAGACAGGAAGTTCAATGAGTTGTCTTGGAGAGCTTTTAAAATGCTGATTATTTATCTCAGCCAGGACTTCTAGTCCAATTAGAAGCAAATATCTTGCACCCTAATAGAAAACTTTCAACTTGAAGTTTCTTTAACACTTACGACGATTTGCTACGACTGTACGAGGCAAACGCCGGAGACCTCACTCTGCAAATCTTCAGCGCACATGGAGAGATTTCTGTTGGGTCTGTTCTAGCATCGGATTGTCCCCAAATATAAACAAATCGATCAGGAAGCAGAGGCGGTCAAAGGATGGACAGGAGGAAATACCCCACATATTTTTGGTAAAGCCCATAGTCGACTCTACGCGATTTTGACCTAAAATCTTGGTGCAGTGACCCCCAAGAATAATAGAGAGGAGTGCTGCTAACAGTTACTGCGAAGCAAAACTTATCAGATTTGCCCCCGCAGCAAAATGTCCCGAACATGATATTAGTCGGTGAGATGCAAATTAGGGCGCGTCTTTGTTCCCCCTCGGCTTTCCCGATCCTACGCAGGAGTGAAGAATTCAGATGACATAGTAATTACAGCGCTAAGGTGCACAACATCTTGTTTTGAAAATCCACCCACTCGGCTACTGCGTGACACTCAGTTTTATGGCAGTTTCTTATTTATTTGATTTTTGTTTTAATAGACAATGCGATTTCACAAAGAGTTATGCCACATAGTTGGAAGTCGTAATTTCTACTTTAAGTCGTTGCTAAGTTGGAGTTCTTTATCCCTTTTTACATGGTGGGGGGGAAGGGGGGAAGCAGGCTGGGGTGGTAATGGAAAATCTTCAACATAGTCAAATTAATCATGACATTTACTGAGCGGGCGGCACAGTTTTTTAATGTTATGCACTTGAAGTTTGAAGAGGCTCCTTCGCATCACGTCAACAACAACATCATCATCCATGAAAAAGCCTTGACCTTCATAACATATTTACACCCCCCCACACACACACACACACTTCTCTCGCTCTCTGTCTCTGTCTCTCTCTCTGTCTCCCTCTCTCTTTCTCTCTTTCCTTCTTTCACTTCATAAAGCAGTACGGTTACTGCATTCTCTTTTTTCTTTCATCTTAGGGAAAAGTTAGAAAAGCCCGGAAAGTTCCATTTTCAACATGTAGTTGTCAAATAAGAGATAACAAAAACTACTTGAGGCATCCATTCCTCATACCATAGTCCATTTGTTTGACCAAAGCTCTGTTCCTAGTCAAGCCGACGCAGCATTGATAGCCATGACCGACGCAGCATTGATAGTCAAGACCGACGCAGCATTGATAGCCATGACCGACGCAGCATTGATAGTCAAGACCGACGCAGCATTGATAGCCATGACCGACGCAGCATTGATAGTCATGGCCGACGCAGCATTGATAGCCATGACCGACGCAGCATTGATAGTCATGACCGACGCAGCATTGATAGTCATGACCGACGCAGCATTGATAGTCATGGCCGACGCAGCATTGATAGTCATGGCCGACGCAGCATTGATAGTCATGACCGACGCAGCATTGATAGTCATGCCCGACGCAGCATTGATAGTCATGGCCGATCCAGCATTGATAGTCATGAACGTCGCAGCATTGATAGTCATGACCGACGCAGCATTGATAGTCATGAACGACGCAGCATTGATAGTCATGAATGACGCAGCATTGATAGTCATGACCGACGCATCCTTAATAGTCATGACCGACGCAGCATTGATAGTCATGACCGACGCAGCATTGATAGCCATGACCGACGCAGCATTGATAGTCATGACCGACGCAGCATTGATAGTCATGACCGACGCAGCATTGATAGTCATGACCGACGCAGCATTGATAGTCATGGCCGACGCAGCATTGATAGTCATGACCGACGCAGCATTGATAGTCATGACCGACGCAGCATTGATAGTCATGAACGACGCAGCATTGATAGTCATGAATGACGCAGCATTGATAGTCATGACCGACGCATCCTTAATAATCATGACCGACGCAACATTGATAATCATGACCGACGCAGCATTGATAGTCATGGCCGACGCAGTATTGATAGTCATGACGGACGCAGCATTGATAGCCATGAATGACGCAGCATTGATAGCCATGACCGACGCAGCATTGATAGCCATGACCGACGCAGCATTGATAGCCATGACCGACGCAGCATTGATAGTCATGACCGACGCAGCATTGATAGTCATGCCCGACGCAGCTTTGATAGTCATGGCCGATCCAGCATTGATAGTCATGAACGACGCAGCATTGATAGTCATGACCGACGCAGCATTGATAGTCATGAACGACGCAGCATTGATAGTCATGAATGACGCAGCATTGATAGTCATGGCCGACGCATCCTTAATAGTCATGACCGACGCAGCATTGATAGTCATGACCGACGCAGCATTGATAGCCATGACCGACGCAGTATTGATAGTCATGACCAACGCAGCAATGATATTCATGACCGACGCAGCAATGATAGTCATGACCAACGCAGCATTGATAGTCATGACCGACGCAGTATTGATATTCATGACCAACGCAGCAATGATATTCATGACCGACGCAGCAATGATAGTCATGATCAACGCAGCATTGATAGTCATGACCGACGCAGCATTGATAGTCATGACCGACGCAGTATTGATAGTCATGACCAACGCAGCAATGATATTCATGACCGACGCAGCAATGATAGTCATGACCAACGCAGCATTGATAGTCATGACCGACGCAGCATTGATAGTCATGACCGACGCAGCATTGATATTCATGACCGACGCAGCATTGATAGTCATGACCGACGCAGCATTGATATTCATGACCGACGCAGCATTGATGGTCATGACCGACGCAGCATTGATATTCATGACCGACGCAGCATTGATAGTCATGACCGACGCAGCATTGATAGTCATGACCGACGCAGCATTGATATTCATGACCGACGCAGCATTGATAGTCATGAACGACGCACCATTGATAGCAAGGAGAAGGCGAGCTGTTGGCTCAGGTCAAAGTCACACTCAATGACAAAGTGAAACCTTTTAATAGTTATTAGACTTTTTGAGAAAACACTGTTTATTCGGTCTATTGAAACATACCCGACATTTATGAACTAGTTATGAAAAAGTTAAAAATTCAAATTGACAGCCTTCGCAGAAACGCTTCTTTGCCCCAAATACAAAAATTTAAACGAAAATATAGGAGAAGCCATGCGATGGGGGTCCTTTATCTCGCTATTTGCAAAGAAATCTGCTGTGATATAACCGTTTTGCCCCAAAAGTAATGAAAAGCTAAAACGGATACTGTGTTTCACAACTTCTCGACGTAAAGTCTCAAGATGACAGCCTGCGGAGATTTCGAAGGTTATTTACAAGGTCTATCCACTTTGAAACGTCCACCATACTCGATTTAACTAATGGCCGTAGAAAGGCGGGGCAGGGCGGGAAGGGGCGTGGCATGGAGGGACGGACCAATCAGACAGCTGGTTCCACCTCACCCCTTTTTAACAATGGGAGATTCCAGTCACCCATTGAGAAGGGAACTGTAATTATCAGATGGGAGTTGTCTGCCTTTGACCCGTGTGAAGTCGAGTTACTGTTGTAGTCCCCTTTTTAAATTCTAATAACGCCCCCCCCCCTACCCAACCCCTCTCTCTCTCTCTCTCTCTCTCTCTCCTTTTTTTATGCTCTCCATCTTTCTCACACTTTCTCTATCTTTTTTTCTCCCTATCTGCCATTTATCTGTCGCTCTCTGTCTCTTCCTACCTACCAATCTCTCTCTCTCTCTCTCTCTCTCTCTCTCTCTCTCTCTTTCTTTCTTTCTCTCTCTCTGTCTGTCTGTCTCTTTGTTTTTCTTTCCTCTGCATAATCTCCCTTGTCGATCTGTTTGATCTCTCTCTCTCTCTCTCTCTCTCTCTCTCTCTCTCTCTCTCTCTCTCTCTCTCTATATATATATATATATATATATATATATATATATATATATATAAACATATATAAATATTTTTTTTTTTTACTTTGTCCGTCTCCCTACATGTTTCTTTCTCTCTTCATCCCTCTTGGGCTATTTCTTACAGAACAATCTTCTTTCTCTGTCTTTATCTATGAAAATTATCTCTGTTATCTCGTACTATGACTTAATCTATCTAAATTTCTCCACTCTGTGCCTCTCTCTCTCTCTCTCTCATTCCAAGTTTTAGTTTGCCAATCTTACCATCACTGTTCAGATCATAGGCTGTTCGAGAACCCTATAAGATCAACTAAATCTAAAGTTTGGAAGGTTTGCTCCGCTAGGTAAAATTAAAACATAAAATTAAATTCAACTTGCTCACTTTTTTAATTCTGTAAGTTTGCGAATATTGTTGATTCGGAAAATTGTCCCGACCTACAGTTTCTAAAGAGAATTCGAGTGATGCCGTGAACTTTCAAGGCAGGCGGATTGGGTTTACTTGCGCAAATAAAAGACTTGTCTTGATGAAAGGGTACAGGCTCCTGGGCGCGGTTTTTCTTGTTCGGAACAACAATTGACCTTCGCCGAGGATTCTGTAAACGATGTCAGCAACTTGTCTTCCATTAACCCCCATAGTGCCACGCCGTGCATCAACTCTTCATTGTCCGGAAACACGTAAATCACCCGCTTAAACGCATTTCTTCTGATGCTGCTAGCTCAGTTGGACCGCGTCGGGCCGCAGACACTAATTTACATGGTTTATGTCCCTTTCCTCGTTCATCCAGATACTTGGTCTCTTGGATCCTGAAGGGATACAATGTCGAGAAACAAGATACAATGTCGAGTAACAAGATACAATGTCGAGCAACAAGATACAATGTCAAGTAACAAGGTACAATGTCAAGTAACAAGATACAATGTGAAGTAACAAGATACAATGTCGAGTAACAAGATACAATGTCGAGTAACAAGATACAATGTCAAGTAACAAGATACAATGTCGAGTAACAAGATACAATGTCGAGTAACAAGATACAATGTCGAGTAACAAGATACAATGTCGAGTAACAAGATACAATGTCAAGTAACAAGATACAATGTCAAGTAACAAGATACAATGTCAAGCAACAAGGTACAATGTCAAGTAACAAGATACAATGTGAAATAACAAGATACAATGTCAAGTAACAAGGTACAATGTTAAGTAACAAGATACAATGTCAAGTAACAAGATACAATGTCAAGTAACAAGATACAATGTCAAGTAACAAGGCACAATGTCAAGTAACAAGATACAATGTCGAGTAACAAAGTACAATGTCAAGTAACAAGATACAATGTCGAGTAACAAGATACAATAACAAGTAACAAGATTCAATGTCAAGCAACAAGGTACAATGTCAAGT
>JAWDGP010007369.1:192500-200000 GCA_033675545.1 Elysia crispata
TCCCTTCACTCTGTAGAATATCCTTTCAGTATCAGCTGTGACATAAATGCCACAGATAGGCCTATAATTTAAGATCTAGATCTAGATCTGGATTTGATTTCAGATTTTAAGCCCAGCTCCTCCATGACATAGATATAGATCTATGGCCTAGATCTACCCTATACACTGTATTTGCCAGAGTCTACATTCAGATCTTTATCTAGTCTAGATCTAGATCTAGATTTAGATCCAAACAAGGCATCTGTCACTTACCATCCCGCTTTATCCAATTATCGCTCAGTGGTTTACCAAACTTACAAGCTGGATCTAGATCTAGATCTAGATCTTTATCTCAAAGAACCAATCAATGTCAATACAAATCAATCTCTCTCTCTCTCTATCATACACACACACACTCTCTTTATTTTTCTTTCTTTCTCCCCCACTCACACACAAACTTAATACTCACTCTATTCCTTTCCCCATTCCAAAATTTCTCTTTTTCCCATCGTTTGGCATCTTTAAACCGTAAATTTTAGACCTTAGCATGGAAATGCAATTATTCTTTAGACACATTTTTGTTTACTTATTACTAGGCATTTTTGTTTAATATTTCATGCTGAAATATTGTTTTATTCAACCAATCTCACATAATTTCAGTTCAAAGGGCAGAATATATATAATATATATACATATATATATATGAGATGAATGACAAAGTCTATGTTTGACATGATAATTGGTATGTGCACGGTCATGCTCATTAAAAAATATGAAAATACACAGCAATCGATACGCCTTGTAGCGCTACACTATTTTTGTACTTTTCAATCAATACACCTTGCATTGCGCTACGCTATTTTCGTACTTTTCAATCAATTCGCCTGGTATTGCGTTACACTTTTTTTGAACTTTTCAATCAATCCGCCTTGAATTGCGCTATATTGTTTTTGTATTTTTCAATATTTCAAGCTACTCACACCATTCTGAGACAGTCACCAAGAGTCTGAAGCGCTATCGTAAAAAATATTTCCAGTTATCATATAAAATAAAAACTGTAATCTGACTGCATCATCCTAACATAAAAATTCAGCTACATTCAATTATTCCTTTTAGCCTGTCAAGTCAATATGAATATATATTCAATAACTAGAACTTTTTTTCTGTCAAGAATTCAGAGCTTTTATGCCAATAGATATTGAATTAGTTCTAGTTTTTTCCTTTCTTTCTGATTTTAAAGTATTTTCACATCCCTTGAATTTTCCCTAAATTTAATTGGTTCGAAAGATTCTGCTCAGATTGTGTCACAGCAAATTATGTAGTGACAAAAACTTAAGTTTCTGATTCATCCCAGATTATATTTTGCTACGATTTGAATAATTGGGTTGCAAACAATAATAATAATAATCTTAATTTTGGTGAAGCTAGAAAAGTTTAATGTTATTCAGCAATATGTCTTCATCTTCATTCATCATTACATACTTTTTGTGCCTATTTTCATGCTGCTTTTTTTTGCAGTTTATTTTTCCGGGAATCTAATCTTTATTAGATTTGAAAATGCAGTCTTACCCAACTTGTTATTCAAACCATGACTCCTTCATGTTACAAAGCAGTTCATTCATGTAACAAAGACTTTGGGGCAGTCAGTTGCTTTCTCTAATATATTCCAGTTACAGCCTCAGAACCTGTCTGACTTTTGAAAAGTTGTTTCAGTCACAATTGAGTGCTGAGGCTAGGATCTGAAGCAAAGAATAACGAACACTAAGAAAATAGACGAGTGCGTGAGATATTCCTGTGGTTGCATGATGGTAAATCTTAGGACCTTTCAGAGATCAACATGAACTTTGTGTCAAAGGCTAGAACCATCGTATTGTCATCATAAGAATTTATGGTTTTATGACTTAAGATACTCCATTCCCCGATCAAGTCTTTGATATTGTACTTAGTAACTTACCCTAACATGTTTACTGTGATTTAGGCTAATGTTTGAATTTTGGTCTTCATTCTTTTATGATGCAATTTATTTCAATTTAAATTCAAGATAAGTGACACTGAAAGAGACAAAAAAAAAAGCTGAACAATATTTGATACTCAAGCTCACTCATACCCATGGACAGAAGTCTGAGTTATAAAACTATTTCCTTAGTCTCACGTTTAGCTACTGTTTTCTTTTATCATCAGAAATAAAATGGAGTGATCTGCAAAAGTGACAATGGCTGATGGTCGACAACATCCTAATGTAGGTAGGCAACACCTTCACCACAACAACAGTTTAGGGTCTACTGGTGCTCTTTCAGCTACCCAATCGCTGTCATCGTCATCATCTGTGGCGTCTTCGTCTGTGATCGTATCTGGCAATGGTAATGGTGCTGCTGCTGGGGTTGTTGGCTCAACTTGTGGCCATCTGACCATCGGTCAACCGGATGATGGGTCAGTGATGATTCCTTTCAGTTCAGGAGGTCTGGATTTGCTGAGAGCAAGCAACATCCATTTCACGTCCAATTCTTCATCATCTGTTAATCATGATACTGGCATTGCAACAGTGACTTCGCCTACAACAGCATCAGATGTCAACACAGGAAGTGTTGTATTCACTGGAGGTCCATCGTCATCGAGTTTTGTTTTGAATGGGGTGGTTGATGAAAGTGGCAATGTCCTTTTTGAAGCCGTAGAGCCAGACATGAGCTCGCAAACCCAGTTCTTGCATTCTCAGCTCCAAAGTCAACACCATCAGCATCAACAACAGCGTCAGCAGTTAGAACATGTTGTTGCTGGTATGCAACCCTCGTCTTCTGAGATGAGCTCTAGAACTATTGATCCTCAGAATCTAGGCTTGCTCAATTTTCACAGTGCAATATCAACTACTCAGTCAAACACAACCACTGACATTGAGAGCAACAACACAAACTTCTCTGGGGTCAGCGTGCAGTCGTCCACAGCTGCTGGCCTTATTCAAGCCCTTAGTGCGGTCAATAGAGAAATGTCCAACTCGGGGAGCTTTCAAAGCCTCTTGCCAGCGCCTGCCACCCAGCGGGAGCCATCAGCAGCTGGTATGGAGGTTGCTGGTCCAGGTGTTGTTTCCTTTAATTCTTCTCTGTCGGACGAATCAGTGGACAACGCAAACACAGCGCAAGTTTATTTGACACAACAGCAGCAACAGCGTCAGATTTTAAACATCATGTTAGGAGGAAGTGTTGCTGGGAGCAGCAGCATCATTAGCAATACCCCCAGTGTAAACTTACACCACCGCAGAAGGGAAACAGCAGCCGTTCCAGACAGGATACCCAGGGAGAATAATCCAACTTCTGCCGGTAGAAATGCAGGTGCAGAAGTTATGGCTGGCTTAGGGCAAAGGTAATTTTTGTCTTGGACGGAAAGTCAATATAGGGCTGTGGTAAGCAGCTGAGAAAATTGTTTTGATGAAATTATCTTAAGTCAAATAAGACCATGCACATCTCTTAAGTAAGTTCTCTTTTTTGTTATGTGGAAATTCACCTTTTCTGGGAGCCGAAATGTAGAACGGTAGTGTACAATGGAAATTTATTTTGGGCTAAATTAAATAACAAGATATAATTTATGTATGAAACCATAAAAATAACAATCATTTCTTTGCATGTGTGTCCTGAATTATCATCAATTTTATATTTTTAAGTAACTATGTCATATCGGGTATGAAATGGTCGTTTATTTTTTCCTGCTTCCTATGCACCAGTTCAATCGTTACAGTGTCACTTGATCAGCAGCTGCAGCAGGGCGATGGGGAACAGCGGCATCCACAGCAACACGATCAGCACCGTCAGTTGTGGACGCATCCTGACCCAGGCAGACTGATATCCTCTCAAGGCTCGGTGAGCGGGACGCTAGGAATCGGTCAGCTGACTGCTGCGGTGGAAGGTGCTTCGTCATCATCAGGTCAGGCAGGGGCTCAACTCACTGAAGTCTCCGGTAGTTTCCAGCGCCTTCAGCACCAACCCAGCAACAGCAATGGCAGCGTTGGATTTCAAGACATGCAGTCTCAGTTTCCAGGTAGACTTCACGATAACAGATAAGTTAAACTTTGTGATGGGGAGTGGCAGGTTGGAGAATCATGGTTTCTTTTCCCTTTAAATTTCCTGGAATTTTTATTCCTTTTCTTTTCACTTATCAGTAGCAAATTTGATTTGTGGAATAATTTAAAAGAAAGTGAAGTAAGAATTGCGTGCCATTATGCAAGAGGATTTGAGAAGGGAGTTGATTCAAATTCTTTTAAGAAAAGGCCATCGACATGCATGTGCTTTAACTTAAATCAGATTAACTAAAATAAGAAAAAACGAGGAGTATAAATAGGGTAATCACAGCCTGAAGTATCTTTTTTTTAAAATTTTCTTGTTTCATTTTCCAACTCAGTAAGTTTTTTTTTTTTTTTGCGTCACACCAAAGAGTGCTGGTAGCTGGGATGCAGAATGCCTGCATTAAGATATCCAGTAACCAATATGAAACTTTCCACTGGCTTGCCCAACATCTTGATTATCTTGTGATAAGACTATATCTATCAATAAACAAAAATTAAAGATGTTAAAGCTGAAATCCACAGGAAGTTTGCAGTTGCTTGATTCCATTCGAGATCCAATTTTTTTACAGGTAGATATCAAATTGCAGATTCTGTGCCATTATTTTTCCTCAGCGATCTTCAACCAGCAGCAGCACTCAGGATATCAAGTGGCAGCTCCGACCTCGTCTTCAAACTTTGGTCCCGTCTCGCCAGGAGAGCATGCCCACCCCTACGCTGTGATTGGTGGAGACAGTGAGGCTGTGCCCTCCGACCCCCGAACATCGCAGCAGCAGCAGCATGTGGTGGTAGAAAGTCAAGCTGTTGATAGCAGCTGTCTTCAGTCAGAGGTAAACATTTATCCTAGTTGGATGATTAGAACTAAAGTGTTGTTTTGAACAGTTTCAGTCTGTATTCATATATTTTTTGTTTTCCATTTCATTTAGATGGTTGAGCTTATATTGTTTTAAGTTTTTTCTGCTATTAGCATTAATTTTATTTCAACATAAGCATTTTCATTGTGTTGAATTCATCTCTTGTTAAAAATTTTTTTGCAGGGATTGGCGTTCGTTGTTTTGAAAGTACATTTACTTTCAGCAGGAATTCTTCACTAGAAGCAAATCAACGAAAAAAGAAATTGCATGTATTCAGTGAACATTCATAGTCAAAAAAATTCTTTTTGCGTAAATATATGAAGCAGATTTTGCACTGTCTTTGATTTTGTACAACTGTGATGTGCATCAAATTCAATTTGGTGGATTGGAGTACTTTAGCCTCTCAGTTTTAATTGCACTTAACAGATTATTTGATTTAACTTGACCACATTTCATAAAGTTTTAGACATCGATAATTCAATTTCTGGGCAATTAAACAATAAGGACTGAAAGATTCAAATTCTTTAAAATCTTTTCTCTTAAGAGTTCAAGTTATGAGCAATCCGCTTTATAATGTGTATTTTGTAATTTTTTGTTTTTGTTTTGAAATGGCCTGATGGGCTTCTGTGAAACTGAATATCTGTTAGTGCTAGCATAGCCATCAATCTAACTTATTGGAATTAATTGAAACCAGTGTGAATAATTATGTCTGATAATGTTAACCAAACAGTGCCTAAAAGTGCAGCGAGCCAGTTCCTCTGTAGATCTTTTGCATGGCCATTGAGTAGCATTCAGCCATGAAGAGACACAATAATTTTAACAGAGTGTGTAAAATGGCCATGTATCCAGAATAGCCTTAAAAGGTTATTATGGCCATGTTAGCAAAGGATCTTAGGATGCAGGCATAAAGTATAGATCTACAGACGAAACCCAGTTCAGCATTCTTGACCATTCCCAAAAGACTAGTCTAGAGAAGATCTTAGCCTAGATAGAGAATATGGTCTAGATTCTAGACCTAGATTTTGATTAGTGTCATTCAGTCTCAAAGCTAGAACTTAGCTAACAGATCTAGATCTAGATTTTAAGTCTAAGATCTAAATCAGAACTTGATAGAATCTATATCAGATCTAGACATAGATCTAGGGTCTATTTGTTCGATCCAAATCCTGCCCATGTAGATTAGAACACTTTCAATCAGAGTATCCAAAGAGATCAGAGAATCTAGATTCAGTCTGGTATTTCTGCACCAGTCCTGCCCACCCATCTTATTTTGAGATTTGAAATTACAGTTTTCTCATAAGTTTTGCCTTGCCAAGAAAAAATCTGGAGGTTTTAACTGTCGCATCAGGTTTTTGGGATGTGATGCCTTCTTTTAAAGTAGTTTTCTCATTCCCTCTTTTCCTTTGTAAGTTTAGGCTTTATGGCCAGAATAACCTTTCAAGGTTGTTTTGATTACATGGCCAAAATACCCACTGCCTAATTTTAACATAACTACAAGATTTTTTTATAAAGTCATCCTAATCAAGTCAGTAATTATAAAATAAACTGTTTAAACTTTCTAGCCTATTCATCCATTTTACTTTTTTCAAAAGGAAATATCTATAACAGCACCAGAAATTAATATGCTGTGCAGTATAAATCAAAAGCAAAAGTTAAAAAAAACAAAACAAATAAAAAAAAAAGCTTAACATGAATACACCTTTGTCTGTTTCCCTAGTTATATTGCATATTGTGTGGTGCTCCGTGTCAAATAATAATAAAAATAAATGGCCGTCTGGATTCTGTTGAAAATTCTTTGAGGTCCTTTCAAATTTATTCATTGTGTTGTTCCTTTTTTTCCCCCCGGAAGGATATTGGTTTTATTATTTTCTAAATGCATATAATTTTTTCCCACCTTTTCTCCGGTCACAGCAATACACTCTAGTCTATGACACAGGTTCTCAGACTTTGAGGATTCAAAGAATGACGTCACCGTCTGACTGCACAGTGTCTCAGTCAGTCCTCAGCATGGAAGGCTCAGAGGCCCAACCCTCTCCAGTTCCTGCTCATTTTGTAAGTAACAGTGTTACACAGCTACCTACCAGGATCCTGGGCTCTTTCACTGTCTCTCTTTGTCTCTCTCCCCCTCCCTTTCTGTCTGTCTGTCTCTCTCCCTTTCTGTGTGTGTGTGTGTGTGTCTCCCTCTGTCTGTCTGTCTGTCTGTCTTTCTGTCTCTCTCTCCATGAGAATCTCAACTGCTCAGCCACAAAGATTCTTATTTGACTACTGACAGTCTCTCAGCATGAAATTATTTTAACTGAATATCTTAAAAGATAAAGGCAACAAAAAAATCTATCGTTACATTAAAAAATCTCATTTTCATATCTTTACTGGTCACAGAATATGTTATATTTGTTTTTAAAATTCTGACAACCTTATTTCTTGCATTTCTACCACCAGTCTAGTCAAGACTACAGCCGAGCTGAAACTGAAACAAACCACATGATGCCTGCAACCTTTTCTGGGGTTAACAGCAGTCAAGAAGTCACGACCTCCACCATGCCGCCACAACTGAGGCACATGTCAGACAGGGCAGGGCCCTCTGGGGTGGGCGCCATCTACAATGACAGACAGACAGAC
>JAWDGP010007369.1:205000-250000 GCA_033675545.1 Elysia crispata
GGTGCAGCTTGTTACCCTCCTGACAGATGAGGATTCAACTGCAGCAGGGGCAGCTTCAGCCACACAGGTATGTCAAACATACACACACCACACACATACATATACGCACAGACACATCTGCACTTGGGCTTTTGGCGTCGCATAGAAAATAGGCAGGATCAAAGGAAAAATTAAAAGTTTGCCATTGTTGAAAATCAAGGCTGAAACTGCTTTTTTTCCTGTTCAAGGAATTTTGGGAATTACAAATAAGGTTCTCTCCCCTTTGATGAAGCTGTTTCAACTTCCACAATGTGTTTTATTCATATTTTTCTCCCTAAATATGTTTAGCTTCTTTTTTAATTTTCAATGGTAACTGAATCCAAATGTGGCTCAAACAGTCGATTTATCTTACTGTATTAATTTTGTTTAACAATCCACAGCCTCAGTCAATACGGAAGAGTCGGAGGCTAGAGCTTGTAGCACAAGAATCAAAAGCCAGTCTGAAGAAGCGGAACTACAAGTCTAAACAATACGACCCAACCATGCTGTGTAAGAATATAGACTTGTTTCAGTGTTTCTCAATACGATCCAACCATTCTGTGTAAGAATATAGACTTGTTTCTCAATACGACCCAACCATTCTGTGTAAGAATATAGACTTGTTTCTCAATACGACCCAACCATTCTGTGTAAGAAAATAGACTTGTTTCTCAATACGACCCAACCATGCTGTGTATGAATATAGACTTGTTTCTCAATACGACCCAACCATGCTGTGTAAGAATATAGACTTGTTTCTCAATACGACCCAACCATGCTGTATAAGAATATAAACTTGTTTCAGTGTTTCTCAATACGACCCAACCATGCTATGTAAGAATACAGACTTGTTTCAGTGTTTCTCAATACGACCCAACCATTCTATGTAAGAATATAGACTTGTTTCAGTGTTTCTCAATACAACCCAATCATTTTGTGTAAGAATATAGACTTGTTTCAGTGTTTCTCAATACGACCCAATCATGCTGTGTAAGAATATAGACTCTACCATTTTCTATGCTTTACTCTAAGACTTTCTTTTATCTGTGATGCAGTGTTAAAAATTCTTGCAATTTATGCCAATCATCAATCAGGATTTGATCTCCTCTTCCAATTCTTTCAACAATTTTTATCAAAACTGACAGTTTTCATGCTGAGAAAGTGTCCAGTGACATCACAGTATGGAGAATAAAATGTGCATGTGATGTGAATGCCTTAGCTCAATTTTAATACATTTTCGTAAAATTTACAGGCTTCTGCAGAATTAAAAAATCTCATGTTACTTGACATGGCATAATATGGAATATTTGTGCTTATCCTGAGTAAAGCCCTACAATTTTTTCACAGCATAATACATTCTAGGATTTCCTCACACATATCATAGTCATACTTACGGCTTTTCGAACATTTGACAATGACCTTAGCATAACTGTACCCTATGCTGGTAAAAGCTTCAAAATTTCATAATCTTATTTAGCTTAAGGTGTTTCTTTCCTTACTTAGAGCCATGGAAGACCTTGGCTAAGTTATGTGTTTTCCAGTAAAAACACATTACAAATTTCAAAGCATCCACCATGGATCTTTACAGTTAATAATTTGTAATGTGCAAATTTTACCAAGCGGATCTTAATCTTAGTAAAAATAAGCTCATTAATCTTATAAATAGGCTTTTCTTTGAATTACGATAGAAGTACCTCCGAACATGGTTGCAGCTGGAACCTTATTCAAGTGTGTTTTTCCTCATCTCATTATCCTTGCAGGGTGTGAGGAGTGCATGGATGCCTTCTCTGACCAGTGTCCAGTGCACCGACTCACTGCCGTACCAGACAAGATAGTCTTGTCACGGGCCTGGGCCAGCTGTCCTAACCAGGTCCAGATCTGTCGACTGCCAGAGGCTCAGCTAGCCCCAGGGGAATCCTGTGAGTTTTTAACAGAGACTGAAATCATTACTTCTTTTATTTAACAGGTTAAGTGCAGAAAAACTGATAAAAACGTTTGTATCTACCATCTCTCCCACCATTCTAATATTTGGGGCACAACATCTGGCATTCTGGAATCATGTGATCCAAGGCTTGCAAGTTAAGTTACTTCAGAATTGTAGTTTTACCTATGATTTTTCTCTCTTTGCCAGTTCAATATTCAAGGGTATTTGTCTAAATGCTATCCAAAAGAATTAATTTTCGTAAGAGACAGTCGTTTTGTGATGCTCATGGAAGTAGTGATTTCCTTTTATAGTTTGTGGAGAAAAATCATGAAGGCTGAAAACGCAAAGAAAAAGAAAAATGAGAAAAAACATTTTTGTTCAAAATACCATGTATATTTGTATATTATTTGCCTTTACAGCAGTGGGTGTGTCTGCCAAGCGTCAGATCCCAAAGTTCACACAATTCGGCCCTTTCTTGGGAGTTCTAGTTAACGCTCTTGACAAAGTTACTCGCCAGTTCTTTCCCCTCATGGTGAGTTTAATCATTTTCAGTGTCTTCTCATTACGATGTGGCTGATCGTTGAATCTGAATAAAACGACTGGCTGAACTGCAAGCCTCCTAATCTTAACCCTGTAGCCAGTCAACAAGGCTGGTAGGGTTCCAGTAGCCATTTATCTACCAACTGATTTTGAACATTATCAAAGAGCAACACAGCACCATAATAACTGCTGAATAATTTTCTTTTTCAGTATTCACTGTTCTTTTTCTTTTTTTATTTGTGTAGTTAGAAATGTTATAAGTAAGAAATTGATCAGATATTAAAATTTACATACTGTAAATTTGTTATCAGCCTTTTTTAAGGGTTTATTTGTACATGGGACAGTATAGAAAATCATGTCATAACACACAAATGGGTATAACAGCAATGGAATAAAAAGATCTAAAAGCGGGATATAGCCCAGTGAAGTATACAGCACACAAATTTCAAGATATGGAATATTTTAAAAACTGATCCTTTGTGTGGAGTTGTGGTGTTCTGAAATTTTATATCAGATCCTTAGTATTCAAAATCTTTTTAATTTTATGTCATTGAGATTTTTCTAGAGGAAATTTTATGCTATAACCTGCTTCAAGCACGTCTCAAGTATCAATATCTGAAGGAAAAAAAAAACACAACAAAAATTCCCAGCATTTTTAAACCCCCTTCATTGACATGGTTCACACAACTAGATCATCCATAATGAGATTTGAGGAGCTCTCTTAGTTCTGTGAAATATCATTGGTACCATCAAGTGTTTGATCTCAACCTGTTTTATCTTCCTTACTTTAGGGAGCAATTTTAGTTTAAGTGTGTTAGAAAAATCCTGAAATTACCATTTGGTTAACAGAAAAAAAAAAGAATAAAATAAGAATTTTTTTAAAGAAAAATCTTTCCATCCGGAAGCTGGATCTCCCGAACAAACCACGTCAATATTTTGAGACTGCAGACGAGAACGAGTGTAACTGGTTGATGTTTGTAAGACCCGCTAGAACTTTTGCTGAGCAAAATCTAGTTGCGTACCAACACAAACGCAACGTCTTCTTCAGCTCAACCAAGATTATAGAGCCCAAGCAGGAGCTCAAGGTGAGAAGAGAGATCCCTGTGTACGATTAAAGTTTACTGTCTCTGTCTCTGTGCTCATCCTCCTGCCTGGCTGTCTTTCTATACCTCTGACTTTCTGTCCTTACTGTCTGTCTTTACCTACCTCTTCATTCCTTTCTTTTTTTTTCTTCTCTCTCTGTCTCTGTCTATCTGACTCTCTCTCTCTCTCTCTCTCTCTTTTTTTTTCTTCCTTTCTCAAACACATTAACTATAAAATTCATTCTCTCTCCTACTATCTCTTGTGAGAACAAAATGACTTGTCCAAGATTAAAGTATGTGTCGTGATACCTATGGGAATATATTGACGTTTATGACTCCAGCAAAACTTTGTCATGCAGATTTTCTTTCAAAAGTGAGTTTTTCATATCTTGCAAAATTTTGATTCCTCCTGGTTTCTCTCTCAGGTTTGGTATGCAGCACCATATGCAGAGCAGATGGGAGTCAAAACCCTGGAGTTGACTGAAGATGACATACAAGGTGAGCCAAGTTAGACCAGATTAGGCTGGACATCTGTATCTCATTGATTGGATTTTCTTGAACTCTATGTGAAATAAAAGAGAGAAGAGGGACAGACAGACACAGACTTTACTAGAAATTTTTTCAGGAGAAAAGGAAAGAGCAGTGGAAGGACAAATGTTGTGAAATTGTGTAGAAAACAAAAGCGCTCAAGTGGTTGTCTGCTTTGCAGTATAAAGGGTATTTTAGATAATGTGCTGTAGGAAGAGAGACACAGACCCTTCTTTATTCTAGATTTTAACAGCATGTTTCTCCTTGCTGATATCGTACGATCATTGTTTATTTTTCAATTTCTCTCCCAGACATCCTTTTGAGCATAACCATAGAAACACTTGGAGATAAAAATGATTCTGATATTTCTTATATTTTTTTTTCTAACCACAACTAAACCAAAAAAGTTTAAAAGTGTGGATTGCCCAATGCCCATCATAATCATATTTTTTTGCTCTTTTGGCAAAATATGGCCATGGCAAAAAAAGAAAAAAATACTTATTGCTTTCAAACCCTAACTTTTTAATTTTCTTTGCTAAATGAATGTAATCCTTGAGAAACAGATTAAATTTTCAAATGAATTTGTGTATCTTCAAAACATATCTGCCCCCATTTTATTCTGAAACTGAAACCTCCAGCACTGGACGAGGCAGATGGTAGATTTGCATGCTCCGAGTGCTCACGCAGATTCAAGTCATGGGCCGCCTTGCAGCGCCATCTGTCTACTCATGATGAGGAAGATCTTGAGGAGGAAGTCGGGCAAGACAAGATGGATCTGCTTCAGGAATACGCAGCAACTGCCGAGGCTGACGAAGACACAGACTTTTTGCCTGGAGTAGGCGAGGGTGGGAGCAGACAGCTTTCATCAGGGGCTGCGGCCCAGCAGAGAATGAGAGGGTCGTCGCTGAGAGGAAGACTGCGTCATGGCAAGGGTAGACTGGTGGGTGTCACATCTTTTGTTGAGCCTTACAACTTCTGAAATCTGATTAGGGAGAGGGTGTTGGACCTGTGTGGGTAAATAAAGACAATCTGTTAAGGGATAATATAATCACTTGGTGTTGGTATAAATGCAGGGACTATTTGTTTAGTAGGGTAGTGCTTACTTTTAGATCATACATCACTGTATTTAAGGGTGAGATATAAGGGGTCAAGAGCATTTAAATGTGTTATTTTAAAAAAAAAATCTCTGCTTTTCTGTTGGAAATAATTTTTTTTTCCTTTATGAATTTCATGATTCAGATTAAAAAAAAGTTGCTGAACTTCTGCCTAGGTTTGGGCAATAAAACCGCACAAGAAATGTATTGTGCACTATAAGATATGAATTCTTGTATGTAGCTTTATTCCTTATTTCCAGCTTTACTGTAGTTTTTTAGCTTATTTCAAACCTTAAAGTATCAGACTTGCACAAACGAATTATATTTTCAATGATGTCGCATTTGGAAGAAAAAAAAATTAAGAAATTAAGAAAAAATTTCAGACATAAAGCATATTCAGGTTAGTATATTTATGTAATTGAGTATGATTGGGGTTAGTAAACCTCTCCTTATCTATTTCACAAGCATTTAATGTAAACGAAAGAATTCTGTCTTGTGTCAATTTTTGAATGTGAATTTTGCAAAAATGTGAAGTAAAGCAGGTCTATGTCTTTAGGCTTACTCTGCAGGATTAGCCAATACATAATTATTGTCTTTGTTTTTTATTCTTTTGTAGTGATGAAATAAAATGTTATTAGTATGCAACACATGCTTTGTATTACGGTCATTTATCTATCATTTTACATTACAGAGTGTTAGTGAAGGGAACAAGAAAAAAACTACTTTCTTAGCCAAGTGAGTCCCCCTTTTTTTTCTTTTATTGAACAAGACTGAATGAGTCAGATTGTGTGATTTAGAGATAACTTCAACTCATAAAAAATGAAATTGTGAATATAGCATTATGAATACCCCCTTTCTCTTGAAATATCTTAGATTAATAATTAGATTAATGATTAAATTATTTATGCAGTCCTGCATATTCACAGCAAGCACTAAGTTTAGAACACAACCTTTATTGCTTCACAAAGTATCAAGTGAAATGCATAATTTTTTGAGCAAATGATCAGGTTTATTGGAAGCTGTAAGTGTAAAACATGGCAACTTGAATAATACGATCATAAAGTATTGGCTGATTTGATTGGTTTGTCTTGTTGCCCATAACAACCTTGACTTCTGATTTTATGAAAAATAATGGTAGATTTTATTTAATGAAGCAAAGTCTTGCTTGGTTACATGTCCATTAACAAAAACAGCATTCTGCTAACTTCCCATATTCCTTTCAATAGAACCTTGAGGAAGTACAAACGGGCTCAAAACCAACGGCCATGCTCAGACAATGTTCTGCAGAATATGAAGGGGATGTACCGTCGCCGTGGTAAACTGTCGGGAGGCAACGAGTGGATGTGCACTCATTGTGGTCTAACTTTTGACAACGCTTCACTGCTCAACCTTCACACCCTGACCCATGCTGCTGAGGATGTGGGCATGGACGAGATTCGCAAGCTGGCCGCTCCACAGGCAGTAGAGTCAACCTCTGAGGTAAAGGTTACCAAACTTACAAGTGTTGACTTTGCTTACAAGACGTGCATTGCTTTTAATCACAACATGCTGGTATTTAGTAGCTTTTCTTGAATGTTAGATACTCTCTTGAAAGTGCCTGTTTGGACATATTCTGAGTCAAGATATAGATATTCCAGCGACCAACAAACAAATACTTAATTTGTTTCACAATGTGATAAATTTCGAGGAAGGCTGATAGCAAAATTGCCAAAATTCATCAACAAAAACCTCTGCAGCATACCAGCTGATGAGCTTAAAACTCAAAACTAAGAACGACTTTGATTATCTGAGGTCATTAGCAGAAAACAAAACACAGTGGAGGAAACAATCAGTGAATATCCGAGAAGCAGCTGAGGCATCCAAGTCGGAGCACTAAGATGTGAAGGATGATGTAGATAAAGATAAGCACCCTCAGTATTTCGAATTCAGATGCAATGAAAAGCAGGCAAAAATCAGAGTTAGATTATTGTAAGGAGTCGTCCCAATCATCGTTCATAATTATTATAAATGTAATTTCCACGAGAACAACATTTTCCCGAGTCGTTCAGTGTATATGTATTTATATTAAGTTTTCAGCATCCACCAAGCACCAATGCTGTTAAACTTTAAATATTTATGCTAACTTATCTTGGACTGTAAAATCTTGTCAAGCATAAGCTCTTAAAGCTTTAGTGTCCATGTTTTAAATGTGGCCTTCATGTATAAAATAGAATCTTTTTTTTAATTTGTTATCCAAATTAATCTTCTGTCTTTCCCCTCTATCTCCAGGGTTCTGTCGGCTTGACCGCAGTTCCCCCAAGCTCTAGCCCCAGTGTGGCAGCTGATATTAGCCTTCAGACAGGACTTCCCATCGCCAGCAGTGTGGCTCTCTCAGAGGATAAAGGCCAGTCTGCACTCATCGTGGCCTGCCCGAAATGTAACATGGTCTTCAATGACCACAAAGAGCTGATGGATCATGTTTCCACTCATGCCCAGAAGGTGAATAATAAAGACTTCATTGATCTTGGGAAATATCTATATCTATATCTATATCTATATATATATATATATATATATATATATATATATATATATATATATATATATATATATATATATATATATATATATATATATATATATATATATAAATATACATATATATACATATATATACATAGATAGATATTTAGATATATAATTATGTATACAGTCTCTCTTTCATAAGGAACTCTCACTCCTTTTCTACAGCACCATACATACATTATGTGGGTATGAAAGTCAGGCTGTCTTTCAGCAGAGTTCTAGCTATAGAAATAACTAAGTACTAACAACAAAGAGTCCGTTGCAGGCCTGAGAATAATGGTTAATTTAACTTGAAAACGTTTTTTTTTTCAAGGTTTATACTCATTATTTTTGTTTTAACTCACTTGGGACCCAATCCCAGATATGCTCACCATACAAAATTGCCATTTGACTGCATCACTTAGGAGCCACCCCTTGTGTCCAATTGGTGGATTGTGGCTTAGCTTAATTTCTGTAATTATTTCTTCATCGGCATGGTTACTTTGCAATTGATATGGTTGAAAGTTTTTTTGTTATTTATGAGTCAATATGGATGCAAAAGTACTAGTGTTTTAAGTTGATATAAGATCGAGATATAGATTCAGCATCGACCCAGTTTTTATACAGGAAGTAATAAGTATTTCTGGCTATTTAATGAGTATTGTTAGGTCTAAAAATGCAACTATAGATAGACCTAGATCTAACTCTGAATTGATGCGACCAAAAAATATCACTAAAATCAAACTTCAAACTTTGAAAAAACATAAAGAGTATCAAATAAAATTTTATCCTTTCTTTTTAATTTTGTATCAAGATTTAAGTCAATAATATACTTTGTATAATTTCTTTTCATTTTTTTGTGATTAAAATAACAAACAAGTTAGAATCTCATGCCAGAATGAACCTATTGAGCAAAAATAGTTTGAGCCACTCAATTTTTACGGTCATCAAATAAGAAAAACTATTTTGTGTATGGAGGTTAGTGCTAAAAAATTATGAATAATACAAAAAGTCGCACAGCAACTTCAGATGAAAACAACTACAGTACTACTGCAACAAAACCAGCTGCAATAGAAAAACAACTAGATAAAAAATAATATTAAAAATAGTAATAGTGATAATAATAATAAAGATAATCATAATAATGATAATAGTAATAATAATAATAATAATAATAATAATAATCATAATAATAATAATAATAATAATAATAATAATAATAATCATAATAATAATAATATAATCATAATAATCATAATCATAATTATGATCATTATAATAATAATAATAATAATAATAATAATAATAATAATAATAATAATAATAATAATAATAATAATAATAATAATAATAATGCAATAGGAACAACAATATTTGTGATAAGGCGAACACTACACTTTGTGTCTTAAGATACCTATCTCATGATCTTTCCACCTCTGACAGCCTTTAGGTAAAGATGGACGACCCTTTTGTTGTGGCCGTTGCAACAAAAGCTTTTCATCCGCAGAGAAGTTGGCAAGACACCAAATGGTGCATGGCGATGAATCTCAAAAACCCCTCGAGGTAAATTATTCTCGGGTTATATTTATAAATATTTCTCTGTATTTGTTTTTATTTTTTTTTTGTTGTCTTTTTTTTTTCAAGCAGAATGAGGCCCCCTTTGATCGCATTATTTTCTGTTCTTATATGAGGTCTTAAAAATTTTTCCTGTTAAAAAATTTTTTTTCTTAACTTTGCATAATAACTCCTTGACCCATCAAGTTGTAACATTTAATAAACAAAAACAATAAAAAAAAACTTCCAAAAAAAAAAACAAAAAAAAACAAACAAACAAATTAAGAGTTAGAGGAGTATATATATCCCACTTTATGTTGTGAATTATATGTCAGTTGCCATGTTTACAGTTTCTATCTAAAGGACAAGTAGTAGTTTGTATATGCAAACTAGCAAAAAAAAAAAATTTCAACTTTTATTCAAGTGAATTAAAGCTGTGTTGTTTTTACAGCTGGTGTAGGTGGTTTTTATCATGGTGGTTTGATTTTACTACAAAACCTGTTTATGGTTACCTCATCTCTCATCTCTCTTATACAGTGCACGGTGTGCTCCAAGCGTGTCATGACCAACTCGGCAATGGCATGTCACATGAAGACCCACAGTGATCGCAAATATTTTGACTGCCCCATCTGCGGCACGGACTTTGACACCGCGGCAGGGCTACGCGAACATGCCCAAATCTCCCACGCAGATCAAAATGGACGTTTCCCTTGCAAAGAGTGCCCGAAGCTCTTTGAAGATTTTGGGCTACTGAAGAAACATGTCAGGTCCTTTCACTCTAACCGAGTGTTCCAGTGTCCAGAGTGTAGCAAGGTAGAGCTAGATGATCTGGAATTTCTTGATGGAGGGTGGGAAAGGGGAGGGGGGGGGGGGGCGCCTGTTTAAAAGAAGGTGGCTTTCATTCAGATTCTATCGGAACAAATCAAGCTGAGAAATGAAGTTATTGGATGCATTTTAGAATTTTTTTTTTTTTTTTTAAAGTTTTACCGCTAATATTAGATTCGAATAGTTCATTTTTCTAAATATTAATATTTGTAAGGGTATCCTGAGAGACAAATGCTCACCAGATAATGTGCACAATATCAAATCCAGCTTTTCTCAGAGGATGGCTTTCATTCAGATTCTATCTGAATCAGTTACATTTTTCATATTGTGAAAAGAAGTTTTTGAGTTATCTTATGGTTCTTTTGATGTTTTGCAAGAGCTCCAAGATACTTGCTGTGGCAGGGCTACATGAACAATCATCATCATCACCACCATCATAATCATCAACATCACCACCATCATAATCATCATCATCACCACCATCATAATCATCATCATCACCACCACCATCACCACCATCATAATCATCATCATCACCACCATCATAATCATCATCATCACCACCACCATCATCATCATCATCACCACCACCACCACCACCACCATCATCATCATCATCATCATCATCACCACCATCACCACCATCATAATCATCATCATCACCACCATCATAATCATCATCACCACAATCACCACCATCATCATCATCATCATCACCACCATCACCACCATCATAATCATCATCATCACCACCATCATCATCACCACCACCATCATCATCATCATCACCACCACCACCACCACCATCACCACCACCATCATCACCACCACCATCACCACCATCATAATCATCATCATCACCACCATCATCACCACCACCATCACCACCATCATAATCATCATCATCACCACCATCATAATCATCATCATCCCCACCACCATCATCATCATCATCATCACCACCACCATCATCATCATCATCATCATCATCATCATCACCATCATCATCATCACCACCACCACCATCATCATCATCACCACCACCACCATCATCATCATCATCACCACCACCACCATCATCATCATCATCATCACCACCACCACCATCATCATCATCATCACCACCACCACCACCATCATCATCATCATCATCATCACCATCCTCCTCCTCCTCCTCCTCCTCATCATCATCATTATTATTATTATTATTGCTCTTATTATTGTCTTTATTGTAAAATTATAGTTTATATATTCATAAACTTAATCTTTCCTTTGGAGGAGTGTAAATCAGAACTTCCTAAATTACAATGTATGTATAGAAGGTAAAATATGGTCTGCTTGTGATATTTCATCTCCCATTGCTCCCACTAATAAGATATTCCCACGAGTGGACAAACTACGGCTGCACATGCTGCGGCACACCAGCCACCGAGAGTTCATGTGTGAAACATGTGGTCGCCAGTTTAAACGCAAGGACAAGTTACGAGAACACATGAAGCGGTTGCATGGTGGCCGAGAAAAAACGGATCACCAAGTGCTTGTGGGCAGCTCTATTGTGGAGGATCAACAGGGGACAACCACTACAACCAAGTTTACCCCAAAGGTGATACTTACACAGACCTGCCATTCATTCCGATTAATCGGAATCATTCCAATTTTTTATGGAAATTTGGGCTTTTTCTGATTTTCCGAATATTGAAGAAGTATTCAAACTTTTTTCCGAACTAAGTTTTTACCTCTATGATTTTTTTATTTTTTTTTTACAAGATCAACAGACAACCTGTGCAAAAGAATAAATATGGATGATATAGTTGTATTATATCGTTATCGTTTTTTTATTATAGATTATCAAATGCGATATCTAAATTGGTATTAATATTATAGTTGCAACCAACCGGAACCTTGATTCTGCTGAGATGTTTATTGTGTCGTTTATTCGTCGGCGTTTCACTGTCTCTCTATCTTCACATTCATCTTTGCCTTTACTTCCAATGGAGGATATCTTATTTTATCTAATAAGACACTTAGTAAGAGTAATTTATTCTGCAGTTCAACTCTTTTTTTTTTCATCTAGATCTTGTCAGTTATCCAGATCGATTGAGAAATCCTAAATAGATAGGTAGATCTAGATTCTAAATCCAGAGTAAATGAAGATATCTTGACATGAGACTCAAATTTTAGGTCCATGATATGTAAATCCAGAGATTTCATAAGATTTCAATAAGGAGCACTCCTGTTCATGTGGTAATAGACTTTTTGAACTTGTGTTGTACACTGCCCATGAGCTGGATCTAGATCTAGATTGGCAGCTCTGCTCTTTGTGAATTCGTCAAATGCTGCATAAAGCCAATGCCACCCGATTTATTGAGTCACTTAAAAGTATTGTAAGGGATAAAGTACTTGATTTAGTCTGAAAGAGGTATGGAAATAAAAGATCTTAAGGTAAGTTAGAATTTTTCTCCGTGGAATAATTACAAGCTCAGAAACCTTGTCTTCATCAGAATTCAGAGCTATACTGATGAATGAACATTCATCAAGGACCTCTATATGTGTTTTTTAATGTATGCTTGAAAGGCAAAATAAAGCGAGTCATTCAGATTTTTTTGTCGAATTCAGATTTTTGGACAGAATCATTCTGATTTTCTTTCCCTGGAGAGTGGCAGGTCTGCTTACAGAATAAGGCATGCCACACAACTACCACAACCAAGTTTACCCCTAAGGCGATACAGCCACAACTGAATTTATCCTTACGGTGATGCTTGCAAAGCAGGGGCTTTCAGTGCTTAAAGAGCGGATTGTTGCATTTCTTTTTTTTTCTTTACCATATAGAGACTTGTAATAAGCTCATCAGTGTATTGTTATAACATCGATAAGGAGGGAAAATAATTAGTAGCAAAATAAGAGACAAGTGTCACTATTTGGGGAGGATAGCTGGAATAGTAATTATTCCTGAAGATAAAGGGAAAAAAAACTGTTGACTGGCTGTTGCTTTCTCAAAATAGCATAATATGAGAAAAAGATAAAGAACTGATGTTGTTATAATTTTAATACATCTGAAATCACTTTAATTGACAAATTTTTTCAGCTTGTAAGGCATACAGTTATGTTCTAACGTATTTCATACTCCTCATTAATTTAGTGTAGGTAAGTACCTTTCAACGGAGACTGTCAGACTTCAAACCAGTTTTAAAAAAAAAACCAAAAAAACTAAGACGAAAAAGAAACAAAGAACATGTAATATCTTAAAAAGAAACAAAAAACATGTAATACCTTAAAGCACTAAAATGCCCAAAAAAGGAAGGGGAGAGAAACGAAAATTGATTCAGGCTATCTAACATTTGGATGAAGCAGTTTGCCTTGCTATTTTATTTCATCATGCTGTCCACACAAGTATTGATACATGTAATTCGTATCCATATCACTCACTTATATTACTTGTCTAAACTAAACATTGATATTAGTGCTGGGGTCTACTGATATTTTACTACTCATTGAATATTGAGTCCTGTGGCTCAGGGTACTGCAGACAGGTCACGTCCCGATCCGGGGGCCTAAAGTTAAAATCTAGGGTCCGTGCACTGAGTGCAGGCGACGACTCTTGATTCATATCGAGTAGCAACTAAAAGCGCACATCCATAACATTCCCCGGCACCCTTGTTAACACACATAACAGACAAATCCATATAGCACCTGTCCACAGTCTACAGTATCACACAAGACCTTGGACCAGTTCAGTGTGCATATATTGATACTTAAGGCCTAGAACAAGCCTCGCATTAATTGTGCTCTTTCACAAACATAACATTAAGGCCTACTTGTCTTATGCTGTGCACTATGTTATTTTTCCGCACTGAATCAGTTCGAAGTCAACAGTATGCATGTGCCGATGAGAAGCTAGGATGGATCCCACAGCACGTACCGGTACCTGTACACGGCGTACCGTGCATCTACCGATGATGTGTCAGTGTTGCTACGTACCTCGGGTAGAGTACTGTGCGATGCCGATAGCCCCAGCACTAACTGATATAGCCTTTCCATATCAGATAGTGATATTTGCTATCTATGTCAACCAATAATGTGGCAGAACCATCTCAAATATTGGTACAACTTATTCATATGAAGCAAACGTTTCTTAGATTTCATCTTTCTGTTCACCTACAGTTATTGTACAACAGAGATATCAGTGGTCAAGAGATATATTGGCACGTAACTCAGGTTATCTAGATCAGAATTTAGACTGTTTCGTGTGTCAAAGAGATGGCGAGGGAAGATAATTATGATCCATAAATTTCTTTCTTTCCATTTTGTGATGACTGTTCTACGACTTTGCTGTCCAGTGATCCTAGATCCATGTAAATCCTGTTTTAATATGGGTAATCTGAGCTCATTTTTACAGATAATCCTGTGGCAGCATTTAATTGAATCACGCAAAAATTTTAAGCTATCAAACTTCTTTCAAGGTATATCCAAATAGTTACAACCAATATTTCGTTTTCTCCTCAGGTGATGCCTAGTGAGTACCACCGCTTTATCTACAAGTGTCATACTTGTCTCCTTGGCTTCAAGCGTCGAGGGATGCTCGTGAACCATCTGGCCAAGAGGCACCCGGAAATCCGTCCAGAACAGGTGCCGGAGCTGAATTTGCCGATCCTGAAAACTCAAAAAGACTTTTACTGCCAATACTGCGATAAGGTGAGGAGAGTGACTCAAAAAGACTTCTACTGCCAATACTGCAATAAGGTGAGGAGAGGGCTCAAAAAGACTTTACTGCCAACACTGCGATAAGGTGAGGAGAGTGACTCAAAAAGACTTTACTGCCAACAGTGCGATAAGGTGAGGAGAGTAACTAAAAAAGACTTTTACTGCCAATACTGCGATAAGGTGAGGAGACAGACTCAAAAAGACTTTACTGCCAACGCTGCGATAAGGTGAGGAGAGTGACTCAAAAAGACTTTTACTGCCAATACTGCGATAATGTGAGGAGACAGACTACAATAAGGTGAGGAGAGGGCTCAAGAAGACTTTACTGCCAACACTGTGATATGGTGGGGAGAGGGCTCAAGAAGACTTTACTGCCAACACTGCAATAAGGTGGGGAGAGGGCTCAAGAAGACTTTACTGCCAACACTGCGATAAGGTGGGGAGAGGGCTCAAGAAGACTTTACTGCCAACACTGCGATAAGGTGGGGAGAGGGCTCAAGAAGACTTTACTGCCAACACTGCGATAAGGTGAGGAGACAGACTCAAAAAGACTTTACTGCCAACACTGCGATAAGGTGAGGAGACAGACTCAAAAAGACTTTACTGCCAACACTGCGATAAGGTGAGGAGACAGACTCAAAAGGACTTTTAGTGCCAACGCTGCGATAAGGTGAGGAGATAGACTCAAAAAGACTTTACTGCCAACGCTGCGATAAGGTGAGGAGACAGACTACGATAAGGTGAGGAGAGGGCTCAAGAAGACTTTACTGCCAACACTGTGATATGGTGGGGAGAGGGCTCAAGAAGACTTTACTGCCAACACTGCAATAAGGTGGGGAGAGGGCTCAAGAAGACTTTACTGCCAACACTGCGATAAGGTGAGGAGAGGGCTCAAGAAGACTTTACTGCCAACACTGCGATAAGGTGGGGAGAGGGCTCAAGAAGACTTTACTGCCAACACTGCGATAAGGTGGGGAGAGGGCTCAAGAAGACTTTACTGCCAACCCTGCGATAAGGTGGGGAGAGGGCTCAAGAAGACTTTACTGCCAACACTGCGATAAGGTGAGGAGAGGGCTCAAGAAGACTTTACTGCCAACACTGCGATAAGGTGGGGAGAGGGCTCAAGAAGACTTTACTGCCAACACTGCGATAAGGTGGGGAGAGGGCTCAAGAAGACTTTACTGCCAACACTGCGATAAGGTGAGGAGAGTGACTCAAAAAGACTTTACTGCCAACAGTGCGATAAGGTGGGGAGAGGGCTCAAGAAGACTTTACTGCCAACCCTGCGATAAGGTGGGGAGAGGGCTCAAGAAGACTTTACTGCCAACACTGCGATAAGGTGAGGAGACAGACTCAAAAAGACTTTACTGCCAACGCTGCGATAAGGTGAGGAGAGTGACTCAAAAAGACTTTTACTGCCAATACTGCGATAATGTGAGGAGAGTGACTCAAAAAGACTTTACTGCCAACACTGCGATAAGGTGAGGAGACAGACTCAAAAAGACTTTACTGCCAACACTGCGATAAGGTGAGGAGACAGACTCAAAAAGACTTTTAGTGCCAACGCTGCGATAAGGTGAGGAGATAGACTCAAAAAGACTTTACTGCCAACGCTGCGATAAGGTGAGGAGACAGACTACGATAAGGTGAGGAGAGGGCTCAAGAAGACTTTACTGCCAACACTGTGATATGGTGGGGAGAGGGCTCAAGAAGACTTTACTGCCAACACTGCAATAAGGTGGGGAGAGGGCTCAAGAAGACTTTACTGCCAACACTGCGATAAGGTGAGGAGAGGGCTCAAGAAGACTTTACTGCCAACACTGCGATAAGGTGGGGAGAGGGCTCAAGAAGACTTTACTGCCAACACTGCGATAAGGTGGGGAGAGGGCTCAAGAAGACTTTACTGCCAACCCTGCGATAAGGTGGGGAGAGGGCTCAAGAAGACTTTACTGCCAACACTGCGATAAGGTGAGGAGACAGACTCAAAAAGACTTTTAGTGCCAACGCTGCGATAAGGTGAGGAGATAGACTCAAAAAGACTTTACTGCCAACGCTGCGATAAGGTGAGGAGACAGACTACGATAAGGTGAGGAGAGGGCTCAAGAAGACTTTACTGCCAACACTGTGATATGGTGGGGAGAGGGCTCAAGAAGACTTTACTGCCAACACTGCAATAAGGTGGGGAGAGGGCTCAAGAAGACTTTACTGCCAACACTGCGATAAGGTGAGGAGAGGGCTCAAGAAGACTTTACTGCCAACACTGCGATAAGGTGGGGAGAGGGCTCAAGAAGACTTTACTGCCAACACTGCGATAAGGTGGGGAGAGGGCTCAAGAAGACTTTACTGCCAACCCTGCGATAAGGTGGGGAGAGGGCTCAAGAAGACTTTACTGCCAACACTGCGATAAGGTGGGGAGAGGGCTCAAGAAGACTTTACTGCCAACACTGCGATAAGGTGGGGAGAGGGCTCAAGAAGACTTTACTGCCAACACTGCGATAAGGTGGGGAGAGGGCTCAAGAAGACTTTACTGCCAACACTGCGATAAGGTGGGGAGAGGGCTCAAGAAGACTTTACTGCCAACACTGCGATAAGGTGGGGAGAGGGCTCAAGAAGACTTTACTGCCAACACTGCGATAAGGTGGGGAGAGGGCTCAAGAAGACTTTACTGCCAACCCTGCGATAAGGTGGGGAGAGGGCTCAAGAAGACTTTACTGCCAACCCTGCGATAAGGTGGGGAGAGGGCTCAAGAAGACTTTACTGCCAACACTGCGATAAGGTGGGGAGAGGGCTCAAGAAGACTTTACTGCCAACACTGCGATAAGGTGGGGAGAGGGCTCAAGAAGACTTTACTGCCAACACTGCGATAAGGTGGGGAGAGGGCTCAAGAAGACTTTACTGCCAACACTGCGATAAGGTGGGGAGAGGGCTCAAGAAGACTTTACTGCCAACCCTGCGATAAAGTGGGGAGAGGGCTCAAGAAGACTTTACTGCCAACACTGTGATAAGGTGGGGAGAGGGCTCAAGAAGACTTTACTGCCAACACTGCGATAAGGTGGGGAGAGGGCTCAAGAAGACTTTACTGCCAACACTGCGATAAGGTGGGGAGAAGGCTGAGGCTCAGTCCCAGTGGGTTGATGGTCATTTTTAGGGTTAAATTTTATAGAACAATGTGTGTTCCTCAACTTCTCAATGAAGAAAATGGCATAAAATCACCAGTCTCCTCTAAGGAGGTCTGGAAATTTTAGGCATATTTAAATAAAAGAAAAAAAGGTTCTATCTAGTTTAAAATACCTTTTTACAAAATGTTACTTTCAAGTCTGATTCGTAATTACTGGTTTTGAGACATATAAGAAAGAAGTGGTAAGTTGCATTCAAAAAAAAAATTTTTCAAAGAGGTGACTTTTTTTTTCTTCTCCTCAGATCTACAAGTCTGCCTCAAAACGCAAGATGCACATCCAGAAAATGCACCCAGGTTGTGCTGTACCCCCGTCAGCCAGGAAGAAGCTGCCGCCTTCTTTGGGTGAAAGTGGAGATCCCGCATCCGGGGGCTCATCAAATGGAGGGTTCAACAGCAGCAGTTTCTCCCACACGGTTAGCAGCATCACCACCATGCCGCACGGCTGCAAGTTTTGCCACAAGCAGTATGCAAGCAAGGCTAAGCTGATCCAGGTGAGCACTTGGACCACTTACTGAATCTGGGCAATGCGTTACTGAATCTGGGCAATGCGTTACTGAATCTGGGCAATGCGGCCATGGTTTACGTCAATGGCTATATATTTTGTTCTTCCATATATTATGTTAAGTTGTAGACAACAATTCGGAGCAGTTTTTATTTACCATTACCTCCTTTGATTAGTTTAAGTACATGCATTGGTACTCATTTATGTTGAATTTGCTGATTTAATGTCAAAGCACTACAAAGGAGATTTACTGATACGTGTGCGCTTATCAAGAGAAAAGATCAGAGCCACACCACTTAAGGCATCATTTTTCTTGCAATTTGTCCATCTTATACATTTTGGTCATCACAACATCATACAAGTTTCTTTTTGACTAACTTACAGAACCAATAAATTTTGATAGCAAAGAAAAAAAAAACACCTAAAAAAAAAATAAATAAAAAGAAGAGGTACTGAATACTTTTTTTTTTATTTATAAGTATATTACTAGTTCAAAGCCTACAAAATGTATGTTTTTATGTCTTTCTCCCTCACTGAAACCAGCACCAACGCAAGCAGCATCCAGAAATAGCTGAACCAAGGAACTCTTCCAGGAGGAAGATCAAGAAAGCTGACCCTGACATGCTACAGATTGCTGTTGCAGGTCAGTCTTTATTTCTTATTATATTTTTTTTTGTCACAGAGCAGGTAGAGCAAAAGACAATAATTATCATGAAAAGCTATTGTGAATTTTTAAATTTTTTTTTTTAGTCTTTCAAGGCGACAATCTGATCAGTCTTTGGTGGAAAGATGAGACCACACTGTAGTAATGAACAGTTGATAAGTCTGGATTCAACTCTATGTAGATTTCCCTTTGAAATTTGAAGAAAAAGTGTTTGAGCTGGCACGTACAAGCAGATAAATTCAGGGAGAGACAAATAGAGTTTTTTTTATGCAAAACTCATTGGAAAGAACCACAGAGTTATTTTAAGAGTATCCTTTCTTCATATTTTTTGTTTTTCTTTGCTATGCCCTGAACTAAGATATGTCTGTCTGAAGTGAACAGATGTGCCATATTCCAGGCATTCACATTTAGGTGTAGTATACACACATCAAAATAAAGCTTATCTTACTTGTGAAAAGCCACTGCAGTCAGAATAACCAAAAGATGAACTTTTAATGATATTGTTTAAAGGTGGAAGAGAAACTCTTCCAGACTCTGGATGATAACATCATTAACTTCCTGTGAACTAGCAGAGCATTTTTTTTAATATTCTGTTTTTTTCCTTTGGGCATAGCAATTTTTTTTAATATTCTGTTTTTGTCCTTTGGGCAGAGCATTTTTTTTCAATATTCTGTTTTTGTCCTTTGGGCAGAGCATTTTTTTTTTAATATCTGTTTTTGTCCTTTGGGCAGAGCATTTTTTTTAAATAATTTGTTTTTGTCCTTTGAGCAGAGAATTTTTTTAATATTCTATTTTTGTCCTTCGGGCAGAGCATTTTTTTTAATATTCTATTTTTGTCCTTCGGGCAGAGCATTTTTTTTAATATTTTGTTTTTGTCCTTCGGGCAGAGCATATTTTTTAATATTCTGTTTTTGTCCTTCGGGCAGAGCATTTTTTTTAATATTCTGTTTTTGTCCTTCGGGCAGAGCATTTTTTTTAATATTCTGTTTTTGTCCTTTGGGCAGAGCATTTTTTTAATATTCTGTTTTTGTCCTTCGGCCAGAGCATTTTTTTTAATATTCTGTTTTTGTCCTTTGGGCAAATCATTTTTTTTAATATTCTGTTTTTCTCCTTTGGGCAGAGCGTTTTTTTTTAATATTCTGTTTTTGTCCTTCGGGCAGAGAATTTTTTTTAATATTCTGTTTTTGTCCTTTGGGCAGAGCATTTTTTTTAATATTCTGTTTTTGTCCTTCGGGCAGAGCATTTTTTTTTTAATATTCTGTTTTTGTCCTCTTTATCCAGGGGAGGAAAGATATGAGCCTGTGCTGCCCATTACAGTGGTGAACCAGGGTGGAGACGCACCCAGCCTCCAGGCAACAGATCTTCTTAACCTGGCCATGAACGAGCTGAACTACAGCGGAGCTGGTGGAGTCGCCAGTCTCAGCAGCCTCATAAGTACTCTAGGCGCTGGGGCAGCACCGGCTGGTCCAGTGGGCGGAGGAGGTGCTATGGTGAGTTGAATGAGAAGGTGCTATGGTGAGTTCATCAGACTGGGGAAAGCTTAGCTGGGTGGAGGAGGTGCTATGGCGAGTTCATAGACTGGGGAAAGTTTGGCTGGGTAATGGAGATGTGATGGTAAGTTGATCAGACTGGGAAAAGTTTGACTGTGTGGAGAAGGTGCCATGGTAAGTTGAACAGACTTGGGAAAGTTTAGCTGGATGGATAAAGTGCTAAGGTGAGTTCATCAGACTGGAGAAAGTTTGGCTGGGTGGAGGAGGTGCTAAGGTGAGTTCATCACACTAGAGAAAGTTTGGCTGGGTGGAGGAGGTGCTAAGGTGAGTTCATCAGACTGGAGAAAGTTTGGCTGGGTGGAGGAGGTGCTAAGGTGAGTTCATCAGACTGGAGGAAGTTTGGCTGGGTGGAGGAGGTGCTAAGGTGAGTTCATCAGACTGGAGGAAGTTTGGCTGGGTGGAGGAGGTGCTAAGGTGAGTTCATCAGACTGGAGAAAGTTTGGCTGGGTGAAGGAGGTGCTAAGGTGAGTTCATCAGACTGGAGGAAGTTTGGCTGGGTGGAGGAGGTGCTAAGGTGAGTTCATCACACTAGAGAAAGTTTGGCTGGGTGGAGGAGGTGCTAAGGTGAGTTCATCACACTAGAGAAAGTTTGGCTGGGTGGAGGAGGTGCTAAGGTGAGTTCATCACACTAGAGAAAGTTTGGCTGGGTGGAGGAGGTGCTAAGGTGAGTTCATCAGACTGGAGAAAGTTTGGCTGGGTGGAGGAGGTGCTAAGGTGAGTTCATCACACTAGAGAAAGTTTGGCTGGGTGGAGGAGGTGCTAAGGTGAGTTCATCAGACTGGAGGAAGTTTGGCTGGGTGGAGGAGGTGCTAAGGTGAGTTCATCAGACTGGAGAAAGTTTGGCTGGGTGGAGGAGGTGCTAAGGTGAGTTCATCACACTAGAGAAAGTTTGGCTGGGTGGAGGAGGTGCTAAGGTGAGTTCATCAGACTGGAGGAAGTTTGGCTGGTTGGAGTTACAGCAGGTTTCAATATTTATTCTGAAATGATGTTAACAAAACTGAAGTTTGGGAGACAGGTTAAAATGACTGAAATGGTTAGCTACAAAGCATAAAGATACCTTTCAGTCCTTCTGTTGGACTTGAAAATTTGGGATTAATATAAGACATGAGTACATCCCATTGAACTAAAACTTTTAATGAAAGCTTCAGTGAATGGTGTATGGAAATCAAGAAAAGTATGTGATCAAAGGTTTTTTGGCTGATTCATGTACAAAAATGTACAGGCTTTCACCAACATCAGATTATGATATATCTATTGAATTTTTTTTTATTTGAATTAGTGCCAGGATGGTTTGTTTTGTTCTGAAACAAATATGGAAATTTTGGTTACAACTTTTTATAGGGAAGGGGATTTCACATAGAGATATGTTACCTAGTTGGAAGTGATGAGCTCTACTTGAAGTTGTCGTTATTGTTTTAAGTATAAGCGTCTGCAAAAATGCACATTGGTATGAAATTTGAAGAAATCAAAGGGAGGCATGTAAGGTGCGCATGATAAAACATTTTGCAATAGAATTATCTAATCAAATTCTGCTTAGATTTTCAAAATGCTTCTGATTTGTTAACAGAGCTCACGACTTCCAACAAAGTGAAATGGCATTCCCTCTGGTTAGTTGAGGGTGGGGGAATTAATTTGAGCCTTTGATGGTTGGATGGGTTGAGAAAGGAGATCTAGGATGATAGAATGGGTGAGGAGAGCAGAGCCAGAATGAGAGTGGGTAAGGGATAAAGTGTGAATCTTGTGAATGAGCATTGTGATGATTTGCAGAAGGAGATAAAATTGGATTCAGTGTAGAGAAAGGTCGGTTTAGGTGATTCGATGAATTTTTATCATGGTTCCAAGTATATTTTTTTTCATGCCTTGAATTTTATTTTTAAGGAGATTCATCTCATGTTGTATAGATTTGTATTTGAAAGATTTCATGCAGCCTTCATCTTATCTTGTGGTAGTTTTGGGAGCGTTAAGTTAATTCGTAAGCCTTCATTGACTGATTATGATTGTCTTGTCTTGTTTATTTATGCGTTAGTAAGATTAAGAGTCATGAAATATTAGGAAAGATGGAGCAGCACTCACTATGAAATCTTAAGGATAAAATTGTTAAAGTTCAAATCCAGCTACTTTTGTTGTTTGACATGAATTGCAATCTTTTCAGATCGGCATATAATTTAAGAGTTTGAGAGACTTAAAAGCTAAGGCCTAGGATACTCTTCGAATGAGCAGGCTACATGAAACAATTTTTTTACATTTTTTTCCACATGTCAACATTTCCAAAAGTATCAAAAGCTATCTCTATACTTCTCCCTCTGTCTCTCTCTTTTCCCCTTTCTCTATGATTCTCTCCATCTGTCTCTTTTTGTGTGTGTCTCTTCCTCTCATTCTATCTCAATGTGAATAAATTCAAACGGTAAGACCTTTTCCCCACAAAGGTGGGTAAACATGATCACACTAAAAAAAAACTAAATACCGAAGTTGAAGGTGTCTTGAATCTCTTGTGTCACCAGGTTCACATCCAGTCGAGCACTGGTCAACTCCAACCGGCCACCATAGACCTGAGTCAGCTCAGTCAGCTCAACCAGGCCCTGCAGACATTCAGCGTGACTGGACAGGGGGCAGCGCCAGCCACGGTCACCACGGTGCTGCAGACCCCACTCAGCCCAACTCAACATCAACAACAACGGCAGCAGCTGCAACACCAGCAGCAGGTCCAGCTCCAACAGCATCAGATACAGCAACAGCAGCAGCAACAGCAACAACAACAACAACAGCAGCAACAGCAACTTACTGTTGTCACACCCAGTGGTTCTCAAACTATCAATTTAGGAGCTGGGGGCCAGTTCATTGCAAGGGCGTGGCCAGCTAATTTTGCAACACAGTCGTTCAGATGAAACAACGTGACATGCTCTTTATGTAATAGTGAAAGGACCAGTTGTAGATATGGGATACGTCCTATATGTAATAGGGAAAGGACTATGCAATGGCGTATCCAGCTAATTTTGCAACACAGTCATTTCATTCAGATGTAAGAAGTGGATACGTCGTATATGTAATCCTGAAAGGACCGCGCAGTGCAACACCTAGGAATATGGTTGATGTTAACTCGGTGCTATATTTAGTGATTCTGTCTGTTCACCTAGTCACTAATATATATATGTATACACACACACACAAACATATATATGTTTTTTGTTAGAGAACAAGCAATCTTGTCTTGTATTTTTACTTAGCTGCAGATCTAGATACACTCATGCTTAAATGTCTATAAGCTTCTAGTTCTTTGAATTTTTTTTTTTTTTTTTTTATGAAAGATATTCATTCTTCAAGGATACTGTTTTTCCTTCTCTCTTTGTTTTTTTTTAAATTATGGGGAAGTATTTCCTTTTGGAATTTGCAGTTATTGATAATATTAAGAATTTTTCCACATCCCAACCACCTTCCTCACCCAAATTAGATGTTTCAAAAGGAATTGTTGCTAATTTTATACTTGGAGTTAACAAGACTGGGAAGTAGCTTTCTTGAAACCTATTTTCTTTAACCAGAATGTTTTAAATCACTGTGATGAAACAAGTGTTGACAATGTTGAATAAAACAATAAGAATGAAGTATGAGAAATTTTGAGTTAATAATGTTGTATTTTTTTTGCCATCGATGGTCATGTTTGAAAACCATGCCTCTCCATACAAAAAATGAAAAGGAAAAAAAAAGGAGAAAGTTACCTACATGAATCATGCTCAGATTATCTGAATACATCAAATAGTTCACTTTTTTCCATTTGTTTCCCAAACTTGTTAGAAATAATTGACAAGTTAAATCATCAGAAATCTTTGATTATTTGAATTTAAAGTAATTTCAACAAATAACACCCAAAGAGAAATGATTTCATTATTTTATTTTAAGAAGATGTTTCTAAGGACAACAGCTCAAAATAGCTAAACCTGTACTTTTAAGACCTATTTATTTAAAGATCCTTCTAGGAGTCTAAAAATTCACCAAAAAAGTAGCAAACTTTATTTTTTGAATTCATAACTGCGCATAGTGTTGTACATGTATCTACATTAGAATAAATGTTTGAAAAGATCTCTTAATAGATAGGACTTTTATATAACTAGCTTATTATTCTTTATGTGAGAAAGTCATTTTATAATCTGTAAATATCGAGTCCCTGAAAAAAATAGATACTATTCACACGTCCCTGTGCATTTTGTATGGCAAAAGAGTGGAAGTATGAGAAACGAGCAATAATATTGATTATGAATGGCTAGCGAAGTTTGTAAAATTGTTATCTGTTGAATTAAAAACTTTCAAAGTAATTATAATTATAATACAAATAGAAATGGATTCTGGCAAAGCACTTTTTGACATAATTTATGACCTTAAATGGGCACTTTAAAGCACCTTCAACTCATTTGTAAAGTAAAATTTAGCTATTTCCTGGCTTAATGTGTGTGTGTTCGAATGTATGTATGTTTGTGGGAGGGGCAGATTTGTTTGTTGTTTGATATAGGCAGCCCTTATACAGTTATTGCAGTATTATCATAATATCATTAACATTTTATCATCATCTGTCCATCCATATCATTACATCATCCTCTTTTTTTAGTTTTTTTTTCTCTCCTTTCCTCCTTCACATCTCTGCTGAAGCTTTCAGTCTCTTTCGCACTATCTTTTTTTTTTTTTTTGATCCTTCTTTGGCTCAAAAGTTTTTACAATATAGCGTAATGTTTTTTTTTTAATCTCGTGAATTTTTTTTGTTATTATAAAGTACATTACAGTCTAGTATATTTATATATATGAAAGTGCTCTTAATTACACTATATAGTTTATCTTTGTTAGTAGCACATTGTTAGTAGCTCATATACTCTGGGATAAACCGCTGTAAGTGGGAGATGCTAAAAATGAACTGAGGAAAAAAAATGAAGCGAGTTAACAGCTTTTTTCTATCATTCATAAGATGCTAGAACTGTTATAAGGAGATAAAATTCTTACTGTCCCTTGCTTTATTAAAGAAATGATTGAGAGCCCAGAAAGTTTTAAAATATTCGTGACAAAATGATCAAAACCAGCATAGAGCTCACCAACATCGAGCATATTATTACAAACAACGAAATTTGATTTTGACAGGTCTCTCTCAAGCACCACAAAGAGCAAAGTAAAACGTTGTCGTCACCTGGATGTCACTCAACTTTAACCCCAGTATTATTTCGTCTACTAAAAAAATTAACTAAATGCGACATCAAAAGCAACATTTATATATATATATATATATATATATATATATATATATATATATATATATATATATATATTTATATATATCGCTGCAGTGGCAACTTCAGCCAATCAACATGCAAACCCATGAAATGTACAAACCATCAGCCTGTATCTCTTACGAGCCATATATAGCCAGGAATCCTGTTTCCAGTCCAACAACAACAACAACAACAACAATAAAAGGGACAATTGGAGCTACAACGGAGCAACAACAACCACACAAGTAGCACCAGAAAGAAAGATTGATATTCCACAGAGAACTGCTGCATTTCAGTTGTAGCAAGGCCAGCCCAGTTGAAATAACGGCAAATCATAATTTCAAGGCGCCTCGGATGCATTTGAAGCCACGTATGACATAAAAAGCAATATGCGGTATCAAGTTCAATCGTATTTCTATAGTGATCGGCTGACCACAGTCCTCCATGACAGTGCAGCATATGCCAGTCAGCTCACAGAAAAAAGTCCATGCGCCATACATCACTCATCAAATCACCATCCACTCACTACACTTTTTAATTACCGCACGCCGCCCTAAGAGTAAGAGAAAGGTGAAATAAAAGGCATACGACACTTGCCGGTCATTCAACGCTAAAAAATTATATCCTGCATTAGTTTACGACTAGTCGCACAGATACATTCGTGTGTAATATCAGCGATATGGAGGACGACGAAACAAAAAAATAAAAAGGCTTTCAAGGTTTGTGAGGACGATTTATGCTTCACGCGAAGTTCTCTATTAGTGATAAATTGTTAATTACAGGCATCAGTCATTAATATTCAAAAGTAAAACGGATAAAAAATCGCACTTAAGACTAGGCAGCGGGTAATTGACTTCATCTTACTATCCAAAGATAGATTAAACTGTGAACCTACAGTGACTACGCTCTCTCTAGGAGAGTTCGATGTTTATTTTTTGGACTTTTGGTGTCATAAATGAAAGAACATTCTTTCACAAGATATATCAATCGTATATTTCTGCTTCTTAGAATACCTCTAGTAATTTGTCTGTGGCCAAAGTTGAAAAATTAAAAAAAAGGCTTTAGTACTGAAACAAGGAGGATAAAATTGGTTGACACGTATTGATAACGGAAAGTGGAATAGAAGACAAAATAACAAAACAAACTTGCAAGAGGAGCCAAGTGACATAAGGCTGACGTCATATGACCTCGTTGAAAGGCTCAGCTGCGAGCGACGAAGGAGAAGCAAGTTTTTTGGGTGTCTGATCTCTCGGCTCCTAGTGCCATACGTTGTATAGCGAGTGGAATATGGTTTTCCTGTGTGATAATGCTCTCATCTCGTACAAATCTCCCCTAGAGACAACTACCACGATTTGATGCCACGCTTGAAGGGAATCAGACATTGGCCAACCCAGGACATACTGATCACTCCCGGAGAAAACAGTGCCAGGAATTAATGCCACGCCTGAAAGGCTTCAGTCACTGGCCAGCCTATGGCATTCAGAGCTTTCTTGAAAAAAAAAAAAAACAACAGTGCCGCGTTCTAATGTCACATGCCTGAAGGGCTTCAGTCATTGGCCACTCTATGGCTTACAGATCATTCCTGGAGAACCCAGTCTACCATATGGATACAGATCTCTCCTGGAGACAGCAGTACCAGGATTTAATGCCTCGCCTGAAAGGCTTCAGTAGTTGGCCAACCTATGGCATATAGATCTCTCCTGGAGGCAACAGTGTCAGGATTTCATGCCACGCCTGAAGGGCTTCAGTGATTGGCCAACCTATGGCATGCAGATCTCTCCTGGAGACATAAGTGTCAAGATAAAATGCCATGCCTGAAGGGCTTTAGTCATTGGCATGTTATGGCATATAGATCTCTCTTGGAGAAAACAGTGTGAGGATTTAATGCCACGCCTGAAGGGCTTCAGTGATTGGCCAACCTATGGCATGCAGATCTCTCCTGGAGACAACAGTGTCAGGATTTAATGCCACGTCTGAAGGGCTTCAGTGATTGGCCAACCTATGGCATGCAGATCTCTCCTGGAGACAACAGTGCCAGGATTTAATGCCACGCCTGAAGGGCTTCAGTCATCGGCCAACCTATGGCATACAGATTTCTCCTGATGACAACAGTGCCAGGTTTTAATGCTAAGCCTGAAGGGTTTCAGTCATTGGCTGCACTATGGCATATATATCTCTCTTGGGTACAATTCTTCTTCACCATCAGGCACTTCAGGTAAAATACAATGGATCTCTAGCACGGAGGACAGTGACAGATGACTCAAATTTTGCGGTAAAATAAGTTCATCAGTCAGCAACAGCGGCAGCAGCTGCAGCACTAGTCGAATGTGATCAGCACATGTACTCCCAAGATAAGCGCCTGTGATTACCGCAGAAGTGGAAAGAAGTATCAGGCGGCTGAAAACAGTCGAAACCTATTTCCAAAGCTCTACCGCAGATTGAAATACAGATAAAATATATGTTTATACATTTCTATTGGATGTTCCTGTGTGTGGAGAAAGTGATTTCATTATATATCATAAAAATGCAACAATAATAATTAAACTATTTTAAGCTCAAGTACTTTAATTCTTGATTTTTATGAAAGCTAGAAAAATGAGCTTAACGGGTATGTAAGTTATATAAGCAAAATGTTCAAAAGTTCATATTCTATTCGTATATATATATATATATATATATATATATATATATATATTTATATATATATATATATATATATATATATATATATATATATTTATATATATATATATATATATATAAAATTATTTTGAGACTAATTAGGGTCTTCTTAAATAATTCATTAAAAACACTGGAACAAAATTGTTTTCCAAAATTGTTCACAAGTATACACAGATGAGTAGCACTTCATAAAACTTTTTCATTTGGATAGTTTAACCGAGAAACTTGAAAGATATAGCCATTTAATTTTCAAATTATAGAAAGCTAACCTGTGCTCAGCGATCTTCCCCCTTCATTTCAAATATAATCTTCTGGAATTCCACCTTTGTACTGCCATGATAACTAATCCTCTTCTTGATCCGTTTCCAGGGGAAAAAAAGTTGGTCCTAACTCGGAGGCCATCTTTGGTTTCCCTACTATTAAGTTCTTTCCTACTACCTATGCATAAATTTCTGTCTTTTTGTTCACGAACGATACAAGCACAAAAACTTTCCCTCTTCTTTATCTCTAATTATGTCAGCTCCAAAGCCTATTTCAAGGCAAGAGCGAGTTTTTCTCCTTTTCCTACTCTTTCTTTTGTCCACTTCTTTCCTGAAAACAATGATTCGCTTGCTTATCATCCAGAACACCAAATATCTTTGCGTCGTTTGTCACCAGGGTCAGATTTGGAGTTTCAGTAGAAACGGAGCCAAAGAGAATGCCACGTTCGCCTCTAGAATTATTCGTGTTTCTTTTGAAAGTTTTCAATGATACGATGCTGCTAAAGAGACCTTTTGCGTGTCCGGAATTGTTGATGTCGACGATCCGCTCTTCACAAGTGAGGACGCCACACCTTGTCTGAGCTGTGGGTAGTCCAGAATTGTATCTTTTGAGGTTCAGCTCTAGACCTGAGGTTAATAGAAGAGAGAGAAAGAGAGAGAGAGAGAGAGAGAGAGAGAGAGAGAGAGAGAGAGAGAGAGAGAGAGAGAGAGAGAGAGAGAGAGAGAGAGAGAGAGAGAGAGAGAGAGAGAGAATTGAAAATAATAGAGTATAATTAGCAATCAAAAGCCTTAACGAAAGAAATCGCAACACGGTATAGCTAACTTTTCATCAAGTGTAAATTAACATCTTCACATTATCAAAGTATAAGGTAAAATGAAAAGAACACATCATACAAAACAACTACATATTAGAAAAAAATAATATGATTCTTATTTTTTCACACAAAGAAAGCAGATCTCATCTTACACATTTTCGAAAAGAAAAATTGTTTATTGCCGAATAAAAGAAGATTATAGTTATTGCAATTAACTGAAACTGTACATATTAAATGATGTTGAAGAACATTTTGTTTTATAGAAATGATCTTATTGAGCATTGTATTTAAAAAAAAATGCGACAAAACTGTATCGATTTAGCAGCAGGGGGGGGTGATCATACCACTTAGTTCGGCAATCCGCGGCTCCCAGCACTCGTACATCGAAGATCCCAATTATTTTCGTACGCAAAATGTACCTGGCCTACACACTCTCATGAATGCACGTAAAACATACCACATCTACATACACAATTACCCCAATTTTGCATGTACGAAAATCACGCCCGGCCTACATACACAATTACCCCATTTCTGCATGTACGAAAATCACGCCCGGCCTACAGAAAAAAATCGGAAGACAGACCAAAAATAGGACCAGGGTTATGGTCGCGCGGAGCCCCGGAGGACGGCCCCCCGCCCCGTGCCGGCCTAGGGGCTCCACATAATCAGCGGTTATTCATTTAAATGAAATGGAAATATATGCTAGAGTATAGCTAAGTATTACCATGAGGGGGATAAACAGTTGCGCGTGGCTACTGCTGGGAACGAAGGGCGAGATGTGCAACCGAAGTTGCATAGGGGTGTTTTGTAGAGTGCATAACGCCCGACTAGCCAAGGGAGGGGGCACGTTTTCCTGCACTTCATGTGGTGTAGCGGTCAGAACATCCCTGGCTCTGTGCAGGAGTTGTGGTGTTGGCCGCTTTCATGCGCGGGCCCGGCGAGAAAAGCAGCGCATCTTTATGGAAGAGTTTCGGCGTCTGGCTACCATCGAAATTACCAATTAGAGCGACTTGGTATGCGTTAGGTATATCCATCTGGACATGGCACATGCATCCAACCACCAATTAATTATTTATGAACATGAAACATTGTATGCGCTAGGTATATCCTTTTGAATATGGCACACGCCGCAAGAGCGAGACAACTTCAAGAAGAGTATGTAGCCGCTACCGGCATTCGACCAAAATATCCTCGATCCCGGGTGGCCCTCCAGGGCCTACGGGAGACTCTCGACCGATACAAAACGGCCATGGCCGATCTCAAGGCCAACGACGCCCGGAGACAAGGCGCCAAAAACTTAGAAGACGAGTTCTCTCGCCTAAACAAGATCGAAGCTGATGACTTTGACCTTGACACGCCAACAAGTGCTGGCCATCTTGAAGGGGAAGCTGGCCGGCTGCTACGGCGAGCCAAGGCTCAACATCGTCGTGAGGGCGCCGCCCACGCTTTTAGCTCTTGGAGGCAGGAGATTCCTGACCCTTACGAATTCGGCGACGTCGTCGTGGATTCTAATATTAGCATCCGTGGCGGAAATATCGTCAGTGACTACACTTTGACCGCGGAAAGGGCCACGGAGGTTCTTAATAAATTATCTGACGGAAAGTTCCTCGTTAAGGTCAAATTTCTGCGTGAGCAAGCCCCGGGCGTGTGGGTCTGCGAGGACGGCTTTGCTCCCTTGAGACAGGGTCGAACCCGGGGTGGTGAGGTCGTCGAGGTTACCCCAGAAACGCGACCCGGCGCTTTGGAGGGGATTGACCGACTGTACTACGTCAACGCCTACCCGGTAAATGCGGTCGTGTACGGTCTCTATCCCATCCGCGAGCCCGACGAGAGGAACCTCGATCCGATGCGAGATGGAGACCTTAACTGTGTCGCCCAGAGAGTCATCAAGCACTTTGATGGGGCACAGAGGGGCCAGGGTCTCACCCCTGAAAGGCGCGAGAAGATCGCCCAGTGGGAGGCTCGAGTGCATGACGATGGCGCCACCCTCCGGGACGTTGCCGAGCTTGAGAAAATCCTTAAGCGGGCGGTCATCGTCAGGGACATTACTGGAGCTGACCTTTACAACTCAAGGAAGTACCAGCATAGCGGGTGGAAAACAATAGAGCTCACGCTCCACAACGGACACGCCTGGGGGCTAATCTCCACTTTCCCCAAACCCGCGAAATCGCCATCTATAAAGGCGACGTCTGGGCCGCAATCCAGGAAGCAACGCAAGGCGAACCGAAGGCCGTCTGGGTCTTGGGAGGGGGGCAAAACAAGCGCCTCACGGTCGACCAGTTCGTTCTCGAGGACGGGCGGACCTTCAGGACGCAAGAGACTCATAACAGTCTTCTTGAGATGTGCCGCCACTTAGCACCAGAGGATCCCGAAGCCCTGGCGGGAAGGGTCTTCGGTGAGAACCACGCCGCGAGCGTCGTGACGCGCGAAAAAAACGCCTGGAAGCCCACGCCTGTCAACCTCCTCGACATTGTGCAAGCTGCGTGCGTGGAACATGGTCACGGCGGTCTCTGGAACGCCCCCGACTACCACGTCAACGAAGTGGTCAGTATCGACATGAAAGCCTGCTATCCCGCGAGCTTCCAGGGCAAAGGAGAGGCCGCGCCATGGTTCCAGCGCTTCGGCCACCCAAGACACCGCATGACCCGCGTCGCTGTCAACGGCCCACTGCCGGTCGACATCGGCACCGGCTTCGCCCAGGTCAGCAGCTGGCAGTTCGCCGTCGACCTTCATCCTGTTGTGGCAGCGTGGTTCGGCTCGCATTTCCAGGAAAAAAAGTGGGCACCCATTCCTCTTCTTGCCTATATGGTCGAGACGGACCTTCTGGCCAAGCTCCAGGTCGCTGAGGCCATCGTTGCCTTCAAGAAGCAGACGGAGGTGTGGCTCCCTGATTCTAGGGACCAGGCGTGCTCCGTCATCGAAAAGTTTACACAGGGCGCCAAAGCCGACGGCAGGAGGCTCACACGCCGACTTGTCACGGACCAAGGCGAACTCGACTTTCTCGTTAGTGATTGCCGGCAGAGTGGAACCCTGGTAGGTGCCCCTGAACAGTGTCCGGTTGGTTGGATCCTCACATACTACGACGGCAGCCAGCCCCAGTTTGCCCATCTCAGGGCTAGTATGCTGGCTTATGCGCACATTAACCTTCTTGAGATGCTGCGACGTTTCGCGCCCAGTGAGGCTGTCCGCGTGGCCACAGACAGCATATACATGAAAAAGACAGCCCTTCACAAGCTCTACGGCGTTGAGGCTTATATCGCCCCGCAGATTTGCAGCTGCGAAGCCGAAACATGTCTGGACTGCCTCCTTGGAGAAAAGGTACTTCCCCTCGTCGCACCGGCCCAGTGGCGGGACAAAGGCGAAACTATCTTTAGCCCCCAAGACCACGCTGCGTACGAGCCCAAACACGAGCACTGGGGCGCCAGCAACGACGTCGCCGACAGCACCGCGCCGTCCCATGCTGATCCGCTCACCAGGCATGCTCTGAGCTATCTCAACGGCGGCGGCGGCTCAGGTAAGACCACGCGAGCCAACGAGCTGTTCCGCGGGAGAAAGCCTCTCGTCTTCGCCCCTACCCACCGCCTGGCCAAGGAGATGAGGTCCAGGGGTGTCGACGCACAGACGTATCACAGCTTCTTTAGGTGGTCGGACCAGGCAGAGTGGACTCCGGACCGCATGGGTCAGAAGTTTATCCCCCGCGTGATCATTTGGGACGAGGTCTGCACGGTCCCCAGGCCCGCGCTCGAGACCTTTCTCGATTGGCTTGACCAGAGAGGTGTTCAGGTTATTTGCTGCGGTGACCAGGGGCAGCCCCCGCCTATTGCGGGGGAATCACCGCACGTTTGGCTCAAGGAGCGCTGTGACTACTACGAAGAGATCACTGTCGACCACCGAAGCAGGTGCGACAAGCTGAAGGCCCTTAAGTGGGCTATCAGGTTGCAGCCCGACAGGGTCCAGTGCAAGGAGATGCGCAAGGCTCTACCCCAGTGCCGGGGCTGGACCGACTTTGTTGACGATTGGCAACCCCGCGACTTGATCCTCGTCACTCGCAAGGCCCCACGTGACCAAGCCCAGAAGCTTCTGTTCGAGCGCCACAAAGAAGCCTTCCCGGACGAACCAGTCCCGCTTCTCTACCGGCCTCGGGACACTCGTCTCCAAAACGTCCTTGTGACAATCCCCGGGCCCCTGCTAGTCGACGACGGCCAACCAGATCAGCAGGAACTGGTTCTGAATGATGTGGTGGAGGTGTCTGTAGAGACAGCACAGGAGGTCCTCGATGGCAAATGGGGGCAAAACTGGGCCTTGGGCTACGCCATGACCGTGCACAGCAGCCAAGGCCTGACCATCAAAGACCCACAGAAGGTCTGGATCGTCGACGACTACATCCAGTGGAGCAATCTCGCTTACTTGGCTGTCTCTCGAGTCCAGTACCTCAACCAGCTCGCCCGGTGCTGCCCCCCACCAGACGCCGACGGCCGCCCCCCGCCGGTTTACGACGAGGCTGTTGCCCGCAAGAACATCGGCCGGAAGCTTCAGGCCTACAAGCGCGTTGACGCCGCCAAGGGGCTTAAGTGCAACCTTCGTCTTCGTATAAAGGACGTCGAAGCTCTGAAGGAGAAACAGAGCAACCGGTGTGCTTCCTGCAACATCGACCTCCTCTGGTGCTATGAGCCAAAGGACACGCGGCAGTTCAGCGTCGACCGGATCGACAACGCAAAGGGCCATACACGTGACAACGTGCGGCTAGCATGCCTCGAGTGTAACCGAAAACGAGGAGCCGCGGCACTCACCCATTGCGAAGCAACAAAAAATGATGGGGTACCCCCGGGGAATGTTTCGGCAGGCCAGTTGCAAGACCTCTTTGACTCCATCTAGGTCTATACCGAAGATATAAGACGACGCGGAGGCTGCTGTGTATCAGAGGGGACTACCAGTAGTTCTTCACGTACGAACCCGCGAGGAGGCCCGTCTATGAGGTAATACATAACAGGAGCCCCGCTTTTCGCCACGGAGCGCCCTAGCCGGTACACCCGGAGGGACCACACAGGGTCAGTGGCGCGACGCAGCCCACCTTCGAGTTCGCCAGGCTGATAGAGGAAGCGAACACCGACCCCCGAAGGGAGCTTCTGCTCTTGAAGTCCAACAGGGCGGCTGGGAACCGTAGAAGAGGGCTTTCCACTCACAGACTCTGCCCGGATGGCCTTAGAAGGTCGCTTACCGGTCAGCCGGGTGACCTCTCCATTCAGAGCAGAGACAACCGCAGGCAGCCGCCGCACCCACTCTGTGGATCGTTCACCAACAGGCAGTCGCATCTCCTGGGCGTACTGGTGGCCGAAGAGCCTCTCAGACAGAGTTCTGTTCCACCGCTCCACGATTCCTTGGTCCCGGTGGGAACCGACCCGGCCGCGCCTGGCCTCGACGTTGTGCCTAGCAAGGAGTTGGCTAACTGCCCCCATAAATTCGCGTCCAGGGTCCACCTGCAGCATCTTGGGCCACGTCAAAGGCCCCCGTTTGTAGATGCGAGACAGGGCATCGGTGACCTCTGCTGCGCCCTTGGTGGTCAGCGGCTCGGCCTCCTTGTACCGCGAGGCAACGTCGACTACGGTCAGGGCGTACTTATAGGTCTTCCGTCCCACGCGGTCGTGGGGAAGGAAAAGGAGGTCGGCTTGATGGACCTCATTTGGCACCTGGACATCAAACTTTGGTCTTGGTATGTGCCGCGGCGCAGGTAGGTAGATCTGCCAGATGGCTTGTTTTTTCAGCCAGTTCTTAGCCGCATCGAGACGGACCCCTGCTGCAGATGCCAGCTTCTTGATGGCGGCAATTCCTTTCCAGTAGCCCCCCGGGCTGTAGTAAATCCTCGACAGGCGAGAGTCCATTGACAAGACTTGCCATGTATTCCAGAATTTCAACCAACCTCCAACACTCCGATGCTAAGGGCTCGGGCAGCCGCCCAGTTATTTCTCGGAGGTTCGTCGGGCCAGTCAAAACTTTTGCGGCGAAACTTATTGCCGCTCTCTCATTCGACCGCCAAATCTCGAGCGAGGTCTGCGCGATATCGATTACTGCGCGGAAACCGGGAATTTTGTGGCGGCGAGCGCTGTGCCCAACCGAAAGGATTGCAAAGTATAACTCTTCAGGAAGACCCATCGCGTATATAGACCGGAAAAATTGGGGTCTAACCGACTATCTTCTAGCGATATAGTACGCAACAAGGCCGGTTACTACCATACCCCCGATAACAAATGAAATCTCGCGGTTTTTTTGGGCGCTGCTCGGTGTATAGAAGTCGGAAAGCTGGGGCTCGGGCTCTAGCGGGTCGAGAATGTCCCCAGTGACGCGGGTGTACTCACGCCATGCCGCTTCGGCGCTCTGAAAGTCCTGGACTGCCTGGTTTTGTTCCTGGAGCTTTTTGTTGATCCAGTCAAGGCGTTCAGTACGCCTATTAGACCACTGAGCCTGGGCTTCGTTCAGCTGCTCTACGGCCTTGTTGTGTCTTTTCTGTTCTTTTTCTGAATTATTCTTGTCGAGTTTTGAAAAGTAGTAGCTGCTCCCCGAGAACGCCAGAGCGTTCACGATGGCGCCTCCGACCATCATCGCGATGCTAGCCCCTGCCATTGTGCTACTACGGAGAAATATTAGAGGGAATAATCCCACGTTTAATTAACTCGTCCTTAGTTAAAATAGCAAGCGAGACATCCAGAAGCATCATCCCGGCATCGCGCGCCGTCGTGTCGAGTTTTGGTAAGCCCCCCTTTATGGCCATCTGGGTTAGCTTAGCATACCCTATCGAAAGCCCGCTGACAAGGGCGGCATGGTACAGTGCATTCGTTATAGCTTTTCCGTCAATCGAAACCATGGTGTTGTTATTCCATATAGTGGGGATTGTGTGCAACCTTTAATTGCTGAGCAGGACCCGCGCTGTTTTTCAGGGTGGTCTTTTTCTCCTTTGGCTGCGGCTGTTCTGCGCGGTTAAACTTAGACCAATAGATCAGCCCCCCTACAGCGGCCACCAGTGCGCCCAAATATAACATAGAGCCTTCTTGTTTTTTGTCGCGGATCGGAGCTTCTTCCGGGGCGGCTTCCGGGGCGGGCGGGTCGGCCACGAACGTGGGATCCCGCAGAGCCTCCTTGGCTTCCGCGAGTTCTCTCTCAAGTCGCTCCGACTTGGCTTTCCTGGCGGCGGCGCCGGCACGCCCCGCGGCGACCTTCTTCTCGTTTTTAGACGGCGGGGCCGTCACCCTTAAAGCAGGTTGTGGCTCCACTTGCTTGGTTGTCTCCACCTGCTCGGTTGTCTCCGCCGGGGTGGTTGTCTCCACCTGCTTGGATGTATCCGCCGGAGTGGTTGTCTCCGCCGGTGGAGACACATTGCTGTACTTCGAGTTCATCTTCTTCTGTATTTTTTGGACACCGGTGTCCAAATTGGCAGTACTTAGCCGTGGTCAACGCCAGAAAATTTCCATAGCGGTAATACAATTCGCAAGCAGTTCTGTTGAGCACGCGGTCGACAATCATGTCAGACTCTAGGTCCTCCATTAGAGGCTGCTGGTTCTCCGGCGGTAACGGGAGAAACATAGTGGCCAAGGTTGTATAGAGCTGCAGCGCAGCCTTCCCCAGAGTTTTTGTCATGCAAACACCGAGTCGTGCCTCGTAGCGGGTGTGGAGCTTTCTAACCTCGTCGTCGTCCATATTGTCGATTTCTTCCACGGACAGGGACTTACCAAGGTACTTTCCGGCCTGCCCCCCTGCTGCGATAATGGCCAGCTTTTCGCGCTGTTCCGCCACCGCTGTAGTCTGTGGCACGGCTGGTGCCAATGCAGCTGGCGCTTGTAACCCGGCTTCATTGGCGAGTAGTCCGTCGAGCAAATCGTCCATTTTCTTTTCGAAGTTCTTTGTATGTAATAAAGTTGAAAGTTTACCAATTTCTCGCCTAGCTTTAATATATTGGTGAACTACCCACAGGAGAACCAAAAGTGTTGTCAATGAGATAGCCGTGTTTAATATTGTTAACAACATTGCTTAGCAAATGCTAAGCAAATGATAAACATCAGCTAAGCAAATGATATGAAGAAGGTTGTGAAGTGTTTAACAACAGCTTCGCGTGTTTTTTCAAGGCGAGCTGACACCTAACGGCTACTCGCTCTTCCCGGCTCGCTATGACGTCGTTCTCCCGGTGGCACTCCTCGAAAGAGTCTCGGTCCTTACGGTGGAACAAGGCCACCCACTGGGTCTGCTCCCGCAGGTCTTTGAGGACCGAATTGTATCGCTGAGACAGCACCCAGACGGATTGCTGGGCGTGGCGGCCGGAGAAGGCCAACTCCGAGAGGGTGTCTTTCTTTTTCGTCATCGACTGCGTGGCGCTGCAGTCGTCGATGATGAAAAGGGTCGGCTCGCCTTTGAAACGGTGGTACCAAAAGCGGAGCCAATCGTGCAGGCGTTCGCCCGGGTCGACGATATATATCTCAGAGTCCCCCCATATCCACGGGCGGCCCTGGTAGGTGGTGTTGTGCCGGATGGTGGGTCACAGTATGACGATGTGGTGGAAGACCCCGCGATAGGGCCCTTCGAGGAGGTCTAGGACGAATACCGTCTTCCCGCAGCCTATCTGCCCGCAAATGATCGCCGAGTGGGGGGAGTGTGGCAAGGGCGCTCTAATAGAGGACGGAGACGATGCGGCCATCCTGCAGGTTAAGTTGGGCATCCATGATTACGTACAAATAGATGTTCAAAGCGCCAGCGGACTCGGCCTTCTTGGTTATCTGGATTGTAATTCCTTCGCTGGCGTTCTCTACGCGACGCCCGTTGCCGTGGAGCTGATCGTCATCGCTCGACCGCAGGTCCAGCCACAGGCAGTACTTACTGGTCAAGAACTCGCCCAGAGACACGTCCGCTAAAGCAAGGTCTTTCGCGACCGCCCCTGTCACGGGGCTCCGCTTATGGCCGCCTGCGTAATGCTTTTTGGATTCGTCCCACAGTTGGTACGCGCGGAGACCCTGGCTGTACAATTGATTCGGGACGCCCTCGATTGTTACCTCGACCTTGGTAAGTTTGGGGTTGTAGAAAGCCTCGGTGTCGCGCTTGTAGGCAGCTGCGGGGTCCTCGAATAACATAAGAACACCCTTCATGGAACGCGCGGGGACGTTGAGATTGATGTTCCAGAGCGTGTCGCTTTTGTTGGCTGGGATCTTGCGGTGGCGCAGAACGCGGTCGTACAGGATCGCAAAGGAGCTAGCGTACTGGTTGCGGATATTTCGGGCGAGGCTCTCGCTGGTGACCTTGTCGAACTCGAGGCAGATGTTATCGATCGTGTAGCTGCCGTCACCCGTGGACTTTATGACTCGACTGTATTCGTTAAAAGTGAGCTCGTATTCGAGGCGGTCCCCAAGGGCCGCCTGGTGTAAGGGCATGTGGGACTCGAGCAGTTCGAAGTCCAGCGGCACGAAGAAGCGGTTTCCATACGCGTCGGCGATGGCCTGGCCGACGGCATTGTCCGCATCGTCTCCTGCGCCGACACGAAGTTTGGTCGCCTTTCGGTTGGTAGTAGTGTCAATTCCCTGGTATTGGGCGTTCTCCCGCTCTCGAGCGGTCTTCCAGAGGTCTTGATAGCAGTAATATACGTCGCTGTCATCGATGGACATCACCTCGTTGCCGGAAATTTTAATGGTCAATTTTTTTACCACGGCGCGGCCTATATTCTGGACGGTTTGCGTCAGTCGAGGTAAGCGAGATGGTGAACGCCAGTCTCGCGGATCCGGGCACGACAACGTCATTGCTCCCCAGATTTGGGAAGCGGACCATCAACTGCTGGCTCTGATCAATCGCCGACGGGTTGTTGGTGACAACAACCGACTGCCGCACAGCCTTGACCCCTAGGGGTTCTCGAAGACGGCGGTAAGGATTAAGTTTTATCCCGTATGCGCTCGAAGCCATAATATATTGAACTTGGGTAAATTGATCTTCAATATAAGAACACCATGGAGGACGCTCGTCCCGAGGATGTTTGGTCTGGTCATTCCGAATCTATTGAAATCAGTACTTTTCGTAACGATGATACCCTCATCGATACTACACCGCCCGAATACGCGGGCGGCACTACCACCCGGGGCGGCACCGCGGAAACTTCATTCAGTACCGGGAAAATCGACGCCTATGGAAAACCGATGACAACGGCCATCAAACTGGCCTACGTTGAAGGCGAATATAAAGATGTCTTTGATACCAGTCGGATGGAAGTTTCGAAACATAAACTCCTCGCGAGCGCGGTAAACGACTATTACAAAATGCTGGCACAGGATCAAAATATCGCCCCGGAATTTCCGGTTTTGGACAACTTTGAGTTCGATAGTGAAAACAAATTACGCCTGAAAGGCTATCCCTATCTCAACCTTATAAATGAGGATACGGGAAGGCCAAACCAGCTAACCACTGTTGCCGGCCGAAGGGGTGGGTGGGAAATTGTCAAAAAGGGTCTGGGTTTCTCGAGATGGAATCCCGAAATGTCAAAAGAGGCGAAACAACAACTCCTCAAATCCAAACAGCAAATGAGCAATGCGGCCTCGACCATGGCAACAGCCCCGATTGAAGAATCGGAGCAGGCGGCGGACGAGGCCGTTAAAAGCGCTCAAAAAATCTTAGCTGTCCTCACTAGTGAGGGATATACCTCCCGTGATATACTAGGTATGTGCAAGTCCCTGGAAAGGTCCCGGGGGGAGCTTATAAACAACCTCGCCAAGCTCTCGGAACTGGATAAAGACATCGCCTTGGAAGAAAGAAAGCTAGAAGAGACCACGGACGAGGCTGAAAAAGAAAAAATTACCGAACGCCTGAGTAAACTGCAGAATGAAAGGGCTGCCCGCCTTGAGGCCGCTTCGGCCAATAGGGAGGCTCTCCGGTCCCAGGTCAATCGTATACGTGAAACCCTGCACCGGATTCTACACGAGGACAAAACCCTCGCCGAGCGAATAAAGACCCTCTTTCGTGAGCAGGGAATCACGATTGCGACTGTTCTAACGGCCATCGGTATGACTATTTCTACAATAGTCCTCGCTATCCCGGGCGTTTCTGGTGGGGGCGGCGCCGCCCCACCGCAGCCTCCCGAAAAGGGCGGGGCCAAAGAGTGGATCAAAAAACAACTCCAAAGCCTCGGAAGAATCCTGGCCAAGCTGGCTGGCAAGGCGGCCGCCGCCCTCCCGGGGATCATTGGCTCGATCGTCTCCTGACTCCTGTCTCTCCTCGGGAAAACCGTGGTCTGGCTGGCTGGAAATCTTTGGGCTGTTCTTTTGGCTGTCGGGGGATTACTGCTTTTGGCTGCACGCGAGTGGCTGCTACCTAAGAAACCAAAACAGTCCTAGGCCGATGGCAATACTGCCCACGATCAGGGCTGTTTTTTCGTCCTCGTGGGCCTCGTGGTCTGCTTTGTCCGCGGCCGTTGTTATAGCAGGGGTTGGCTTTGCGATGGCTGGGTGCTGGTTGGTGGCCGCCTCTGAGTCGGCGCCCATCGGTTTAACTAACCCCTTTTCACCGGTGTCATTTTCGGCGTCTGGTGGGGCGGTATCCTCATTGAGGTCGTCGTTCCAGCCCAGTTTATGTGCACTAGTGGCGATTAAGATATTGTTGTTGTAGCCCGCTATCTTACCTATGCGGAGAAGCATGTCTCCTGGGGACAGGTAAAGACCCTCCCCAAAGGAGAAGGCGGCCTTAGAACGGGCATGTTGCATGGCTTCCTCATAACGCAATATTGAAGAGGGGATGTCCACAGGAGCTTTTATGACATTCTCGACTAACACCAGGAAATGTTTTCGCGCATCCTCGGCCGCCCCGGTGCCAAGAATGCCTGAACGGGTCAGGACCTGGGCGCTAAGGATGGTCCACACGTAAGACCGGATACTATCATTCATCCTCGCGACCCCGGGGCCAGTCAAGCCATCTGACTTGTCGAGTATGAAATTCTTCCAGGCTGTGTCTATTCCAAAGGCGATCTGCCTAAGGTATCCAATCTTGCGAACACCGTCGGACTCTTCTATAAACGACATATTTCTCGAGTCGTACTCCTCATCACCGAGCCCGTAGAATCCTTTATATTCTTTCCTATAGAAGTAGACTAGACCAAGCCCCCAGTTGGGGCCTTTAACCTTCCAATAAGAAGAGTGTGGAATGACGCCGAATTCTCGGCATATTTTCTTGTACGCGTTATTGTCGTAAGTGTTGTTCACTGCATCCCATGTCTCCTCATCGGGTAGTGCAACCATTAATTCTTCCAGTACACGACGTATTTGGTAGTACACATGGAAGCGGTAGAAGGACTTCAGAAAGACATTAGAAGCGGACAAATGGTCCTCCGCCGAAACCCCACAGCCTACGGTGGCGCACCAAACAGCGAAGTTGAGTTGGTTTTGCCAAAATTGCATAGGAGTTCTACGCCAAGCCTGGACCAGTTCGTCTGAATCGATATGAGGTAAGCGGTAGTGTTCGAATATATCGGGGTACTTAGCCTCGAACCACTTCTGCGGGTCGTCGTGCTGGATTTGAACCCGGCCTATTGAGAGATCACCTACATCGCTCGCCGGGACTTTATAGTAGTCCGGCCGGGGCTTGACTCCACTATTAAGCCTGAAAGCTTTCATACCCGCAGCGCTCTTTCGAGCGGCCTCGCTCTCGAGGACGAGTTTGGCGGCATTTGCGAGGGCGCTTGAGACGGCGCTCTCGGCTTCACTTTTAGACCCGGGTGTCGAACTCATATTGGGCCAGCATGTTCCACACGCTTTCGAACGTTCAAAGGGGGGAGGCAATCCCCCTCCTGCGGTGCATCGACAACCGCGATGGGCGCCTCTCCATTGGTTTGCGATCGATAACCTTTGCCGCGGGGTGGTACAATATTGAAAAGGGGGAGAAATTTTCTTGGAAAAACACCGGGGGGTCAGAAGAAACCCTCACCATCCCGCCAGGCCTGTATGGGTTCGACCGGCTACAGGAGGTTCTCAAGGGGGCCAGCCACACGCTAACGGTCTGTGGAGAGAACGGGTTGATAACACTAACAGTCGCCCCCGGGTGGGAAATCCTTCTATCCGATGGCCTGCTGGCGCTTCTCGGCCTGGACGACGGCCTAGGCGGAGTCTGGCTCGACGCCGGTGTGTATACGGGCGATCGCCCTGTAAACTTTGCGACGCGGCAAATGCTGTGGGTCCATCTCGAAGAACTCAACACATCCGGAAATATCGCCGATGGGGCTCCTTCGACACTCCTGGCCTGCGTCGGGTTGGGGCGACACGCCTTCGGGGACATTAACACGGTCCGAATGGAGTGCCCAGAATTTAAACGCCTTCGCGATGGAACGATAAGCGAGTTAAAGGTCTCGATTAGGGATGCACATGGGAAAATTTCCAACCAAGACCTCCCGATCCACGTTGCGCTTGAACTCGTCGCCAGAAAATGAGCATCTTCGGCGAGAGAATCCGCCGCCCGGGGCCTGACATTGGCACGATCCTATCAGACTATGTCAAAAAAGACTACGTCGATACGCAGGACGGCACCATCAGCGAGGCGTTAAAACACTTTAAGGCCCAACTCGTTTCCGACTTATCAGACTATGCTAAAAAAGACTATGTCGATGCACAGGACGGCCTCCGTGTCCTGAAGGCGGGCGACACCATGAGTGGTGATCTGGACATGGGGGGGCAACTGGTGCGTGGGCTGCCCAGAGACCTACGGCCGTACAAAGGTGATGAGGCTACTTCATGGAACCAGGTCGTGAGAACGGCGGCTGATGCTTTCGAAGCCGCGGTAGATAGGCGTAAGCCTATGATAACTGTGTGGGCCGAACAGAAACGGTCTATGCTCGATAACCGATACGAGTGGTCATTTGGCAGCGACGCAGCTAGGGGCCTTGCAGATGGGGGCTACCCCATGATGGCCGCAGGTAGGGTCCTTCGTATGGGGCTGTCGACAACAGCACCTCACAACTTAATCTCCTCCGCCCTTGTCAATATTTCGGTCAACGGGATGGAAAACCCGTTATATGGTACGATCAAGCCCCCGGGCCAAGCCTGCGGTATTTCTATATTTTCAACCCCTGTGGCGCTGCAGCAAGGCGACAAAATAAACTTTAGATCAGCCTCGTCCACCCCCGAAATCGCGAGCGCAGTGGTCTCCCTCCTAATTGAACTTGACTTGTAGATGACACATTGGTGGTAAAATACAATGAAGCAAGTTACTCCAACAGCCCCATCGGGCGCTCTCTACCCAGAGCTGCCCGATGAAGGCAATGTTGCCGGCGGCATCCCGCAACGGCCAGATCAGTACTTCCGACTCCAGGAGATCTCGCGACTTCGTAAGCACCTCGAAGACGAAAAAGATAGACACTCCCAGCTCTTTAAGAAATACCGGCGCGGGATTAACGCTGTAGATGCTGTCGACACGGCGCTACTCTCAGCCAGTGTGGGGATGGGCATTGGAGGTGTGGGCCTCCTGTCCACGATCATAGCAGCCCCGGTTGTACTGGGGCTTGAGGTTGCAGCCTTGGGCTGCGGACTCCTCGGTGTCGCCGGTAAATTTGTCAGCCGCCGGCTCTCGGTGAAGGCAAAAAAGCACGACGAAATTATGATTCTTGCTGGCAGTAAACTCAACTCCATATCCGCCCATGTCTCGAGAGCACTCACAGATGGTCAGATCTCTGATGAAGAATTCCGCATAGTTGTTGATGAGGTCCACAAATATACCCAGATGAAGGCAGAAATACGGGATAGGGCAAAAAAGGCGCATGCCGCGGTCACTCTCGACGAGAAAGCGCTTATTCAGAGAGGCCGGGACGAGGCCAGGGCCAGTTTCATGAAGAAATTGGCTGCACCTTAGTCTTCTTTAAGCGGCGACAACATACGCCATACAGCCCGCCTCCATACTCCGTAACTCTGTGAGACTAACTTTCGTCCACATTTTTCTTATTTATGCCCCTTGAACCACAACTCGCCTATTTAATTCCTGGTTTGATCAGCCAGCCTGGCCAGTGTGTTATAGTTGGACTTTGACCCCCTGTACTAGTGTGTACATTGCACCATCAGTCTCTTATCCGGCTTCTAGATAGCTGGTTGTGTGTACATTGCACCATCAGTCTTATCTGGCTTCTAGAAGGTACAGCTGTTGCAATATAGCAGGATGTAGCGCAATATTCACAACTATGGATTGTGGTGCCTATCAGCTTATATATAAGCTGTAAGTTGTCACGCATTCCACTCTAGACGAGGAAGCGCTTATTCAGAGAGGCGAAGCCAGGGCCATTTTCTTCATGAAGAAAATGG
>JAWDGP010007369.1:255000-316004 GCA_033675545.1 Elysia crispata
TACGGTTGTTTTATTCGTGTAGATATGCACGTAATAAGTCTGGAGACATAAATATAATCAGAAAGCTACGTGGTTTGACCTTTTCTGCATTGGTTTCACCAATGCCCACAAGATGATCCAGATAAAATTTTGAGCACTGGCATGTTTATAGTATATACTTCCTCCATTAACAATGGAGATAGGAGAAAAATGAAGACAACTTAACCCACAACTTTTTAGACTACTTTGAAAAATCAAATTTGGCTTTAAGTTGTAAATTGCCCATAGGATTGGAGTGGTAAACTTTTCTTACAAAAAAAAAAAAAATCTTTTTGGACAATTTAAAGCAAGAGTATGATTTTTTTTTTTTTTCTGGAACGAAACAGAGGAATGTTGAACTAAGTCCTGTAAGCAGAGCTTGACAGGGGTGATAGGAATGAATTGAAAGTACGCATACAATGTAAGCGGTGCCAGATCTAAAGATATCTGCAAAAAGATGTACATGTTATAGAGTAATTTGTCTGGACAAAGGTTCTAGATCTAAGGTTGGATAGTAACAGCTGCTAGACAGAAATCAAAAGGTTAAGATAAAGAGCTGCATAAATCAAATCTCATATTTAGGCTTAGAATTTCAAAAGAATTTAACTTCTAGATTTTTAATTATTGTTTAGAAAAAAAAAAATTGAGAAATCGCATTCTTTGTAAAGATAAAGAGATAGAAACATACAATAATATTGGATTATGTAATAAAAATATATATAGGATTATTAGAACCAATAGAAACAGTTAACATTTTTCTAAAACAGAAATCTAATTACAGATTTTTTAAACATTCATTACCATGTACGTACGCGGCTAAAATTTATGCTAGACAGTGCACTTTTATGAATCAAATACGAAAATTCACAGATTTCTAACAATGGTTCAAAAGGATTTAAACACCGTTTGGGAAAGCACAGAATTAGTCGGTTTCCATTATTAAAATCCTATTTTATACACACACACACACGTGCATGCAAGCATTCAAACCAGGGTCGAATCTGTAGAACGAAATTTTCGGCTTATATTTTTAATGGCTGGACAGTCAAGGAATAGACAAATATACACAAGATACGAGATTATACAAGATTATGACTGTTTAGCCTTGAAAAAAAGCAAAATAGCTAAAACGAATGTAATTTTTATAAAAGAGTAAGGTTGGTTTGACCTCATTGGCTTTGTTTTCCACAAATTCCTGCACTGAATCAAATAATGTGTGGGAATGACAAAATTCTATCTTATATTTTTTTATGTGCACCAACGGTAAAACATCTGCGCCTCCTACAGGGTTATGTGTGTTTTATTCCTGTTCCTTTTTACGACATACCTAAAGCGACGTAAATTCAAGCACACTGCAAGGAGATTGACTTTTATAGCCTTTTTTCCACCAATGCCTAAAAATGTTAAGTATAAAGTGTTTGAGGCCTGACAGGTATATATTCTACATATATTTTTTAATGTCTGTTCACCAATAGTATAATTATATGTCTTTATACAGGTCTTGGGGTATTTAATCATGAAAATATTCACAAAATCATTATAAATACAAATATGTAACAAGTATGTAGATGGTATTGCTTTTCACCATTTCTTACTAGATGGTACAGCTCATTAATATATGAGGATTTGCATAACTAAATTTTAAAAGATCTGTAAGGTCTAGAAGCTTTTAGTTAAGATAATTTTTATCTGAATAGAAAGGAAAGATAAGCGGTAGACACTTAAAAGATCCATGAGAAATTATAGATCACTTCATATTCATCTAAATGTCAATGTTTAAACTGTGTATAAAAAAAGAGCCCTTCTTTCTGACATCTCTCTAGCTCTACGCTCAGAAATAGAAAACGTCTTGAAGCTGGATGTTGTTCTGAACAGGATACAACCTAAAATTGTTGAAATAATCGAAATCGTTCCTAAGAAAAAAAAATTCAAATGATTTTGGCAAAATGTTTTAGACTAAAAAAGAAAACATTAGGAGGCTGAATAAGAAATGCGACTGTGAAAATGATAATGTGAGGGCAATCTTTTATTTCTTCATGGTTACAAACTTTTACCATCTTAAGCCTAGTTTAAATGAAAAGCCTATTTTCCCGTTCTGCATCAATTTCAAATTCCATCATCTTTCCAACATCCTCACTACTATAATCATCATCATCATCACCATCATATTCGTCATAATAATCATCATGATGATGATCATCATCATCATCAAAGCTTTTTTCCGTCCTTTTCTCCTTTACAATTCTTCAATCAGGGAAGTACGAAACTTTCAGTACCTCTTTATTACTCTTTTTCTTTTTTTTATACTACCTGACTCAAAAAAACTGCAACTTCCACTATTTAAAACTCGCGAAATGGATTTTTTTGTTAGATTTCAAAATACTGTAGACTCTAGTAACATTATAGATGTCTGGGCGCATTAAGTTATACACTACGCTCTAATAAACGTTGTTTATTACATACGTTTAGTTTGTTAGTATCACAGTGGGCATAGCTAATTATGGAATAAACAGCCGTAGGGGGAAGCGGTTTGAAACAAAGTAAAAATGAGATTTTCAAACAATATAAATAAGCCCATGTGGCCTAACATGGCTTCAATTTAGATTTGATATTTTGAAAAGATAGGTAGGTTCTGCCAGAAGTTTTATTTGTATCTGAAACATATGAGGTAGGCTACTTTCATTCACGGTATTAGTGATCACCTTGAGTGCATAAAACATGAAAGTCTACATTGTATGAAATTATTGCGATGAAATCATTACCATTACCTGTACGAGCCCTGCACCTTGAGATGTTACAAATACAAATTATTATGTTATAATTTGTTTAACAAATATGTAAAAAAGGGTAGGAGAACAACCAACAGTCTTTGTTACTTTGCCACAATTGTAGAAAAAAAACGTTTTTGCACATCCATTCTATGGCATACAAATCTCTTGGAGACAACAGTGCAAAAGTTTAATGACACGCCCGGAGGGTTCCAGTCATTGGTCACCCTATATGGCGTACATATCTCTTTTGGAACCAACAGAGCCAGGGTTCGATGCCACGTCTGAAGGGCTCCAATCATTGGCCACCGTTTGGCATACAGATCTCTTTTGGAGACAGCAGTGCCAGGGTTAAATGAAACGCCTAAAATAGCTTCAGTCAATGGCTAACCTTTGGCATGCAGAACTCCTGGAGACAGCAGTGCCAGGGTTAAATGAAACGCCCAAAATGGCTTCAGTCAATGGCTTTTCTTTGGCTTACAGATCACCTGGAGACAACAGTGCCAGAGTTAAATGCCACGCCTCAAGTGTTCTAGTCATTGGCCACTCTCTGTGGCGCCCATATCTCTTTTGGAACCAACACAGCCAAGGTTTAATGCCACGTTTCAAAGGCTCCAATCATTGGCAACCCTTTGGCATACAGATATGTCCTGGAGACAACAGTGCCAGGGTGAAATGCCACGCCTAAAGGGTTCTAATCATTGGCCATCATTTGGCATACAGATATTCCTGCAGCCAGAGTTAAATGCCACTCCTGAAGGGTTCCATTCAATGGACACTCTATGGCATACACATCTCTCTTTGAGAAAACAGTTCCAGGGTTAAATGCCACGCCTGAAGAGGTTCAGACATTAGATACCCTATGGCTTATAAATCTCTGCTGGAGAAAACAGTTCCAGGATTAAATGCCACACCTGAAGGATTCTGGTCAATGGCCACCCTAGCTTTCCTGGGTACAATTTTTCTCTCTTACCATCAAGCACTGAAGCAGTTCGATCTTCAAATGGAGAAGATTAAAAAATGACACAGGTGCTGAGGTAAAGCAAGTTTGATCTGACAACAACAGTAACAGAAGAAGCACTAGACGAATGAGATCTGCATATGTACCCCAAGATCATCGCCTGTGGCTAGCTTAGAAGTGGGAAGAAGTATCAGTCGGCCGAAAACGATCAAAACCTATCTCCCTAAGCGTTCCTTTACACCTATGGTTTATTTTGCACATAAAATATACGTTTATACGTTTGTATTAGAAATGCTTGTGTGTCGAGAATGTGATTTCGATATAACTCATAAAAATGCAACAATAATCTACTCCCTCCAGAAATCAATGCAGTAGCATTTTCACACATCCAAACAATATAATACACAGAATGTCTAGGAATTTGGTTTATTTGTAACCAGAATTTTATTAGTCGATTCATTCTACAGATAACTTTAGAAGAAAAGAAAGTAGACATAATTGAAATTTAGCAATTTGCATTTAGAAGGTATGTAAGAGCAAAGAAAAACGTAGTGGTATACCTTAAAATTTAAATCGAATATGGATTAAATAATAATGTACAGAATAAAAAATAATAAAAATCCAAAAGAATATAGAAAATCAGCGGTACAGATAAAAAAAGAAACATTTGAAGGAAGTATTTCCACTACGAAATTGAGACAGTGGTTAAATATTTTATAAAGAAAAGCTAAAAAATGGTATCAATATTAAAAAAAAAAAGCAACTTTGGTTTTTCCGCTATCTCTTCCAAAACCACACATTGTGCAGTTATGAAGTTGACTGAATTTTAATCTGTCGAGACCAGTGTCCCACTGTTTTGGATTTAGAGGAAAATAAAAGAAAAAGCAATTGACAGTTCACTATGTGTTTATTGTAAATAAAGCATCAATTTTTTTTCAAAATTTGTTATGATGAACATTTATAACATTTAAAAGACTGCTCTCAGCAGTTAACGTTTTTCAAAGCTGTTGGATTTTTAAATCAAATTATTGTTATTTTTGAAAATTAGAATATATAAAAACATATTTTATTTATTTTAGTGAAGTGAACAACTTAAAAAAAAACAAAAAAAACTGACTTTCTCCAGCGTTAAGGACACAAGTGTCTTAGAAACATTTTCACTTTTTTAGCCGTGGCTAGGGTTGCAAATATTAACACCACTTCTTCTTTTATTCCAAGCATTTTGAACTACTATAGAGTTTATTATACAAGATATCGGCCAGATGCACTAAATGTTAACAAGGAACAATAGAAGCATTCATATTAAGCCACTTTATTAACTTGACCTTCTTAATATGTCTCGCATGAGTGATGCAGATTGTGATCAGACTTCTAGATGTTAATCAATTATAAGGATAAGCAAAATTTGCACCCAAAGTTAGATTTACTTTTTTGCTTGAGATATCTTCTTTATTAAAATATATTCTACGTTGAGACATGAGAAGAATTCCCATATCTCAAGGTTCTATATATTTCAAAACTGTACTATAAGATACTTTGGAGGAGACATATCTGATACTGTTGTAAAATTTGCTTTTCTTCGATGCCGCTGCTTTGGAGGATAAAAATCTTTTATTTTTGTAATTTTTGCTTTTCTTCAATGTAGTTGTCTTCAGCACCTGTTCAGTTGAACGGGCCATCATACTTGTATATATATATTATATATATATATATATATATATATATATATATATATATATATATATATATCTTCGCTCATAAAGTAAAAGACATAGCTTGAATCTCTCTTATCGAACATTTCTAATCTTCATTTCTGTGAAATCTGCAGAGTTGTAAGAGTAAAAGAAACCATCCCAATTTATTCCTGTATCATCAAGACCCCCCCAGTCGCCATTAAGGTTACTCGTGTCACACCCCTGATAAAACCACCAGCCACCCTTTTGGAATTCTGCACAGTTATCTCTGTTTCGATCATTGTCTCTGTCGAAAGTGGAGAACGCCTGATTGTTGTGTACCTTCAGGGAATTCCCTGCCGTCCCAAAATAGTTTCCCACGCTTAATTTGAATTTACTGTAATCGCTAGAGATAGAGAAATGGCTGTAACGCGCAAAGGCTGATTTTCCTTTGTAGCGAAGGTCTACCCTCATTTCATATGTTCCAGTCCGGGTGATTGCGAAGATATTGTCGTTGCCGAGCCAGAAATCGTCGTCAAAATAACCGAAACCATTTCTGTAGTCGACCCAGTTGCGATGGAAGTTTACATTTCCCGTGGATCGACGCTGGATTACAATCCAACCTCCAGCATCGGTAAGTGAGTCACACAGGTAGGGGAACTGGAATTTGCTTTCACTGCTTGGATAAATTATAGGGTAAGGGTAGGGAACATGTGACAAAGCAGCAACCATTCCTTTTTCGCAAACTTTGGGTCTGAATAGGTCCATCATAATAGATTGAAAAGCAATGACGACTTTTAAGTCTACTTTAGTGACGATATCTTTCAAGCCAGATATGATTTGTTTGTGGTTGGTAGATACCACCGACTCATTTAGAGACTTTATCTGTTTTGCTAAGGCGAGCTGATTCTCATTTGCGCTATCTCTGATTTGACCAAACCCTCTGTTCATCGAACCCAGAAAAGCTGTACTCGTGGTAGCCACAGCTTCGCCAAACTCTTTACATCCTTGAAAGGCGTCTGGGATAGCATCCTGTACGGTAGACAAAAGAGTATTCGACAGGCTCTCTTGTAGATCCAACCCAATCCGATCCATTCTTCCTGAAATTGTTGCAATCAATGAAGTATTCTCGGTTTCGACTTTTTTTCTAGTCTCTAACCATCCACTTTTGTCTTGAAGAGAATTCCGCCTATGATCTCTGCCGTACTGGAAGACAAAGTTATTCCAGGATTCAGTCACATCATGAACACTTCTCTCAATCTGATCTAGTTTATCGTCGATCCACCTCTCTATGTCCATTGGAGATCTAGTTTGTCCCTGCGGTGTCAGTTTGATTACGCTTAACAGTTTTTTGCCTTTTGAATCAACTCCCAAAGTTTGACACGAATAATCGGATTGACAGTCGTCAGGTTTAAACAGCTCCACTTGTATCTTGGCTTGCTTATCATCCAGAACACCAAATATCTTTGTGTCGTTTGTCACCAAGGTCAGATTTGGAGTTTCAGTAGAAACGGAGCCCAAGATAATGCCAAGTTCGCCTTTAGAATTATTCGTGTTTCTTTTGAAAATTTTCAATGAGACGATGCTGCTAAAGAGACCTTTTGCGTGTCCGGAACTGTTGATGTCGACGATTCGCTCTTCACAAGTGAGGACGCCACAACTTTTCTGAATTGTGGGTAGTCCAGGATTGTCTCTGTTGAGGTTCAGCTCTAGACCTGAGGTTAATAGAAGAGAGAGAGAGAGAGAGAGAGAGAGAGAGAGAGAGAGAGAGAGAGAGAGAGAGAGAGAATTGAAAATAGAGTATAATTAGCAATCAAAAGTCTTAACGAAAGAAATCGCAACACGGTATAGCTAACTTTTCATCAAGTGTAAATTAACATCTTCACATTATCAAAGTATAAGGTAAAATGAAAAGAATACATCATACAAAACAACTACACATTAGAAAAAAAATAACATGATTCTTTTTTTTTCATGCAGAGAGAGCAAATCTCATCTTACACACTTTTCAAAATAAAAATTTTTTATTTCCGAAAAAAAAAAGAAGATTGTATCTATTGCAATTAACTGAAACTGTACATAATAAATGATGTTGAAAATAATTTTTGTAATACAAATGATCTTATTGAGCATTGTATTTAAAAAACAAATGCGACAAAACTGTATCGATTTTAATTTGTAGTGTCGAAAAAAAAAAGAACAAACTTAGGAGCTTTTTAATTGTCATTAATTATAAGAAACAAAAGGAGATAAATTTTTATTGCTGGCAATTGATAATATGATAGAGTATAGGATATGGGTGAGGCAGCCCCTTTTATTTTGATTCATGAAAAAAAATGAAAATAAGAAATAGACAAAATGGTGTCGGCTATAAAATGCCTTTCCCTCTAATTTTAGCTACCTTACAAAGTAATCCCGTCAGAAATATAGTACTAAAAAATTTCAGAAATTATTACAAAGACTCTTATTAAGTTTGGAAAACAGCTAATTCTGAACTTCTCCATCCTTTTCAAAGAGTTACGTGGTGGTTTAATCTTGCTCTTTTGCAAACCTTATTAGGCCTTGAGCAAATGGATGCAAAAGAGTCAAATTAAGTTATTTATTTTATTATGCAAAGAAGGCTGAATATGTAAAGTCTGGAAATTATTTCAGAAGTATTGAATAGTTTTTTATTTAAAAAGTATATTTAAAGGTCTTGTCAATACAGAAAACGACAGCGTGTTCCTAAAAACTATAAGCTGGAAAAGTCTTGTAAACACACAAAATGACACCTTGTTTCTAAAAAGCTGATCCACTAAAGGATCAGAAACGTAACTTTGTTTGTAATTGGCGTATTGATAACACTTTTAAAACCACATTAAGCATACACCCAGGAAAACACAATAAAAGGACTTATTAATTCATTTAATTACCTGACTAAATAATTTGAGGAAGGCTGAAAAATTAAAAATTTATTCAAGCATTAACAGAAATATTATGAGGAGAGAGAGGTAGATAGATAGATAGCCAAAAAAAAAAGAGAATACTACTAGCAATCTAATGCTTCAATAAAAGAGCTTGGGATAAAGCAAGAAGTATGAGACTCACATTATCAAATTAAAAGATGAAATGAAAAGATGACATGATGCAAAACAATTGATAAAAAGTACGTGTTAGATTAAAATAGCGCGAAGTTAAACTATATCGATTTCAACACCACTTTACAAAAACAAAACAAAGCAAAAACAAAAACAGAATGAGAACTTCATCGTTTTTTTTACTAGTGGCATAGGAAAGAAGAAAATGGAGCTTTATAACTTATATTAATGATGTTAAAACAAGAGGAGGTGATAGGTTTTTATCGCACGCAAATTATAACATGGTATAAAATAGCGTATAAAATAGGCATCGCTCTTTTTTTTTATTTTTGAAAAAAATTTTTTTATTAAAATAAGAAATAGACAAACTTTTGGTGTTGGCTAGAGTATGAAAATAAAGTATTCATTTCATCATCAGTATTCATAATTCGAGAAAGGCTAAAAAATTCAAAATTTAATCAAACATTCACAGAAATATTGTTTATTGGTTTTTTTTTGAATTCTTATGAGTGAAATAGTAATGTTAAGTAAACAAATCGACCAAAAATAGTAATATTACAACTTCGAATGTCTTAAAATTCTTCTGTCTCAATTCTTGTCGTAAAAAAATGATCTAGATTACTGTCAAGCTTATGTTTTTTTCGGTATTAATCTTTTTCATCCAGCCACATAGAACAGATTTCATTCCGTGAAATAACAATTATTATGACGTGTTTAAACTCTCTGTGAAATCTTATGCTTTTTTTAAAGATAATCTTAATCAACGTTCCAGATACACACCTTTAAAAACCTTTAACACAATTATACTTAACTGTGCTATGAGTACAAAAAAGTATAGTAATACAATGTCTTCTATGAATAAAAATGATACTCAAAGGTTCTTCAATCCTGTATCTCTGCAACTCCGAGCTGTAAAATACCACGGGATATTCCGCACACTGCATTAGACTTATTAGGAGTATCTTGATTTTCGATTTCAAAGAAATGTTTTATATAGAACATTTATAATTCCCAAAATAGGAATCAAAAGGCAAAAGGACGTCTAATTTAAAAAAAAAAATAATCTTACCAATAGCACATTTCTGACGCATATTAAACATTATTAGCAATCATCTTAGTGTAAAAAGTTCGCCAATTTCATTTCAGATTGGCTAGAGCAAAGTTGAAAATGCAAATTAATGTGCATACAGTTCTCAAATTTTCAAACAACATGAAACAAAATTAGTTGAAAAGAAAACGTTTCAAATGTAGCCCAAGAAAGAAATAAAAAACGAAGGTAATCTAAACTGTGTATGCTTTTACCATGGCAGCAAAGAGCAAAACAAAGAGCGATAATCAGACAAATCTTGTCCATTGTCACTGGCCTGCTTCACCGCTTCAGTCCAAAAAATCACCTTCGTCTCAATCTCTTTGTCACCGAGTGTTGGTGCAAGACTATTGTTGAATAGATGTCAAAGTGTAAACTGATGTTAAACGTAAACTGTTTCGGAATACGTTATGAAAGTCGGTGAGAAATGAATTCGGTGCAGTGCGTTTTATATTAAATACACACTCTGAAAGAGAGATGGTGCCATCAATATGCAGTCGGAATGAAAAAGAGTTTTAATCTGCTAAATTGCTCTTGCAGAGAAGATATAGATTTGTAGAGAGGGTCCACTAGCCGCTGCGCCCCTCTGTATTATGTATAGGCTCGCGTACCCGGGACGTAGCGGGCTCTGATGCAGGTAAGCGCAGCTATCTCTAGTTTCTATACTCGAAGAATACTTTAGTAATAGTGGAAATAAGCCTTGTTATTAACTTCTTACATCTCTTTAAGTTAAGCGTAAAAGATGCATAATGCTTTTTGTGACTTAATGAAAAAAAAACCAACCTCGTTGATAGAAAGAAAAATTACAATTCTTTCAAAGTCCATTTCAAAGAGTCATTTAAGTCATTATAAACAATGTTCTATAGAAAAACATTAATTATTATCGCAACAAAACAATAGCAAATTTATTAACACTTAAATCACTTTTTATACAGAAAAACTTAGGAGTCAGTTTAACCGAAAACTTTAGAACAATTATTATAATAAAGATAGCAACAACAACAACAACAACACCAACAACTATGATAATAATAATAATAATAATAATAATAATAATAATAATAATAATAATAATAATAATAATAATAATAATAATAATAATAATAATAATAATAATAATAATAATAATAATAATAATAATAATAATAATAATAATAATAATAATAATAATAATAATAATAATAATAATAATAATAATAATATTAATAATAATAATAATAATAATAATAATAATAATAATAATAATAATAATAATAATAAAAAGAAAAAAAAATAATAATAATAATAATAATAATAATAATAATAATAATAATAATAATAATAATAATAATAATAATAATAATAATAATAATAATAATAATATTAATAATAATAATAATAATAATAATAATAATAATAATAATAATAATAATAATAATAATAATAATAATAATAATAATAATAATAATAATAATAATAATAATAATAATAATAATAATAATCATCTATAAATTATAAGATTGGATTGGGTGGCTTTGAGCTCTCACACCGCCGTTATTACCCAAGCCACACCTTTGAAACTTTTCAGGCGTCTACAGCATTCATGTGGCTGGGTTCTTATCCATAAAACATCAACGCAAACTGCTTTCCTCGATCGATATCCCGAAAATGATTTGTTTCGTCAACATTGGCGAACTTACGATCACGAATTGAACGCCGTTAAATGGCACTCGCAAAATCTATTTATAGCTTGACACTGGACTTCAGTCAAGTTATTTTCATGGTTTTCTTTAGATTTATTTAAGAGGCAGTTGTTGTCATCATGTTATTATAGTATTAGAGTAAATTGCTGCTACTTCTTTTTCATCTACTACTAGTGCTACATCTACTACTACTACTATTACTACTACTACTAATACTACTACTACTACTACTACTACTACTACTACTACTACTACTACTACTACTACTACTACTACTACTACTACTACTACTACTACTACTACTACTACTACTACTACTACTACTACTACTACTACTACTACTACTACTACTACTACTACTACTACTACTACTACTACTACTACTACTACTACTACTACTACTACTACTACTACTACTACTACTACTACTACTACTACTACTACTACTACTACTACTACTACTACTACTACTACTACTACTACTACTACTACTACTACTACTACTACTACTACTACTACTACTACTACTACTACTACTACTAATACTACTACTAATAATAATACTACAACTACTACTACTACTACTACTACTACTACTACTACTACTACTACTACTTCTACTACTACTACTACCACTACTACTACTACTACTACTACTACTACTACTACTACTACTACTACTACTACTACTACTCCTACTACTACTACTCCTACTACTACTGCTACTACTACTACTGCTACTGCTGCTGCTGCTACTACTGCTACTGCTACTACTACTGCTGTACTGCTACTGCTACTGCTACTGCTACTACTGCTACTGCTACTACTGCTACTGCTACTACTACTACTACATACTGCTGCTACTGCTACTGCTACTACTGCTGCTGCTGCTACTGCTACTACTGCTACTGCTGCTGCTACTGCTACTTGGCTACTACTACTGCTGCTGCTACTGCTACTGCTGCTGCTGCTGCTGCTACTGCTACTACTGCTGCTGCTGCTGGACTACTACTACTACTGCTTCTACTGCTACTATTGCTACTGTTGCTTTTACTACTGCTACTACTGCTACTATTGCTACTATTACTTTTACTGCTACTATTACTACTACTACTACTACTACTACTACTACTACTACTACTACTACTACTACTACTACTACTACTACTACTACCTCTACTACCACTACTACCACTACTACCACTACTACCACTACTACCACTACTACCACTACTACCACTACTACTACTACTACCACTACTACTACTACTACCACTACTACTACCAGTACCACTACTACTACCAGTACCACTACTACTACCAGTACCACTACCACTACCAGTACCACTACCACTACCACTACCAGTACCACTACCAGTACCACTACCACTACCACTACCACTACCACTACCACTACCACTACCACTACCACTACCACTACTACTACTATAACTACTACTTTTTCCTGTTTTATAATGCTCTCATCTCGTACAAATCTCCCCTAGAGACAACTGTACCACGATTCAATGCCACGCTTGAAGGGCTTCAGTCATTGGCCAACCTATGGCATACAGATCTCTCCTGGAGACAACAGTCTACCCTATGGCATACAGATCTCTCCTGGAGACAGCTGTACTAGGATTTAATGCCTCGCCTGAAAGGCTGCAGTCATTGGCCAACCTACGGCATACAGATTTATCATGGAGACAACAGTGTCAGGATTTAAAGTCACGCCTGAAAAGCTTCAGTGATTGGCTGCACTATGGCATATATATCTCTCCTGGGTACAATTCTCCTTCACCATCAGGCATTGGATCTCCAGTATGGAGGACAGATGACAGGTGAATCAAATTTTGAGGTAAAATAAGTTCACTAGTCAGCAACAGCAGCAGCAGCAGCTGCAGCACTAGTCGAATGTGATCAGCACATGTACTCTTAGATAAGCGCCTGTGATTACCCAGGAAGTGGAAAGAAGTATCCGGCGGCTGAAAACAGTCGAAATCTATTTCCAAAGCTCTACCGTAGAAAACAGATTGGACGTAAGCATTACTTTACTTCCATGGTTTATCTTGCAGATAAAATATATGTGCCTGTGTGTGGAGAGTGTGATTTCTTTTTAAATCATAAAATGAAAAATTTACAATCAAATTATTTTAAGCTTAATTACTTTAATTCTTGATTTTTATGAAAGCTAGAAAAATGAGCTGTACGGGAATATAAGTTCTGTAGGCAAAATGTTCAAAAGTTCATATTCTATTCATATATATATATATATATATATAACTATTTTGAGACAAAACTAATTAGGATCTTTTTAAAAAATTCATTAAAAACACTGGAACATAATTGTTTTCCAAAAATGTTCACAAGTATACACAGATTAGTAGCATTTTAATTAAACTTTTTCATTTGGAATAGTTCAACCAAGAAAATTGAAAGACATAGCCATTTAATTTTCAAATCATAGAAAGCTAACTTGTGCTTAGCGATCTTCCCCCTCCATTTTACACAGTATCTTCTGGAATTCCACCCTTGTACTGTCATGATAACTAATCCTCTTCTTAATCCGTTTTGAGGGAAAAAAGTTGTTCCTAACTCGGAGGCCATCTTTGGTTTCCCTACTGTTAAGTTCTTTCCTACTTCCTATGCATAAATTTCTCTCTTTTTGTTCACTAACGATACAAGCCCAAAATTTTTTCCTCATCTTTATCTCTATTTATGTCAGCTCCAAAGCCTATTTCAAGGCAAGAGCGAGTTTTTCTCCTTTTCCTACTCTTTCTTTTGTCCACTTCTTTAATGAAAATAATGATTTGTCCAATTCCACCTCAGTTTCTTTCTTTTTCTATACATATTTGCAATAAGCGACATAATTATGTGAATGAATCTGTTCTCGTGTTTGTAGATGATTCTCCAAGCTTTTGTGATAATTTTTCCTGTAGATTTTTTTTTTATCTCAGATAACCATGGGAGGCTGATAACCTTTGTCCTTTCAAAGATTGCAATTTTAAGTTTCCTTCATAAGACATACTGCATGTAAAGAGAGACATTTTCGGTTATTAGTTGATAATACAATGTACCGTCACACACAGAAGAGCGGACTTAAATTGGATTACTAATATTTTAGTTCTAAATTTTATATTTTTCTCAATTGCACAGATTTTTTAAGTATTAGTTATGCCAGTAAAGAGCTCCATTATCTTAAAAAAATAATAAACAAAAACCATATGTCTTATTGATAAATTGTAAAGAAAAAAAATTGAATGGTTTTTTTTCTACATTAAAAATGAACTTTATATTACTTAGCCAAATTTTGGAATACTTAAAAAAAAAAAAAACAAGGCTCGCAAGTAAGAAAATCAACTAAACGAATTTGACTTTGCGCAGTTGATACGATCACTACTTCTTGATAACATGGGGGAAGTTTCGAACAAATTGACCGTTCTGATTTTCCAAAAGTTAAAAAAAAAAGTGTAAAGTAAACTTTAAAATTTAATAGCCACTCGTTAAGTGCTCCTCTGAAACACACGCATGGTATAAAAAAACAATGCAGATGGTACAACAGTAAAAAATCAGCGTGTTTTTAAGCAGAGAATAAACTTTTATTTGATACCAAACAATACAAAAACCCTCACAAAAACGTGATTTTGGTGCAAAAACCAATACTAAAAAAAGATGGAACAAGAAACATATTTACTGCTGTTTGAAATGATACAACAGGGGGCTGTTGGCTTTTCTGTTCAGGCACGATTAACAAGATAACCAAGATAACCTAAACCTCTTGCTTGGAGTTCGGCAGCGCAACTGAGCGGTCGTGAAAATGTATCAACATTTAGACCTTACACATCATTAACCACAATAGTAGAGACATTTAATCGACCACCAGAAATCAATACGAAAGCAAATTCATACATCCAAACAATATATTAAACACAATGTATAGGAATCGGGTTTATTTTAAATTAAATTTTATTTTCTTTTATCCATTCTACAGATAACTGTAAAAGAAAAGTAAATTAGGAAAAAAAAATGAAATTTAACAATACGTATTTAGAAAGAATTTAAGAGCCAAGGAAAAAAAAAGCCTAGTAATGTACCTACAAATTTAAGTTCAAATGATTAAATAATAATTTCCAGAAAAAAAAAATAGAAATCTAAAGGGGCATAAAAAATCAGCGGTAAAGATTAAAAAGAAACATTTGGAAGAAGTATTTCCACGACGAAAGTGAGCTAAATATTTTATGAAGAAAAGTTAAAAAAAAGGGTATCTATATTATAAAAGGTAACTTTGATTTTTCTGCTATCTCCTCCAAAACCACACAATGTACAGCGATGAAGTCTTTTTTAAATTCTAATCTGTCAAGACCAGTGTCCCACCACTTCTACTTTTATTACAAACATTTCGAACTAATATAGTGTTTATTATACAAGATATCGGCCAGATCCATTAGTTAATAACAAGGAACAAGAAAAGCCATTTCGTTAACTTCATTAACTTCATTCGTCTTCTATGAGTTATACAGATTGTGATCAGATCTAGATCTAAAATAAGCTTAAGCAATGCATGGTAACCTTATCAATAAAAAGGGCCTTAATTCTGTTCTCCAGCTCTATATTAATCTGTAATGGGTCAGCAGCACCACTTTGTAGTCTCGGTGGATAGATTGCACCAAATTTACTTTACTCTTGTTATGTGTTTGTTTTGTCCGGCCATACTGGCACATTGTAACTCGCGAGTCCCTGGCCTTTTTAATTAAATAAAGTCTCATCCGGTTTCTACCTTGACCAAGATGGTTGCGTTTATTACTTAGATTACATCTATATTTTTTATCTGTGCTAATCTTCGGGGTCGTTATAGATCTACGATTAAAAACATAACATTGGCGACGAGGATGGGATGTCATAAAAAATGAATTAGATCTATTTCATATCCAGATAGGACGTTCATCGGAAATATGGATCTGTAATCAAAGAAGCATCTGATTTTGATAAGGCAAACGAGCACAGTGCACGTTTATACCTAGACCTTGTTTCTCTCCGGTAAATCCATGATTTTTTTTTGCGCCAAAGTAATATCTATTAACCATATCATCTTGGTTAGATCGATAAGGAAGAGTAAAACCACATTAATTTCCACCTTACGAGCAATTTCAACAGTTTTGAAAGTTCACCACTCTCTCGCCCTCACTCAACGCGTGTGTTTTAGTGGTGAGTCAAACTGTAGAAACTTGAACCAAGGTAGATCTAGATCTCAAAAACGATGCTTCCAAGCCAGTCATATGGAGGGGAGTTTATACACCATAACTAGCGGCTCCTAATGGTGACTCCACCCACGAAGTATGATTGGAGAGCACTCACCTCTACGCAGATAGGGAAGAACAGTGAGAAGTCTTCCAAGGCGGCCGTGTTGAGGGGAGTTCAAACACCTTTACTGGCGGCTCCTAGTAGTGGCTCCGCCTATGACGCACGGCTGGTGAGCAGTCACCTTTGGCATAAATTTGTCCTGGCTGGAAGACCGCGCTACGGAGAAGCTTACTGACGGGAGAACAATTATCGACGTTGCTGATCTCATCTAGACTGTTTCGCGAAAAATTCAGCTACATCATCGGCCAGAAACTATGGCCGAGGCAATGTCGGACTTGCTGACCGTGTTCCGTGAGCAGATGGTTTTACAACAAGAACAACACCGCCAACAGATGGAGTCTTTGATGGCGCTAATAAAAAGCCACTCAGGGTTGGTCACAAAATCAGTACCTTCTTTCATATCTTTCGACCCTAGCTCCGAGTTGTGGACTGACTATTATGCCCGATTTAACACTTTTGTGAAGGCACATTCATTACAAGAGAACAAGCGCTCGCACATCTTTATGACAAACCAGTCGCCAGTAACTTTCAAGCGAAGCAGAAGTCTCCACCCATGGACATAAACAGCCTCACTATGAAAGCGATAGAAGAATTCATGCTGGAACAATTTCACCCTAAAAGGTTCGTGGTGCGGGAAAGATATAAGTTTTAGGCAGAGATGCGTCGGAAACCAGAGGAGACCATACAGGACTTAGCAGCAAGAATCAGACAAGATGCAGTCACCTGCGATTTTAGTTCCATAACCAATCCTCAGGATGAAGCAATGACAACTCGTTTCATATGCTCATGTGAAAATGAAGCAGTGTTGAAGGCTCTTTTCAAAATCAAAGATGATGACCTTTCCTTCTCAAGAGCCATTGAGATTGCCACACAAATCGAGGATGCGGCAAAATGCACCAAGGAAACTGTGTATGGTACCAGTACAGGTAGCTCCCAAGTAAAAAAAATAAAGTTACCAAATGCACCAGCACGTCTTACGGGACATGCACATCAAAGGTTTAGGCCCAAACACAAAATCAGACAAGATTTTCCCATTGGAACATGCGGCCGTTGTGGGGGTCCCCACTGTGGGAAAGACTGCAAATTTAAAAATGCCGTTTGTAGATTTTTGCCAGAAAACAGGCCACATCGAAAAAGTGTGTCTGCAGAAAAGAAAATTGGTATCCAAGATCGAAACACTCTCAACAGTAAAAAGAATCCAAAACTTCCCCCATCTCCAGGTTTCAGAAGAACTCAGGGACAACTCTGTCTCATTCGAAGTGGATACAGAAGCAGGCGACAATTTCATATACTCAGAGGTCTGGCACCAGATGGGAAAACCGCCATTGCAACCGGTAACAAGCAGGTTCGAGTCGGCCTCAGGACACCCGTTTCCTGTTCTAGGATCGTTTCAAGAAAAGATTAAAGTAGAAGGAACAAAGCCAACATTAATCAACTTGGTAGCTACCAAAATCTCTAAACTGAACATTCTGGACAGGTCAGCAATCAAAGAACTGAATATTTCAGTAGATAAAATGCTTCAGCAAATTAAGCAAATCAAGGACTCCCAATCCTATAGCAAGTAAACTCAGCCAAACAGTGCGCTACAAACTGCTTGTAAGAGTTTGTGTGCAGAGTTCCCAACATTATTTCCCCCGGGACTGAGTTTACTCAAGGATTTTGAATTAGACATAAAATTTAAAGTCGATGCTAAACTCGTGTTCTGCAAACCCCGCACTGTCCCTCTAGCGGTACAAGATGACCTTGAAAAAGCCTACGATGCGGGCATAGTTAAAGGAGTATGGAAGCCCACCACCTTTAGCAGCTATGCATATGGTACGCCAGTTGTGCCTATTAGGAAGAAAGCTATTCAGGGGCAACCTGAGTCCCAGATACGTGTCTGTGGTGACTACTCGGTGACGGAGACACACAGACACCTATTCCTAAACCAGAGGATTTGATAAGAAGGCTTGGTGGAGGTCATTATTTTAGCAAAATTGACCTGGCAGATATGTACAACCAGATCCAGTTCTCCTCAGCCTCGCAAGAAAAACTCGCCTTGAGCACACACAGGGGAGTACTCCTGCAACAACGGCTTCCTTTCGGGATAACCTCTGCTCCGGGATATTTTCAAGAGGTGATTGATCAATTGACACATGACCTGCCAGGTGTGGCTGTTTACATCGATGACTGTCTGATGAGTGGGACCGATGCAGATAGTCATCTCCAGAATCTTCGCAGACTACTCCAGCGTCTTGAAGAAAACAGCCTTCGCTGTCGAATGGAAAAGTGTGAGTTCGGCAAACCTTTTGTCGAGTATCTGGGGCATACCCTCTCTCGAGAAGGCATCGCAAAGGGACCCAAGGTTGATGCCATAACCAAAACGCCAGCCCCTACCAACATTCCTGAGTTGCGTGCTTTTCTTGGGCAGATACAGTTCTATGGAAAGTTTTTGCCTAACCTCTCTACAGTCCTCGAACCTCTGTATAACCTCACAAGAAAAGACTCTCGTTGGAAGTGGGGTGCAGAAGAGCAAGCTTCATTTCAACAGGTGAAGGACTGGCTATGCACAGAAACTGTGCTTGATCATTTCGATCCATCTCTGGACATCGGAATCTCATGTGATGCATCAGACTGTGGCATAGTTGGGGTGCTTTTTCACCGTTTTCCTGATGGCAGCGAACGACCGATTGCTAATGTGTCAAAGACATTGTCACCAGCTCAACGCAGGTACAGTCAGATTCACAAAGAAGCCCTTGCCATAATTTTCGCATTGGCGAAGTTTCACCAGTTTCTCTATGCAAGAAAGTTTATTCTGGTTACAGACCACAAGCCTCTCCTCAACATCTTTAGTCCCCACAAGGCGACACCAGCTCTGGCAGCAAATCGTCTGGCCAGGTGGGTTGTTCCTCTCAGCCAATATGACTATAGCATTGAATACAGACAATCGTCTAAACATGGCAATGCGGATGCCCTCAGTCGCTTACCTTCAGGACCAGACACAGCATTTGACGAAAGAGAAGGAGATGCAGACATGGACTCAATTTACACAGTCAGAATCATTAGCACTCAAATCAGATCAACTGACCCAGGAGTGGTGGCCAGAGGAAGCTCCAAAGATGCAGTTATCTCGACGGTCATGAGACATTGCAGAGAAGGCTTGCCACCATGCCATCCTCCAAATGAAAGCGGGGGGACTTACTCAGTTCACTCTTTTAGACAAGTACAAGACTCCCTCTCATGTGAAACAGGATGCCTTTTCTATGGGGCGAGACTGGTCATTCCAACAAGTCTGCAACATCAAGTGTTACACATCCTTCATTAAGGACACTTTGGAATGCAACGAATGAAGCAGTTGGCTTGCACAGCGGTGTATTGGCCTGGCATAGACTCGCAAATCATGGACTTGTGTCGCACCTGTCCAACCTGTGCAGAACACCAAGGTAAAACACTCAAGGATCCAGTCCATCCATGGATGCTACCCGAGAAGCCTTGGAGTCGAGTGCACATCGATCATGCTGTCAACTTCATGGGTCACAACTGGTTGGTACTCATCGACGCCTATTCGAAATATCCAATCATTCATCAAACCACATCAACATCGAGCAAGGCTACCATTCAACTACTAGAAGAGGACTTTGCTCATTTTGGATTTCCTCATACTATTGTCAGTGACAACGCCACATCTTTCAGTTCAGACGAATTTCAGTCATGGTATCAGGAACATGGCATCACTCATCTTGCAGGGGCTCCGTATCACTCAGCCACAAATGGGGCTGCGGAACGCCTTGTGCAAAGCTTCAAGAAATCCTTACGGAAATCCTCCTTACTTCCCAAATCAGCCCTTCAGGGATTCCTAATGATGTATCGGCGCACTCCCCTTGCGATTGGCTTATCACCCAGTGAAATTCTGAATGGCTGTCAGATCAGGTCGCTCATCGATATTCTGAAGCCGTCACCAGTGCGCATTGCACAAGGGAGACAATCGCAAACTACTAGGGCAGAGACGACATCCTCGTCATCGGTGGCCAAGGTGCTCCACTCTTACAAAGCCAGTACACCTGTTTATGCTGCATACTATGGCACCAGAAGTGACAAGGATCCACGGTGGGTCCCAGCCATCGTGAAGAAGCCGTCGGGAGCCAGAACTATCCTGGTTCACGTGTGTCCTAGAGGTCCTGTGTGGAAGCGCCACATAGAACAACTACGTCCTCGCTATGGAGCTGATCAAGATGCAGATCCTGGGGAGGTTACCATTCTAGAGTCAACAACTCACCCACCTCTCCAGAATCCAGCCCCTTCAGTCGTTCCAGATTCGACGGCGCAACCACCTCTCCAGATTCCTGGACCGACAGAGCCAATGTCACGATGGCCTCAACAGACAACATACGGTCCAGACAACCCCCGGCGTTCAAGAAGGCAGAGGAGACCCAGGGTAATTCTGGACGTCTGAGAGTCAGCTTGTCGGAGACCTCAAGCTTGGCGGGGAGGTGTTATGTGTTTGTTTTGTCCGGCCATACTGGCACATTGTAACTCGCGAGTCCCTGGCCTTTTTAATTAAATAAAGTCTCTTCCGGTTTCTACCTTGACCAAGATGGTTGCGTTTATCACTTAGATTACATCTATATTTTTTATCTGTGCTTATCTTCGGGCTCGTTATAGATCTACGACTAAAAACATAACAACTCTTTTGCTTGAGATCTCTTCTTCATTTAAATATTGTCTAAGTTGAAAACATGAGAAAACTTTCCATGTCTCAAGGTTCTATATATTTTCAAACCGTACAGTAAGAGTCTCTGAAGGAGATATATCTGATACTGCTGTAAAATTTGCTTTTCTTCGATGCAGCTGCCTTGGAGAATAATAGTCTGTAATTTTGTGATGTTTGCATTTCTTCAATGAAGTTGTGTAGTTGTCTTACCCACGGGATCAGCTGAACGAGCCATCATGCCTGTATATATATATATATATATATATATATATATATATATATATATATATATATATATATATGAGAAATCTAGAGATTCAAAAGTGTCGATGAAACCATCCCATTCCATTCGTCTATTGGCATGACCCGCCCAGTCGCCATTAAGGTTAGCTTCGTCACACTCATTAAACCACCAACCCCCCTTTTGCTCGTTTGCACAATTTCCGAACCATGGATCATTGTCTCTGTCGAATGTGGAGAACCCACAATTGATATGATAGTTCAGGGAATTCCCTGCCGTCCCAGAATAGTTTCCCACGCGTAGAGTGTATTTATTGAATTCGTCAGAGACAGAGAAATGCCTGGAATGCGCAAAGGCTGATTTTCCTTTGTAGCGAAGGTCTAGCCTCAGTTCATATGTTCCGGTCCGGGTGATTGCGTGGATATTGTCGTTGCCGAGCCAGAAATCGCCGTCAAGGTAACCGAAACCATCTCTGTAGTCGACACAGTTGCGATGGAAGTCTATATTTCCCGTGGATCGACGCTGGATAACAATCCAACCTCCAGTATCGGTAAGTGAGCCACACAGGTAGGGGAACTGGAATTTGCTTTGTCTGCTTGGATAAATTACAGGGTAAGGGAAGGAACTATATAAGAAAAAAGGAATCATTCCTTTGTCACAAACTGTGAGATTATTATTATAATAATGATAATAATAATAATAATAATAATAATAATAATAATAATAATAATAATAATAATAATAATAATAATAATAATAATAATAATAATAATAATAATAATAATAATAATAATAATAATAATAATAATAATAATTATTATTATTACTATTATTATTATTATTATTATTATTATTATTATTATTATTATTATTATTATTATTATTATTATTATTATTATTATTATTATTATTATTATTATTATTATTACTATTATTATTATTATTATTATTATTATTACTATTATTATTATTATTATTATTATTATTATTATTATTATTATTATTATTATTATTATTATTATTATTATTATTATTATTATTATTATTATTATTATTATTATTATTATTATTATTATTATTACTATTATTATTATTATTATTATTATTATTATTATTATTATTATTATTATTATTATTATTATTATTATTATTATTATTATTATTATTATTATTATTATTATTATTATTATTATTATTATTATTATTATTATTATTATTATTATTATTATTATTATTATTATTATTATTATTATTATTATTATTATTATTATTATTATTATTATTATTATTATTATTATTATTATTATTATTATTATTATTATTATTATTATTATTATTATTATTATTATTATTATTATTATTATTATTATTATTATTATTATTATTATTATTATTATTATTATTATTATTATTATTATTGTTATTATTATTATTATTATTATTTATTATTATTATTATTATTATTATTATTATTATTATTATTATTATTATTATTATTATTATTATTATTATTTTTATTATTATTATTATTATTATTATTATTATTATTATTATTATTATTATTATTATTATTATTATTATTATTATTATTATTATTATTATTATTATTATTATTATTATTTTTTTTATTATTTATTATTATTATTATTATTATTATTATTATTATTATTATTATTATTATTATTATTATTATTATTATTATTATTATTATTATTATTATTATTATTATTATTATTATTATTATTATTATTATTATTATTATTATTATTATTATTATTATTATTATTATTATTATTATTATTATTATTATTATTATTATTATTATTATTATTATTATTATTATTATTATTATTATTATTATTATTATTATTATTATTATTATTATTATTATTATTATTATTATTATTATTATTATTATTATTATTATTATTATTATTATTATTATTATTATTATTATTATTATTATTATTATTATTATTATTATTATTATTATTATTATTATTATTATTATTATTATTATTATTATTATTATTATTATTATTATTATTATTATTATTATTATTATTATTATTATTATTATTATTATTATTATTATTATTATTATTATTATTATTATTATTATTATTATTATTATTATTATTATTATTATTATTATTATTATTATTATTATTATTATTATTATTATTATTATTATTATTATTATTATTATTATTATTATTATTATTATTATTATTATTATTATTATTATTATTATTGTTAATATTATCATCATTACTATTATTACTATTATTATTAATATTGACGCTGAAGGAAGATCCTCCACATAGCGCACAATTTATATGGCTATATCCAAGGGATATAACAAGCAAAAAATGTTTAAAGCAAACGACCAAATAATTAAAAAAAAAGGTCAGAAGAATTGTGAATAAAATTTCAGTGTCCTTTTAATACACATACAAATATAACTATTTAGTTAAAACAAATATATGATGAATAATAAAATTCTAATAAAGTGATCGAGTTGAAATTTTGTAGTCTCGTGGACTTAAATATAGATCTGGCAGTTTGTACAAGCTCTCAAACTAGGTTTTTTTTTTCTTAAGAAATTAATTCCATAAATTACCAATATTTTTTTTATGCTGTAATTCTTTTATATCAGATTTGATATAATATGAATGACACATAAATTAATTTAATACGTCCATGTCAATGATTTTTAGATGCGTTACAATCCAATGTTTTAAGCAGCCCTCATCTTGCGCTGTTCACGCCCACACATACACCATCCAAGTTCGACTCGCTATTGTATAATATAAGGCCTCAACACGTCCCACAATTCAAATCATCATCAGTAGTATAGACAGTCCTATAAAAGAAATCATACGCGCCCTTAATGAACTACCACAATTATTCTAAAGCATTCAAAACTTGATCATGAAAGGAAGTAATAAAACAATGTGATACTACACCATAGGTTTCTCTAACAGAATCTAGATTGATCAAATCAAACCTCACAACTGGCGCAGACTTCAAAATAAAGCAATTCTCTATTAAAGTCATACACTAGTAGGAACTGAGTCTAGATCACAAAATACCAGAATTTAAACCAACTAATCAAAGATAGATAAGATATTCACCTTCTCCGAAAAGCGAATTCTCAACACTGCCACTTATTGTAGATCCTTCAAATCTCGTCGTGCTGACAAGTACAATGGCGTCTATGCAGATTCAATATTTTTCAATGTAACTTTTTTAACATCTGTCAAACCAATCTAATCTCATCATTTGGGACAAGTAATTATTTGACGGAGCTGTCTCTCTATGTCTTGACGCTACAAGGGCTGTAGCAGAAAAGCAAAAGCGACCAGATTACCTACTCACACATGCCCAGTAAGAAGGTCATGTGATCCCAATCATAAGTCAGATCCAAAAGCGTGCTTATCGAGAAAGTACACAAAACTAAGCAGATAGCACCTTTGACCTACACCGCGACACCCCCCACCTTCCTCCGAAAAAAATTAGACACTAATTTTTTTTTTATTTAAAGACTTTGTAAAAAGGAAATAACTGATCGGAGAAATAATCAGTCTCAGTCGAGTCTCATACATCAATCCATCCTTACATCAGTATATCATACCCAAATATATTGTCACAAAGTACTGGTGTAGCTATAACAAATTATATATTAATAGTGAGTGTACAAGTATATTGATAGCCTAACAAGACAACTCACCAATCGCTTAATATTTTATTCAATCGAACAAATGAAACATAGAGTTATGCCTAAAAAAATACAAAATCATGATATGGAACTGAGCACCAAAAGCAAACAGTTCCCACCTGCAGGATAAACAAGCGAAATGAAAATATAAAAACAACCAACTACACAAGTCAATCCTTGTACTGTTGTATGTATACTAAATACCCAAATCTGTGAAAAGTGGCTGAAAGTTGCTCTAGTAATTTTAAAGAAAAACCTACACACAGTCAAGAGTGTAGAGCAGAAGGTAAAGCAACAAAATAAAGAACACTGAAACACCAACTAGACCTCCAACAATCATATTGACCAAAACAATGATTCAAAGAAGAAAATTAATGGATCCTGCTGAGATCATCAGAGATGACATTTTGTGCACCTGGGATGGGCTGAATATGAAATGCAAACTGTTGCAGACTGAGTGCCCAACGTAGTAAACGTGAGTTGCGCGACTTGTTTTGCACCAGAAATGTAAGAGGCTTGTGATCAGTTTGTATGTAGAATGGTCTCATTAACAAATACTTGGCAAAGGTGTGGAGAGCAAAAACGATAGTCAAGCATTCCTTTTCAATGATGGCGTACTGCACCTCTCTGTCAAGCAGTTTCCTGGAAGCATAGTAACATGTCAGTAAAATGCCGTCATACTGTTGCATCAGAACAGCACCAATAGCAAATTGCGAAGCGTCCGCTTGAACCACAAACCGTTTGGATAAGTCTGGGATGCGGAGTATAGGTTCCGAATTCAGCAGTGTCTTCAGAGTGTCTAAACTCTTCTGGCATTCAGCAGTCCAAACAATCTTGCCTCTACATCGGGTCAGATCTGTCAGGGGCCTTGCGAGTTCACTGAAATGAGGTATAAATCTCCGATAGTAGTTTAACAGACCACAAATTCTCTGAACTTCTTTCTTTGTTGCAGGCGGTGTGACATTTTTAATTTTAGATTTCTTTGCGTCATCGGGCTGAATGATCCCTCCAGAAACGATATGGCCCAGAAATTCTATTGATGTAAAGCCTACAAGTGACTTCTTAGGCCTTGCAGTGAGACCTGCATCTTGGATAGTTTGTAAGGCCATTTGCAAGTGATTCAAATGGTCCAACCAAGTGTTGCTATATACCATGATGTCATCAAAGTATGAAACGATGAAGGACAGTCTTCCTAACACCTCTTGCATTGCCCGTTGTAACGAAGGTGCTGCTGTTGATAAACCAAACGGCATGAAGTTGAATTACATCAATCCCATGGGAGATTGAAAAGCTGTGTATGCTTTGGACTTCTCTGCTAGTGGTATCTGCCAATAGCCTTTAGTGAGATCTATTTTCGTAAAGTATTTGACACCCTCGATCTTCACAAGCAACTCATCTAGCGTTGGAATGGGTTCCGCATCGAAGATCGTGATACTGTTTAGCTTTCGAAAATCAATACAAAGACGAATTTTTCCATCCTTCTTTTTAACAACAGTGATGGGGCTGGCATAAGGGCTATCAGAATGTCTGATAACACCAGACTTTAACATGTCTTCTATCTCCTTCGCAACAGCTTCGCGCGAGTGAAACGGTATTGGGTATTGTTTCATACGGAAAGGTGTATTGTCCACCAGCCTGATGGTATGTTCCATAGCTTTGGTACGTCCCGGCACATAAGTAAAGACTTTGTCAAACGACGACACAATATTGACTGCATCTGCTTTTTGTTCTTCATTTAAATCTGGATTGATGATAACATCACGATGGGATTCAGTCTGTTCAACCACCACATGTTCCAAAGCACTTTCTTCAGGACTCATATCCTCAGTTGTCACGAAGGACAGGTTAGCAGTTGCTATTTCATGATGCGGAGGTTGTGGAATTCTTTCCACGTATCTCTTCAATAAGTTGGCGTGAAAATGTCTTTTGGCGTTACCCACTTGACAGAGGTAGTTGTTGTTCCCCCTTGGAGCCAAAATATGATAAGGACCTTGATAAGTCATAAATAAATTGTTTCCATCTTTTGGAAGGAGGATGAGGACCTTGTCTCCTCTTGAAAATTCTCTGTATGCCTTGTTTCTGTTGGCAGTGGAGCGATGTCTCTCCAGTTCAATGCGAGCATTCTCTGCCGCAAGTTGACATGACTCAGAGATAGTATTGCGAAGGTTGTTGACGTACTCATGTACAAATAGATATTCCTCCGATCTATCAGACACTCCCTTGCAAATGTCAGCAATAATGTCCACAGGGCCACGAACTTTGCGACCGTACATGAGGGTAAAGGGTGCAAATCCTGTTGAATTGTTAGGTGTGTCTCTGTACGCAAATAGAACTGCTGGAAGCAGTCTATCCCATGCCTCAGGTTTGTCAGTAGTAATTTTTTTCAGCATAGTCTTTAACGAGCCGTTGAAACGTTCACAAAGGCCGTTAGACTGCGGATGATATGGGGTACTGGTCACATGCGATATTCCCATCATCGTCAAGGTCTCTTCCATTGCTTTGGATACGAGCTGCTGACCATTGTCAGAGAGAATTGTCTCGGGGACACCCAAACGAGAAAAGATCGTGAATAATGCTGTGGCGATATCTTCTGTTTTGATATCACGAAGTGCAACAGCTTCAGGCCAACGAGTAGCAGTGTCTACCATAGTGAGGATGTAGCGGTTCCTAGAAGATGTCATAGCTAATGGACCAACTATGTCTATTGAAACTTTTTGGAATGGCTTATCAATAATTTCCATCTCCTGGATTGGCAATTTAGGCTGTCTAGGAGTGATCCGTTGACAAATATCACATGACCTGACAAAATTCTTGATGTCAGCAACAATGCTAGGCCAAGTAAATCTACTTGTGACGCGTCTCTTGGTTGCAGCGACTCCTAAATGACCTGACATGGGGCAATCATGGCAAACAGCCAGTATTCTCCGACGGAAAATTGTGGGTACTACCAAAACATCTAAATGCTGATTAGTGTGTTGTATCTTGTATATCAACCCATCATGTAAGGTATAAGTATCATTGTTGGTTGCTTTATTCCTAATTTGTAGCAAATTGGGATCGGAAAGCTGTTCCCCTCTAAAAGTGTCACTATTGAGATCTTTTAGCAAGACAGTCAATGAACCCGTGTGCGTATCATTTCTAGCCTGAGCTGCACCTTGATCTGAGGAAGATAGTTGCTTTGTAATCGATCTAGTACTAACAGCTGCTAACGTAATCACGCCGTCATTTTGATTTCTAGGCTTATCTCCCCTGTGATCACCATCCCCATTCCTTGGCAGATCCAGTGTATCTAGTAATGGTTTATCATCCAAACCATCAATGTTTCCCAAAACGACGTCAGCAATAGGGTCATCCAGGGCGAAACCAACAATCTTTCCGTCATAGAAGGGTGTGCTTATATGAACAGCAACAGTGTCCAATTCAACCTCTCCCATGAATAATTTACACCTTTCCTTTTTGCCTAGATAGTCATCCGGCAACAGTAATCGTTTACTGACACCCACACAGTTACACCCTGTGTCTCGCAAAACGGAACAGTGTTTGCCATTGACGGTACCGCTAAACAGTCGAAGAGCTTTCGCCTGTTGATTAGGTGACTTCATGAAGCTTGAAGATGCGGCATGATACGAATTTCCCATCTGTTTAAAGCTTGTTGCTCCTCGATGGTAATCACGACATCCTCTTGAGAACTGATTTGAGGTGAAACGACCCCTAGATGATGTACCTCTACCTCTGAAGAAAGGATAAGATGATTGGCCATAGAAAGTTCCTCTCCTCGACCAGCGTGGCGTCTCTCCATAAGACCCTTGACTAGGACCTTGAGAGTTGAAACTGTCATTGTTTGAAATTCTTGGCACAGATTGACTCCTTGGGCGACTACTATATGTAGGCCGATTCTGGAATTGTGTTGAAAATTGTTGACCAGTCACAAATCTCTGGCCCTTCTTATCTTGTCGCACAGCTACCAGTGAAGACACTTTAGGCTCCCTAGCTAATTTTGCGTTAAGACGAGACGAAATAAATAATTCAGCTGCTTTTCTAATGTCATCCATAGTCTTGGGATCCCGGTCTTTCAGAAAAGAAACCAGCTCCGAATGGCAACTTTCATATATTTGGTCTCTCAAAATGAGTTCATGCAGTTGTTTGAAATCTCCCGTCTTGACCTGTGCACTCTCCAACCACATATCAAATAAGCGACTGATTCTGTTGATAAAGGAGGCAAAGTCCTCCGTCTCAAGTGGCAGCGCAGTTTTAAATTTCATACGAAAAGAGTCTTCAGTTGATACAATCACTACTTCTTGATAACATGGGTGAAGTTTCGAACTAATCGAGCGTTCTGATTTTCTAAAACTAAAATAAAATGAAAAAATTGAATGACTAATCGGTAAGTATACCTCTGAAAGAAACGCATAAAAAAGATCAAACAAGAAACATAATTACTGCTGTTCGAAATGATACTACAGGGGGCTTTTGGTTTTTCTATTCAGGAACGATTAACGACCGGTGAACCAATGTAACCTAAACCTCTCGCTTGGGGCTCGGCAGCGCAACTAAGTGTTGCTTTAGCACAATGCCTCTGAACGGTCATGAAGATGTATCAACATTTAGACCTTACACATCATTACAAACTATAGTAGAGATATTTAATCCACCACCAGAAATCAATACAACAGCATTTTCACACATACAAACAATATATTACACAGAATGTCTAGGAATTTGGTTTATTTGTAATTCGAATTTTATTAGTTGATTCATTCTACAGATAACGTTAGAAGAAAAGAAAGTAGATATAATTGAAACTTAGCAATTCGCATTTAGAAGGTATTTAAGAGCAAAAAAAAACGTAGTGGTATACCTTAAAATTTAAATCGAATATGATTAAATAATAATGTACAGAATAAAAAATAATAAAAATTCAAACGAATTTAGAAAATCAGCGGTACAGATAAAAAAAAGAAACATTTGAAGGAAGTATTTCCACCACGAAAGTGAGACAGTGGTTAAATATTTTATAAAGAAAATCTCAAAAATGGTATCAATATTATAAAAGGCAACTTTGATTTTTCCGCCATCTCTTCCAAAAGCACACAATGTGCAGTGATGAAGTTTACTGAATTTTAATCTGTCGAGACCAGTGTCCCACTGTTTTGGATTTAGAGGGAAAGAATAGAAAAAGCAATTGAAAGTTCACTATCTGTTATTGTAATTAAAGAATCATTTTTTTTTCAAAATTTGTTATGATGATCATTTATAATATTTAAAAGACTGCTCTCAGCAGTTTACTTTTTTCAAAGCGATTGGGTTTTTATATCAAATTATTGTTATTTTTAAAGATTAGAATATATAAAAACATATTTTTTTATTTTAGTGGAGTGAACAACTTGAACATTAAAAAAAAAGACTTTCTCCAGCGTTAAGGACAAAAGTGTCTTAGAAACATTTTCCCTTTTTTAGCCGTGGCTAGGGTTGCGAATGTTAACACCACTTCTTCTTTTATTCCAAGCATTTTGAATTACTATAGTGTTTATTACACAAGATATCGGCCAGATCTACTAAATGTTAACAAGGAACAATAGAAGTATTTATATTAAGCCATTTTATTAACTTGACCTTATTAATTTGTATTGTATGAGTTATATAGATGGTGATCAGACTTCTAGATGTTAATGAATTAAAGCATAAGCAAAATTTGCACCCAAAGTTAGATTTACTCTTTTGCTTGAGATATCTTCATCATTAAAATATTTTCTACGTTGAGACATGAGAAGAATTCACATTTCTCAAGGTTCTATATATTTTAAAACTGTATTATAAGATGCTTTGGAGGAGACATATCTGATACTGTTGTAAAATTTGCTTTTCTTCGATGCCGCTGCTTTGGAGGATAATAATCTTTTATTTTTGTGATATTTGCTTTTCTTCAATGTAATTGTCTTCAGCACCTGTTCAGTTGAACGGGGCATCATGCTTGTTTACATATATATATATATATATATATATATATATATATATATATCTTCGCTCATAAAGTAAAGTAAAACGACATAGCTTGAATCTCTCCTATCGAAACTTTCTAATCTTCATCTCTGAGAAATCTACAGACTCGTATGTGATGATGACACCATCCCATTCCATTCCTCTATTGTCATAACCCCCCCAGTCGCCATTAAGGTTAGGTTCGTCACAGTCTTAAAACCACCAGCCACCCTTGTGATGAATTGCACAGTTTTCTTTAATTAGATCATTGTCTCTGTCGAATGTGGAGAACGCCTGATTGTTCTGAAACTTTAGGGAATTCCCTGCCGTCCCAAAATAGGTTCTCAAGCGTAATGTGAATTGACTGAATTCGCTCGAGACAGAGAAATGGCTGTACTGTGCAAAGGCTGATTTTCCTTTGTAGCGAAGGTCTACCCTCAGTTCATATGTTCCGGTCCGGGTGATTGCGAAGATATTGTCGTTGCCGAGCCAGAAATCGTCGTCAAAATAACCGAAACCATTTCTGTAGTCGACCCAGTTGCGATGGAAGTTACATTTCCCGTGGATCGACGCTGGATAACAATCCAACCTCCAGCATCGGTAAGTGAGTCACACAGGTGGGGGAACTGAAATTTACTTTCACTGCTTTGATTAATTACAGGGTAAGGGTAGGAAACATGTGACAAAACAGCAACTATTTCTTTCTCGCAAACTTTGGGTCTGAATAGGTCCATCATAATAGATTGAAAAGCAATGACGACTTTTATGTCCACTTCAGAGACGATATCTTTCAAGCCAGGGAGGGTTTGTTTGTGGTTAGTAGATACCACCGACTCATTTAGAGACCTTATCTGTTTTGCTAAGGCGAGCTGATTCTCATGAGCGCTATCTCTGATTTGACCAAACCCTCTGTTCATCGAACCCAGAAAAGCTGTACTCGTGATAGCCAAAGCTTCGCCAAACTCTTTACAACCTTGAGAGGCGTCTGGGATAGCATCCTGTTCCGCACGTACGGTAGACAAAAAAGTATTCGATAGGCTCTCTTGTAGATCCGACCCAATCCGATCCATTCTTCCTGAAATTTTTGCAATTAATCAATTATGTTCAGTTTCGACTTTTTTCTAGTCTCTAACAATTCAATTTTGTCTTGAAGAGAATTCAGCCTATGATCTATGCGGTACTGGAAGACAAAGTTATTCCAGGATTCAGTCACATCATGAACACTTCTCTCAATCTGATCTAGTTTATCGTCGATCCACCTGTCTATGTCCATTGGAGATCTAGTTTGTCCCTGCTGTGTCAGTTTGATTGCGCTAAACAATTTTTTGCCTTGAGAATTAACTCCCAAAGTTTGACACGAGTAATCGGATTGACAGTCGTCAGGTTTAAACAGCTCCACTTGTATCTTGGCTTGCTTATCATCCAGAACACCAAATATCTTTGCGTCGTTTGTCACCAAGGTCAGATTTGGAGTTTCAGTAGAAACGGAGCCCAAGATAATGCCACGTTCGCCTCTAGAATTATTCGTGTTTCTTTTGAAAATTTTCAATGAGACGATGCTGCTAAAGAGAACTTTTGCGTGGCCGGAATTGTTGATGTCGACGATCCGCTCTTCACAAGTAAGGACGCCACACCTTGTCTGAGCTGTGGGTAGTCCAGGATTGTCTCTGTTGAGGTTCAGCTCTAGACCTGAGGTTAATAGAAGAGAGAGAGAGAGAGAGAGAGAGAGAGAGAGAGAGAGAGAGAGAGAGATAGAATTGAAAACAAAAGTATAGGGAGGCGTTAAGTCATGGCACGGAAGGCCGGTGAGGACAACAAGCCAGATAAAATGCCTTCTAGACGGCAGTGATGACTGGGATGTTTCACCATATCTTACAAAATGTTACAGTCACCCCAGGATAATCAAAGAAACGAGATTAAGGCCTGCTATCTGATCCATTCAGCTTCCACAAAACAACCGATCATGGCGGAGAAAACAGATTAGAAGAGGCCCACATCTACAAAAGAGAGAAATACATGAACCTGACCAAAGAGCTAGAAAATGCCGCCTACAAAGCTGTGGTGATGCCCGTTGAGGTTGGTTCCAGAGGATTCGTAGGGTCATCAGTCTACGACCTTCTGACTAAACTTTCAATATGTGGCAACAAAAGAACAAAAGCTCTAAAGTTACTAGCGGAAATAGCCGAAAACAGTTCCCGGAGGATCTGGAGCAGGAGAAACAAGAGGTCGCGCGACATTTTTTCATCCTTTCAAAATGGAAATCTTTTTTAATCGATATGAAATGTACATGAACGCCGTTAAATGGCACTCGCAAAATCTATTTATAGCTTGACATTGGACTTCTGTCAAGTTATTATAGTATTAAAGTAAATTGCTGCTACTTCTTTTTCATCTACTACTAATGCTACATCTACTACTACTACTACTACTACTACTACTACTACTACTACTACTACTACTACTACTACTACTACTACTACTACTACTACTACTACTACTACTACTACTACTACTACTACTACTACTACTACTACTACTGCTGCTACTACTACTGCTGCTGCTGCTGCTACTACTACTACTACTACTACTACTACTACTACTACTACTACTACTACTAGTGATACTACTACTACTGCTGCTGCTACTACTGCTGCTGCTACTGCTACTACTACTACTACTACTACTACTACTACTACTACTACTACTACTTTTCCTGTTTGATAATGCTCTCATCTCGTACAAATCTCCCCTAGAGACAACTGTACCACGATTTAATGCCACGCTTGAAGGGAATCAGACATTGGCCAACCCAGGACATACTTATCACTCCCGGAGAAAACAGTGCCAGGATTTAATGCCACGCCTGAAGGGCTTCAGTCATTGGCCAATCTATGGCATACAGATCTCTCCTGGAGACAACAGTCTACCCTATGGCATACAGATCTCTCCTGGAGACCGCTGTACCAGGATTTAATGCCTCGCTGAAAAGCTACAGTCATTGGCCAACCTATGGCATGCAGATCTCTCCTGGAGACAACAGTGTCAGGATTTAAAGCCACACTTGAAAGGCTTCAGTCATTGGTCAACCTATGGCATACAGATTTATCCTGGAGACAACAGCGTCAGGATTTAATGCCACGCCTGAAAGGCTTCAGTGATTGGCTGCACTATGGCATATAGATCTCTGCTGGGTACAATTCTCCTTCATCATCAGTCACTGGATCTTCAGCATGGAGGACAGATGACAGATGATGCAAGATTTGAGGTAAAATAAGGTCATCAGTCATCAATAGCAGCAGCAGTAGCTGCAGCACTAGTCGAATGTGATCAGCACATGTACTCCAAGATAAGCGCCTGTGATTATCCCAGAAGCGGAAAGAAGTATCAGGCGGTTGAAAACAGTCGAAACCTATTTCCAAAGCTCTACCGCAGAGAACAGATTGAAAGTAAGCGTTACTTTACTTCTATGGTTTATCTTGCAGATAAAATTTATGTTTATACATTTCTATTGGATGTGCCTAGGTGTGATTTCTTTTTAAATCATAAAAATGCAACAATAAAAATCAATTTAGTTTAAGCTTAAGTACTTTAAATCTTGATTTTTATGAAAGCTATAAGTTCTGCAGGCAAAATGTTCAAAAGTTCATATTCTATTCGTATATATATATATATTTATATATATATATATATATATATATATATATATATATATATATGTTAACGGACAAGTTTTATTACTTTTACTCGGTATTCTTTTTTTTTTTGGATTGCCTGCTATCCGTGTTCCTTTGAAAGAATAGGTACCGCAGCTATGTCAGGGGAAACTGATATGCTTTAGGGTGTACTCCATTCCGGCTTCTCGAGAGCGAGAGAACCTTTAACTTATGCAACGCTGTCAGGTAGAGTAACTAAGATCTGACCAGACATAGAAAAACAGCATTCTAGTTAGGCACTGAGCTGTTACGAAGAAGAAGAAGAAGAAGAGGAAAAAGAAGAAGAAGAAGAAGAAGAAGAAGAAGAAGAAGAAGAAGAAGAAGAAGAAGAAGAAGAAGAAGAAGAAGAAGAAGAAGAAGAAGAAGAAGAAGAAGCAGAAGAAGAAGAAGAAGAAGAAGAAGAAGAAGAAGAAGAAGAAGAAGAAGAAGAAGAAGAAGAAGAAGAAGAAGAAGAAGAAGAAGAAGAAGAAGAAGAAGAAGAAGAAGAAGAAGATGCAGAAGAAGAAGAAGAAGAAGAAGAAGAAGAAGAAGAAGAAGAAGAAGAAGAAGAAGAAGAAGAAGAAGAAGAAGAAGAAGAAGAAGAAGAAGAAGAAGAAGAAGAAGAAGAAGAAGAAGAAGAAGAAGAAGAAGAAGAAGAAGAAGAAGAAGAAGAAGAAGAAGAAGAAGAAGAAGAAGAAGAAGAAGAAGAAGAAGAAGAAGAAGAAGAAGAAGAAGAAGAAGAAGAAGAAGAAGAAGAAGAAGAAGAAGAAGAAGAAGAAGAAGAAGAAGAAGAAGAAGAAGAAGAAGAAGAAGAAGAAGAAGAAGAAGAAGAAGAAGAAGAAGAAGAAGAAGAAGAAGAAGAAGAAGAAGAAGAAGAAGAAGAAGAAGAAGAAGAAGAAGAAGAAGAAGAAGAAGAAGAAGAAGAAGAAGAAGAAGAAGAAGAAGAAGAAGAAGAAGAAGAAGAAGAAGAAGAAGAAGAAGAAGAAGAAGAAGAAGAAGAAGAAGAAGAAGAAGAAGAAGAAGAAGAAGAAGAAGAAGAAGAAGAAGAAGAAGAAGAAGAAGAAGAAGAAGAAGAAGAAGAAGAAGAAGAAGAAGAAGAAGAAGAAGAAGAAGAAGAAGAAGAAGAAGAAGAAGAAGAAGAAGAAGAAGAAGAAGAAGAAGAAGAAGAAGAAGAAGAAGAAGAAGAAGAAGAAGAAGAAGAAGAAGAAGAAGAAGAAGAAGAAGAAGAAGAAGAAGAAGAAGAAGAAGAAGAAGAAGAAGAAGAAGAAGAAGAAGAAGAAGAAGAAGAAGAAGAAGAAGAAGAAGAAGAAGAAGAAGAAGAAGAAGAAGAAGAAGAAGAAGAAGAAGAAGAAGAAGAAGAAGAAGAAGAAGAAGAAGAAGAAGAAGAAGAAGAAGAAGAAGAAGAAGAAGAAGAAGAAGAAGAAGAAGAAGAAGAAGAAGAAGAAGAAGAAGAAGAAGAAGAAGAAGAAGAAGAAGAAGAAGAAGAAGAAGAAGAAGAAGAAGAAGAAGAAGAAGAAGAAGAAGAAGAAGAAGAAGAAGAAGAAGAAGAAGAAGAAGAAGAAGAAGAAGAAGAAGAAGAAGAAGAAGAAGAAGAAGAAGAAGAAGAAGAAGAAGAAGAAGAAGAAGAAGAAGAAGAAGAAGAAGAAGAAGAAGAAGAAGAAGAAGAAGAAGAAGAAGAAGAAGAAGAAGAAGAAGACGTCCCACAAAATTGTCCGTATAAAATCTTAAACGACTAATAGATTTTTATCATATATTTTATCCATTGACAATGGAATTAGGTGAAAAAGGAAAGCGAAATATCCCGAGTTTTTAAACTTCCTGTTTATTTTAAAGTTTTCATAAATATGAAATTTGATTGAAGATAAGGGCGTTTACCTTTATTTACCAAAATTCTCTCTTTTTTTAATATTTTAAAGCTCAAATGCTATTATTTGTTTTTGTCCGAAAGATAAATTCGAATGTGCAAAGTGTTTTGTGATTAAAAGAATAGATTACAATCAAGACCTATAAGAATAGTTAACACAGATTTTTCCAAAATCCAAATCTATTGATAGATTTTTGTTTTTGAAATATTCATGATCTTTTTGCTACGCAGCTGAAACTTCCCGCAAGGCAGTTCACTTTTATGCACCTAATGAACAAAAATTACAACTTTCTAATTAGCATTTTATAGGATCTAAAGACAGATTGACAAAAACAGAGTTAGTCGTTTTTTCTTTTATGATAAGCCTTATTTACGTACATATTCCTCTCAGGTTCAGTAAACTTAAACCATGGTTCAATTTGTAAAACGAAACTTTCAGCTTTATTTTTATTTTTAAAATTTGTACAGCCAGAGAGTGAACAAATGTGCTATATACATGATGATGACGGTTTATTCTTAAAAGAATTGGCGGAAACTAAAATGAATATAAAGTTCATAATAGGGCTCGTTTCGTTTGACTTTTGTGGCTTTATTCCACTTAATCCCACAAGATGATCCTGATAACATTTTTGAATAATGACAAGTTTAGTTTATTAATCTCATATTTCAAATGGCTATGCAGTAAAAGAATGTTTATTTGTGCTTTATACAAGAATACGACAGTTTTATTCTTGAAAGAATGCACGAAAATTAAAGGAATGTAAATCTTATAGTAGGGAAAGGTTGATGTGATTTAACGGCTTTGTTTTTCCCTAATTCCTATAGGAAGCAGTAGGTCAAATAAAGTGTGGGATCGACAAAATTTTATGTCATATTTTTAATGGCTGTACCCAAACGGTAGAAACATCTGTGCCTCTTAGCAGTTACGGTTGTTTTATTCGTGTAGATATGCACGTAATAAGTCTGGAGACATAAATATAATCAGAAAGCTAGGTGGTTTGACCTTTTCTGCATTGGTTTCACCAATGCCCACAAGATGGTCCAGATTAAATGTTGAGAACTGGCATGTTTATAGTGTATACCTCCTCCATTAACAATGGAGATAGGAGAAAAATGAAGACAACTTAACCCAAAATTTTCTAGACTACCTTGAAAAGTCAAACTTGGCTTTAAGTTGTAAATTGCCCATAAGACTGGTGTGGCAATCTTTTTCTTCCAAAAAAAATATCTTTTTTGGATTTTTTAAATTAAGAATATGATTTTTCTTTTTTTTTCTGGACAGAGGAAGTTGAATGTTCAACTAAGTCCTGTAAGCACAGCTTGACAGGTGTGACTGGAATGAATTGAAAGTACGCATACAATGTAAGCGGTGCCAGATCTAAAGATATCTGCAAAAAGATATACATGTTATAGGGTAATTGGAACTAAAAAATTTAAAAAGTTGTCTGGACAAAAGCTCTAGATCTAAGGTTGGATAGTAACAGCTGCTAGACTGAAATCAAAAGGTTACGATATAGAGCTGCATTAATCAAATTCCATATTTAGGTTTAGAATTTCAAAAGAATTTAACTTCTAGATTTTCAAATTTGTTTAAAAAAATATTTAGATATCGATTTCTTGGTAAAGAACACCCACACATGCATGCAAGTATTCAAACCAGGATCGAATCTTTAGAACGGAATTTTCAGCTTATATTTTTAATGGCTGGACAGTCAAGGAATAAATATATACAAGATACGAGATTATACAAGATTATGACTGTTTAGCCTTGAAAATAAGCAAAAAGGCTAAAACGAATGGAAATTTCATAAAAGGGTAAGGTTGTTTTATCTCATTGGCTTTGTTGTCCCACAAATTCCTGCACTGGATCAAATAATGTGTGGGAATGACAAAATTCTATCTTATATTTTTATGTGCACCAACGGTATAAACATCTGCGCCTCCTACAGGGTTATGTGTATTTTATTCCTGTTCCTTTTTACGACATACCTAAAGCGACGTAAATTCAAGCACAGGGCAAGGAGATTGACTTTTATAGCCTTTTTTCCACCAATGCCTAAAAATGTTAAGTATAAGTATTTGAGGCCTGACAGGTATATATTCTACATATATATTTTTAATGTCTGTTCACCAACAGTATAATTTATGTCTTTATAGAGGTTTTGGGCGATTTAATTATGTAAATATCCACGAAATCATTACAAATCCAATGATATAACAAGTATGTATATGGTATTACTTTTCACCATTTCTCACTAGATGGTACAGATCATTAATATATGAGGATTGGCATAATTAAATTTTAAAAGAACTGTAAGGTCTAGAAGCTTTTAGTTAAGATAATTTAAATCTGAATAGAAAGGAAAGATAAGCGGTAGACATTTAAAAGATCCATGAGAAATTATAGATCGCTTCATAGTGATCTAAATGTCAATGTTTAAGCTGTGTGTGAAAAAAAAAAGCTTTTTTTCTGCGAACATCATAAACATTTGGTCGTGGTATTGTCTTTAGGAAAGAAATGTTTACCATAACAATTAAATGAATCAAAAGCAATCATGCTGATAATCACATTCACAGTTGGTCTATCGCAGCATTGAAATGATGACTCTGTCTCTGCAAAGCTATCCTCCGGCGTTGGGTATGGCTCCACTTTCTGACATCTCTCTAGCTCTCCGCTCAGAAATAGAAAACATCTTGAATCTAAATTTTGTTGTGAACAGGATAAAACCTAAAAATATTGAAATAATCAAAGTCTTTCCTAAGAAAAAAATTCAAATGATTTTGGCATAATGTTTTAGACTAAAAAAGAATAGATTTGGAGGCTGAATAAGAAAATGGGACTGTGAAAATGGTAATGTGAGGGCAATCTTTTCTTTCTTTATAGAAAAATGGTTACATACTTACAGCATCTTAAGCCTAGTTGAATCATTGAAAACAATCCCAAAAGGCATTCTTACCTTTAACTCGCACATAGTAAATAAGAAAAAAATAATGCTTCTCTACTTTCCCAGTTAAATATTTGAAAAAAAATTATTAAGGCTTCTTTTTGTGAACAAGTGCCTTAAAATGCATTGCTTCTTTTACTCATAAAAATAAATCATACCCACATATTGAAGAGCAATTGATATTGATTTATACACTCTAGAATTTTTTACACAAAGAATGGAAGTAATAGAAACAGACATAAGTACACGATTTGAATTCAAGATATAGATCTATCTAAAGTTAAAGAGCCCTGGCCCTTTGATGTTTTAAATGCAAAGGCAATTTTTCCATTCTGCATCAATAAAAACTTCCATCATCTTTTCAACATCATCACCACCTTAATGATCATCATCACTATTATCACCATCATGTTCGTCATCATGATCATCATCATCAATACTTTGTTTTCGTCCTTTTCTCCTTTACAATTCTTCAATCAGGGAATTACGAATCTTTCAGTACCTCTTTATTACTATTTTTTCTTTTTTATATACTACCTGACTCAAAATAAACTTCAACTTTAACTATTTAAAACTAGCAAAATGGATTTTTTTTGTTAGATTTCAAAATACTGTAGACTCTAGTATCATTATAGATGTCTTGGCGCACTAAATGATACACTAGGCTCTAATAAACATTGTTTATTACACACGTTTACTTTGTTAGTATCACAGTGGGCTTATGGAATAAACAGCCGTCGGTTGGAGGCGTTTAAAACAAAGTAAAAATAAGTGTTTCAATTAATATAAATCAGCCCATGTAGCTTAGCATTGTTTCAATTTAGATTTGATATTTTGAAAAGATAGGTAGGTTCTGCCACAAGTTCTATTTGTATCTGAAACATATGATGTAGGCTACTTTCATTCACGGTATTAGTGATCACCTTGAGTGCATAAAACATGAAAGTCTACGTTGTATGAAATTATTGCTATGAAATTATCATTATTACTGGTACGAGCCCTGCACCTTGAGAGGTTACAAGTAAAAAAAAAAAAAACACTGTTAACTATTATGTTAAAACTTGTTTAACAAATATAAAAAAGGGCAGGAGAACAACCAACAGTCTTTGTTATTTTGCCACAATTGTAGAAAAAAACATTTTTGTACAACTACTCTATGGCATACAGATCTCTTGGTTCCAGTCATTGGCCACCCTATATGGCGTACATATCTCTTTTGGAACCAACAGAGCCAAGGTTCGATGCCACGTTTGAAGGGCTCCAATCATTGGCCACCCTTTGGCATACAGATCTCTCTTAGAGATAGCAGTGCCAGGGTTAAATGCAACGCCTAAAATGGCTTCAGTCAATGGCTAACCTTTGGCATGCAGATCTCTTGGAGACAACAGTGCCAGAGTTAAATGCCACGCCTAAATTGTTCCAGTCATTGGCCACCCTCTATGGCGTACATATCTCTTTTGGAACCAACACAGCCACGTTTCAAAGGCTCCAATCATTGACAACCCTTTGGCATACAGATATGTCCTGGAGACAACAGTGCCAGGGTGAAATGCCACGCCTGAAGGGCTCTAATCATTGGCCACCCTTTGGCATACAGACATGTCCTGCAGACAACAGTGCCAGAGTTAAATGCCACTCCTGAAGGGTTCCATTCAATGGCCACTCTATGGCATACATATCTCTCTTTGAGAAATCAGTGCCAGGCTTAAATGCCACGCCTGAAATGAATCAGTCAATGGCCACCCTATGGCACACATATCTCTCTTGGATAACACAGTTCCAGGGTTAAATGCCACGCCTGAAGAGGTTCAGACCACAGTTTTTTGTTTTTTTTCTGCGAACATCATAAACATTTGGTCGAGGAATTGATTTTAGGAAAGAAATGTTTACCATAACAATTAAATGAATCAAAAGCAAACATGGTGATAATCACATTTACAGTTGGTCTATCGCAGCATTGAAATGATGACAATGTCTCTGCAAAGCTATCCTGCGGCGTTGGGTATGGCTCCACTTTCTGACATCTCTCTAGCTCTACTCTCAGAAATAGAAAACGTCTTGAATCTGGATTTTGTTCTGAACAGGATACAACCTAAAATTGTTGAAATAATCACAGTCGTTCCTAACAAAAAAATTCAAATGATTTTGGCATAATGTTTTAGACTAAAAAAGAATAGATTTGGAGGCTGAATCAGAAATGTGACTGTTAAAATGATAATAAGAGGCCAATCTTTTATTTCTTCATGGTTATATACTTACAGCATCTTAATCCTAGTTGAATCATTTAAAAATATCCCAAAAGGCATTCTTACCTTCAAATCGCACATAGTAAATAGGATAAAATAATACTTCTGTACTTTCCCAGTTAAATATTTGAAAAAAATACTATGGCATGTTTTAAAGCGACGCAGACTTTTACAAACAAACAAGTGCCTGGAAATGAATTGCTACTTTTACTAAAAAAAAATAAATCATACCCTCATATTGAAGAGCAAATGATAGGGATTCATACACTCAATTTTTTTTACAAAAAAAATGTAAGTAATACAAACAGACATAACTACGCGATTTCAATTCAAGATATAGATCTATCTAAAGTTAAAGAGTCCGGGCCCTTTGATGTTTTAAATGGAAAGGCTATTTTTCTGTTCTGCATCAATATAAAATCCCATCATCTTTTCAACATTATCACCAGAATCATCATCATCATCACCATCATCATCATCATCATGTTCAAGTTTTCATAAAAAAAATTGATTGAATATTAGGGCGTTTTCTTTTATTTAACAAAACTATCTTTTTTATATATTTAAAGGCTCAAATGTGATTATTATTTTTCCCGAAAGATAAAATCGAATTTGCAATGTATTTTCTGATTAAAAGAATAGAAAACAATCAAGACCAAAAAGAATAGTTAACACGTTTTTCTAAAACCCTAACCTATATTGAAAGATTTTTTTAAAATATTCATGATCTTGTTGTTAGGCAGCTGAAACTTCCCGCAAGGCAGTGCACTTTTATGCACCTAATGGACAAAAATCACAACTTTCTAATTAGCATTTTATAGGATCTAAAAACAGATTGAAAAAAACAGAGTTAGTCGTTTTCCTTTATATAAGCCTTTTTTACGTATATATTCTTCTCAGGTTCAGTAATTTCAAACCAGGGTCCAATTTGTAGAACTGAACTTTCAGCTTTTATTTTTAATAGCTGTACAGCCAGAGAACGAGCAAATGTGCGTTTTACATGATCATGACGGTTTATTCTTAAAAGAATTGGCGGAAACCAAAATGAATATAAATTTCATGATAGGCTCGTTTCGTTTGACTTTTGTGGCTTTATTCCATTAATTCCCACAAGATGATCCTGATAAAATTTTTGAATGTTGACAAGTTTATATTATTAATCTCATATTTCCAATGGCTATGCAGTAAAAAAATGTTTATTTGTGCTTTTTACAAGAATACGACAGTTTTATTCTTGAAAGAATGCACGAAAATTAAAGGAATGTAAATCTTATAGTAGGGAAAGGTTGATGTGATTTTAACGGCTTTGTTTTTCCCTAATTTCTGTAGGAAGCAGTAGATCAAATAAAGTGTGGGATCGACAGAATTTTATGTCATATTTTTAATGGCTGTACCCAAACGGTAGAAACATCTGTGCCTCTTACCAGTTACGGTTGTTTTATTCATGTAGATATGCACGTAATAACTCTGGAGTCATAAATACAATCAGAGAGCTAGGTGGTTTGACTTTTTCTGCATTGGTTTCACCAATGCCCACAAGATGGTCCAGATTAAATGTTGAGAACTGGCATGTTTATAGTGTATACCTCCTCCATTAACAATGGTGATAGGAGAAAAATGAAGACAACTTAACCCAAAATTTTCTAGACTACCTTGAAAAGTCAAACTTGGCTTTAAGTTGTAAATTGCCCATAAGACTGGTGTGGCAATCTTTTCTTCCAAAAAAAAAATCTTTTTGGATTTTTTAAAGCAAGAATATGATTTTTCTTTGTTTTTCTTCTGGAAAGAGGAAGTTGAATGTTCAACTAAGTCCTGTAAGCACAGCTTGACAGGGGTGATTGGATTGAATTGAAAGTACGCATACAATGTAAGCGGTGCCAGATCTAAAGATATCTGCAAAAAGATGTACATGTTATAGAGTAATTGTAACTAAAGAATTTAAAAAATTGTCTGAACAAAAGCTCTAGATCTAAGGTTGGATAGTAACAGCTGTTAGACTGAAATCAAAAGGTTATGATATAGAGCTGCATAAATCAAATTCCATATTTAGGTTTAAAATTTCAAAAGAATTTAACTTCTAAATTTTCAAATTTGTTTAAAAAAATATTGAGATATCGAATTCTTGGTAAAGAACACCCACACATGCATGCAAGTATTCAAACCAGGGTCGAATCTTTAGAACGGAATTTTCAGCTTATATTTTTAATGGCTGGACAGTCAAGGAATAAATATATACAAGATACGAGATTATAAAAGATTATGACTGTTTAGCCTTGAAAATAAACAAAAAGGCTAAAACGAATGTAAATTTCATAAAAGGGTAATGTTGTTTTATCTCAATGGTTTTGTTTTCCACAAATTCCTGCACTGGATCAAATAATGTGTAGGAATGACAAAATTCTATCTTATATTTTTATGTGCACCAACGGTATAAACATCTGCGCCTCCTACAGGGTTATGTGTATTTTATTCCTGTTCCTTTTTACGACATACCTAAAGCGACGTAAATTCAAGCACAGGGCAAGGAGATTGACTTTTATAGCCTTTTTTCCACCAATGCCTAAAAATGTTAAGTATAAAGTGTTTGAGGCCTGACAGGTATATATTCTACATATATTTTTAATGTCTGTTCACCAACAGTATAATTTATGTCTTTATACAGGTTTTGGACGATTTAATTATGTAAGTATCCACGAAATCATTATAAATCCAATGATATAACAAGTATGTTTATGCTCTTGCTTTTCACCATTTCTCACTAGATGGTACAGCCCATTAATATATGAGGATTGGCATAATTAAGTTTTAAAAGAACTGTAAGGTCTAGAAGCTTTTAGTTAAGATAATTTAAATCTGAATAGAAAGGAAAGATAAGCGGTAGACACTTAAAAGATCCATGAGAAATTATAGATCCCTTCATATTCATCTAAATGCCAATGTTTAAGCTGTGTGAAAAAAAAAAGCTTTTTTTTTCTGCGAACATCATAAACATTTGGTCGTGGTATTCTTTTTAGGAAAGAAATGTGTACCATAACAATTAAATGAATAAAAAGCAAACATGGTGATAATCACATTTACAGTTGGTCTATCGCAGCATTGAAATGATGACTCTGTCGCTGCAAAGCTATCCTGCGGCGTTGGGTATGGCTCCACTTTCTGACATCTCTCTAGCTCTACGCTCAGAAATAGAAAACATCTTGAATCTAAATTTTGTTGTGAACAGGATAAAACCTAAAAATATTGAAATAATCAAAGTCTTCCCTAACAAAAAAATTCAAATGATGTTGGCATAATGTTTTAGACTAAAAAAGAATAGATTTGGAGGCTGAATAAGAAAATGGGACTGTGAAAATGTTAATGTGAGGCCAATCTTTTATTTCTTCATGGATATATACTTACAGCATCTTAATCCTAGTTGAATCATTGAAAACTATCCCAAAAGGCATTCTTACCTTTAAATCGCACATAGTAAATAGGATAAAATAATACTTCTGTACTTTCCCAGTTAAATATTTGAAAAAAAATACTATGGCATGTTTTAAAGCGACGCAGACTTTTACAAACAAACAAGTGCCTGGAAATGAATTGCTACTTTTACTAAAAAAAATAAATCATACCCTCATATTGAAGAGCAAATGATAGGGATTCATACACTCAATTTTTTTTACAAAAAAAATGTAAGTAATACAAACAGACATAACTACGCGATTTCAATTCAAGATATAGATCTATCTAAAGTTAAAGAGTCCGGGCCCTTTGATGTTTTAAATGAAAAGGCTATTTTTCTGTTCTGCATCAATATAAAATCCCATCATCTTTTCAACATTATCACCAGAATCATCATCATCATCACCATCATCATCACCATCATGTTCAAGTTTTCATAAATATGAAAATTGATTGAATATTAGGGCGTTTTCTTTTATTTAACAAAACTATCTTTTTTATATATTTAAAGGCTCAAATGTGATTATTATTTTTCCCGAAAGATAAAATCGAATTTGCAATGTATTTTCTGATTAAAAGAATAGAAAACAATCAAGACCAAAAAGAATAGTTAACACGTTTTTCTAAAACCCTAACCTATATTGAAAGATTTTTTTAAAATATTCATGATCTTGTTGCTAGGCAGCTGAAACTTCCCGCAAGGCAGTGCACTTTTATGCACCTAATGGACAAAAATCACAACTCTAATTAGCATTTTATAGGATCTAAAAACAGATTGAAAAAAACAGAGTTAGTCGTTTTCCTTTATATAAGCCTTTTTTACGTATATATTCTTCTCAGGTTCAGTAATTTCAAACCAGGGTCCAATTTGTAGAACTGAACTTTCAGCTTTTATTTTTAATAGCTGTACAGCCAGAGAACGAGCAAATGTGCGTTTTACATGATCATGACGGTTTAGTCTTAAAAGAATTGGCAGAAACCAAAATGAATATAAATTTCATGATAGGCTCGTTTCGTTTGACTTTTGTGGCTTTATTCCATTAATTCCCACAAGATGATCCTGATAAAATTTTTGAATGTTGACAAGTTTATATTATTAATCTCATATTTCCAATGGCTATGCAGTAAAAAAATGTTTATTTGTGCTTTTTACAAGAATATGACAGTTTTATTCTTGAAAGAATGCACGAAAATTAAAGGAATGTAAATCTTATAGTAGGGAAAGGTTGATGTGATTTAACGGCTTTGTTTTTCCCTAATTTCTGTAGGAAGCAGTAGATTAAATAAAGTGTGGGATCGACAGAATTTTATGTCATATTTTTAATGGCTGTACCCAAACGGTAGAAACATCTGTGCCTCTTACCAGATACGGTTGTTTTATTCGTGTAGATATGCACGGAATAATAGAGTCATAAATACGATCAGAGAGCTAGGTGGTTTGACCTTTTCTGCATTGAGTATGATTTTTCTTTTTTTTCTGGAAAGAGAAAGTTGATTGTTTAACTACGTCCTGTAAGCACAGCTTGACAGGGGTAATAGGAATGAATTGAAAGTACGCATACAATGTAAACGGTGCCAGATCTAAAGAAATCTGCAAAAAGATGTACATGTTATAGAGTAATTTGTCTGGACAAAGGTTCTAGATCTAAGGTTGGATAGTAACAGCTGCTAGACAGAAATCAAAAGGTTAAGATATAGAGCTGCATAAATCAAATTTCATATTTAGGCTTAGAAATTCAAAAGAATTGAACTTCTAGATTTTTAATTTTGTTTAGGAAAAAAAATATTGAGATATCGAATTCTTGGTAAAGAGAAAGAGGTAGAAACATACAATAATATTGGATCATGTAATAAAAAATATATAGGATTTTTAGAACCAATAGGAACAGTTAACTTTTTTCTACAACACAAATCTAATTACAGATTTTAAAACATTCATTATCATGTACGTACGCGGCTAAAACGTCATGCGATGCAGTGGACTTTTATGAACCAAATACAAAAATTCACACATTTGTAATAAGCGTTCAAAAGGATCTAAACACCGTTTGGGAAAGCACAGAATTAGTCGCTTTCCATTATTAAAAGCCTATTTAACATACATGCAAGCATTCAAACCAGGGTCGAATCTGTAGACCGGAATTTTCAGCTCATATTTTTATTGGCTGGACAGTCAAGGAATAGACAAATGTACACAAGATACGAGATTGGATTATACAAGATTATGACTGTTTAGCTTTGAAAAAAAGCAAAAAAGCTAAAACGAATGTTATTTTCATAAAAGGGTAAGGTTGGTTTGACCTCATTGGCTTTGCTTTGCACAAATTCCTGCACTGAATCAAATAGTGTGTGGGAATGACAAAATTCTATGTTTTATTTTTTTGTGCACCAACGGTATAAACATCTGCGCCTCAGGGTTATGTGTATTTTATTCCTGTTCATTTTTACGACGTAAATTCAAATACAGGGCAAGCATTTTGAATTTTATTGCCTTTTTTTTCCACCAATGCCTAAAAATGTTAAACATCTGCGCCTCCTACAGGGTTATGTGTATTTTATTCCTGTTCCTTTTTACGACATACCTAAAGCGACGTAAATTCAAGCACAGGGCAAGGAGATTGACTTTTATAGCCTTTTTTCCACCAATGCCTAAAAATGTTAAGTATAAAGTGTTTGAGGCCTGACAGATATAGATTCTACATATATTTTTTAATGTCTGTTTAATTATAAGTCTTTATAGAGGTTTTGGGCGATTTAATCACGTAAATATCCATGAAATCATTATTAATCCAATGATATAATAAGTATGTATATGGTATTGCTTTTCACCATTTCTCACTAGATGGGACAGATCGGTAATATATGAGGATTGGCATATTAAATATTAAAGAACTGTAAGGACTAGAAGCTTTTAGTTAAGATAATTAAAATCTAAATAGAAAGGAAAGATAAGCGGTAAACATTTAAAAGAGAAATGAGAGCGGGCCTTTATATGGTCACTTATAGTTTAATTGTTAATATTTGAGCTCTGAATTTCATATTTCTCTCAAGAGCCCAGATTTTTTAAGTATTAGATATGGCAGTAAAGTGTTTCATTATCAACAAAAAAAAATGAAAATAAAAAACATAATTTATATGCCTTGTTTACAAATTCTTTCGAAAAAAAAATTGATTATTTCTTAGCTAGAAAGTGGTATACTTAAAAAAAAATGATGGGAAGTAAGAAAAACAATTAAACAGATTAAAGTTGATACGATCACGACTTCTTGATAACATGGGTGAAGTTTCGAACTAATCGAGCGTTCTGATTTTCCAAAACTAAAATAAAATGAAAAAAAAAATAAATGAATAATCGGGAAAGAAACGCATAAAACAGATCAAACAAGAAACATATTTACTGCTGTTTGAAATGAAACTACAGGGGGCTGTTGGTCTTTCTATTCAGGAACGATTAACGACCTTTGAACCAATGTAACCTAAACCTCTCGCTTGAAGCTCGGCAGCGTAACTTTCATGACTCATGAAAATGTATCAACATATAGACCTTTCACATCATTAAGAACAATTGTAGAGATATTTAATCCACCACCAGAAATCAATACAACAGCATTTTCACACATCCAAACAATATATTACACAGAATGACTAGGAATTTGGTTTAACCAGAATTTTATTAGTTGATTCATTCTCCAGATAACTTTAAAAGAAAAGAAAGTAGATAATATAATTCAAATTTAGCAATTCGCATTCAGAAGGTATGTAAGAGCAAAGAAAAACGTAGTGGTATACTTTACATTTTAAATCGAATATGATTAAATGATAATGTGCAGAATAAAAAATAATAAAAACCAAAACGAATATAGAAAATCAGCGGTAAAGATAAAAAAAAGAAACATTTGAAGGAAGTATTTCCACCACGAAAGTGAGACAGTGGTTAAATATTTTATAAAAAAAAGCTCAAAAATGGTATCAATATTATAAAAGGCAACTTTGATTTTTCCGCTATCTCTTCCAAAACCACACAATGTGCAGTGATGAAGTTTACTGAATTTTAATCTGTCGAGACCAGTGTCCCACTGTTTTGGATTTAGAGGAAAACAATAGAAAAAGCAATTGACAGTTCACTATATGTTTATTGTAATTAAAGCATCAATTTTTTTTTTCAAAAATTGTTATGATGAACATTTATAACATTTAAAAGACTGCTCTCAGCAGTTTACTTTTTTCAAAGCGGTTGGGTTTTAAAACAAATTATTGTTATTTTTAAGAATAAGAATATATATATATATATTTTTTTTTTATTTTAGTGGAGTGAACAACTTGAAAATTTAAAAAAAAATTGACTTTCTCCAGCGTTTAGGAATAAAGTGTCTTAGATATATTGTCACCTCTTTAGCCGTGGCTAGGGTTGCGAATGTTACCACCACTTCTTCTTTTATTCCAAGCATTTTGAACTACTATAGTGTTTATTATACAAGATATCGGCCAGATCCACTAAATGTTAACAAGGAACAAATGAAGCATTCATCTTAAGCCATTTTATTAACTTGACCTTCTTAATTTTTTCTCGTATGAGTTATACAGCTTGTGATTGGACTTCTAGATGTTAGTTAATTATAAGCATAAACAAAATTTGCACCTAAAGTTAGATATACTCTTTTGCTTGAGGTATCTCAAGTGTCTCAAGGTTCTATATATTTTAAACTGTACAATGGTGCTTTGGAGAAGCCATATCTGATACTTTTGTAAAATTTGCTTTTCTTCGATGCCGCTGCTTTGGAGGATAATAATCTTTTTTTTGTGATTTTTGCATTTCTTCAATGTAGTTGTCTTCAGCACCTGTTCAGTTGAACGGGGCATCATACTTGTATACACCTACACACACACATACACACATATGTATATATATATTTTTTTCTATATATATATATATATATATCTTCGCTAAAAAAGTAAAACGACATAGCTTGAATCTCTCCTATCCAACTTTTCTAATCTTCATCTCTGAGAAATCTACAGACTTTAAATTTTTGATGAAACCATCCCATTCCATTCCTTTATCGCCATGACCCCCCCAGTCGCCATTAAGGTTAACTACGTCACAAGCATTAAACCACCAGCCCCCCTTGTTCTTCTCTGCACAGTTTGATTGAGAGTTATCAAAGTCTCTATCGAATGTGGAGAACCCACAATTGTTGTGATAGTCCAGGGAATTCCATGCCGTCCCAGAATAGATTCCCAAGCGTAGAGTGTATTTACTCATTTCGTCAGAGACAGAGAATTGGCTGTACTGTGCAAAGACTGATTTTCCTTTGTAGCGAAGGTCTACCCTCAGTTCATATGTTCCGGTGAGGGTGATTGCGTGGATATTTTCGTTGCCGAGCCAGAAATCGTTGTCAAGGTAACCGAAACCATTTCTGTATTCGACCCAGTTGCGATGGAAGTTTATTTTTCCCGTGGATCGACGCTGGATAACAATCCAACCTCCAGCATCGGTAAGTGGGTCACACAGGTAGGGGAACTGGAATTTGCTTTGACTGTTTGGATAAATTACAGGGTAACCGTGTGACAAAACAGGAACCATTCCTTTCTCGCAAACTGTGGGTCTGAACATGTCCATCATAATGGATTGAAAAATAATGGCGACTTTTGAGCTAATTTTAGAGACAATATCTTTCGAGCCTGATATGATTTGTTTGTGGTTGTCCTGTACGTGAGATTCCTTGTGTTGTAAAGAAGACGTAGTGGTAGATACCAACGATTCATTTATAGACTGTATTTGTTTTGCTGAGGCGAGCTGATTCTCATGAGCGCTATCTCTGATTTGACCAAACCCTCTGTTCATCGAACTCAGAAAAGCTGTATTCGTGGTAGCCACAGCTTCGTCAAACTCTTTACAGCCTTGAGAGGCGTTTAAGATAGCATCTTGTTCCTCACGTACGGTAGACAAAAAAGTATTCGATATGTTCTCTTTTAGATCCGACCCGATCCGATCCATTCTTCTTGAAATGTTTGCAATTAATGAAGTTTGTCCGGTTTCAACTTTGTTTGTAGTCTCTAACAATTCAATTTTGTCTTGAAGAGACGTCAGCCTATGATCTATGCGGTACTGGAGGACAAAGTCATTCCAGGATTCAGTCACATCATGAGCACTTCTCTCAATCTGTTTTAGTTTATTGTAGATCCACCTCTCTATGTCCACTGGAGATCTAGTTTGTCCCTGATGTGTCAGTTTGATTATGCTAGACAGGTTTTTGCCTTTTGAATCAACTCCTAAAATTTGACACGAGTAATCGGATTGACAGTCGTCAGGTTTAAACAGCTCCACTTGTATCTTGGCTTGCTTATCATCCAGAACACCAAATATCTTTGTGTCGTTTGTCACCAGGGTCAGATTTGGAGTTTCAGTAGAAACGGAGCCCAAGACAATGCCACGTTCGCCTCTAGAATTGTTTGTGTTTCTTTTGAAAGTTTTCAATGAGACGATGCTGCTAAAGAGACCTTTTGCGTCGGAATTGTTGATGTCGACGATCCGCTCTTCACAAGTGAGGACGCCACATCTTGTCTGAGCTGCGGGTAGTCCAGGATTGTCTCTGATGAGGTTCAGCTCTAGACCTGAGGTTAATGGAAGAGAGAGAGAGAGAGAGAGAGAGAGAGAGAGAGAAAGTGAGAGAGAGAGAATTGAAAATAAGAGTATAATTAGCAATCAAATGCCTTAATGAAACAAATCGCCACACGGTATAGCTAACTTTCGACAGAGTGTAAATTAACAGCTTCAGGTTATCAAAGTATAAGGTAAAAGGAAAAGAATACATCATACAAAACAACTACATATTAAAAAAAATAACATGATTTTTATTTTTTCACACAGAGAGAGCAAATCTCATCTTACACATTTTCGAAAAGAAAAATTGTTTATTTCTGAATAAAAGAAGATTGTATCTATTGCAATTAACTGAAACTGTACATAATAAATCGTGTTGAAGAATATTTTTGTAATAGAAATTATGTTATTAAGCATCGTATTTTTTTAAAAATGTGCGACAAAAGTTAAACTGTATCGATTTTAATTCCACTCTACAAAATAATGAAAAAAAAGAGAACTTCATATGTTTTTTACTAGTGTCGAAAAAAAAAAGAAGAAAGGAGCTTTTTAATTTTCATTAATTATAATAAACAAATAGAGGTAAATTTTTTTTTGCTGGCAATTGATAAAATGATATAGTATAGGATATGGGTGAGGCAGACCCTTTTATTTTGATTCATGAAAAAAATGATGAAAATAAGAAATAGACAAAATGGTGTCGGCTAGAAAATGCCTCTCCCTCTAATTATAGCTACCTTACAAAGTAATCCTGTCAGAAATAAGGTACTAAAAAATTTCAGAAAATATTACAAAGACTCTTTTTAAGTTTGGAAAACAGGTAATCCTGAACTTCTCCATCCTTTTCAAAAAGTAACGTGGTGGTTTTAATCTTGCTCTTTTGGGCATCAAAAAGATATGTTGCTTTGTAATTTGCAAACCTTATTAGGCCTTGAGCAAATGGATGCAAATGCGTCATATTAAGTTATTTATTTTGTCATTCACAGAAAGCTGAACAATAAAAGGGTTAAAATTATTTCAGAAGTGTTGAATAGTTTTTTATTTAAAAAGTTTTTTTAAAGGTCCTGTCAACACAGAAAACGACAGCGTGTTCCTAAAATCTATAAGCTGGAAAAGTCTTGTAAACACACAAAATGACACCTTGTTTCTAAAAAGCTGATCCACTAAAGGATCAGAAACGTAACTTTGTTCGTTATTGGCGTATTGATAAAACTTTTAAAACCACATTGAGCATATGCCCAGGAAAACACAATAAAAGCACTCATGTATTCATTTAATCACCTGATTAAATAATTTGAGGAAGGCTGAACTATTCAAAATGTACTCAAGCGTTTACAGATGTATTGTGAGAAGGGAGAGGTAGATAGATAGATAGTTAGAAAAAAAGAATATTATTAGCAATCCAATGCTTCAATAAAAGAGCTTAGGATAAAGCATGAATTAATAGACTCACATTATTAAATTAAAAGATTAAATGAAACTGATAAACTGATAAAAATTACGTACAAGATTAAAATAGCACGAAATTAAACTATGTCGATTTCAACAGCACTTTACAAAAAACAAAACAAAACAAAAACAAAAACAAATAGAGAACTTCATCGTTTTTTTTACTAGTGGCATAGGAAAGAAGAAAATGAAGCTGTATAACTTATATTAATGATGATAAAACAAGAGAAGGTGATAGATTTTTATCGCACGCAATTTACAGTATGGTATAAAATCGCTTTTTATTTCGATTCATGAAAAGAAAATTGATTAAAATAAAAAAAGACAAATTTTTTGGTGTTTGCTAGAGTATAAAAGTAAAATATTTATTTAATTATCAGTATTCATAACTCGAGACAGGCTGAAAAATTCAAAATGTAATCAAACATTCACAGAGGTATTGTGTATTGGGTTGCTTTTAAATTCTTATGAGTGAAATAACAGTGTTAAATAAACAAATCGACCAAAAATAATAATATTACAACTTCGAATGTCTTAAAATTCTTCTGTCTCAATTCTTGTCGTAAAAAAATGATCTAGATTACTGTCAAGCTTATGTTTTTTTCGGTATTAATCTTTTTCATCCAGCCACATAGAACAGATTTCATTCCGTGAAATAACAATTATTATGACGTGTTTAAACTCTCTGTGAAATCTTATGCTTTTTAAAAGACAATCTTAATCAACGTCCCAGATACACACCTTTAAAAACCTTTAACACAATTATACTTAACTGTGCTATGAGTACAAAAAAGTATAGTAATACAATGTCTTCTATGAATAAAAATTATACTCAAAGGTTCTTCAATCCTGTATCTCTGCAACTCCGAGCTGTAAAATACCACGGGATATTCCGCACACTGCATTAGACTTATTAGGAGCATCTTGATTTTCGATTTCAAAGAAATGTTTTATATAGAACATTTATAATTCCCGAAATAGGAATCAAAAAGCAAAAGGACGTCTAATTTTTAAAAAAAATAATCTTACCAATAGCACATTTCTGACGCATATTAAACATTATTAGGAATCATCTTAGTGTAAAAAGTTCGCCAATTTCATTTCAGATTGGCTAGAGCAAAGTTCAAAATGCAAATTAATGTGCATACAGTTCTCAAATTTTCAAACAACATGAAACAAAATTAGTTGAAAAGAAAACGTTTTAAAAGTATCCCAAGAAAGAAATAAAAAACGAAGGTAATCTAAACTGTGTATGCTCTTACCATGGCAGCAAAGAGCAAAACAAAGAGCAATAATCAGACAAATCTTGTCCATTGTCACTGGCCTGCTTCACCGCTTCAGTCCAAAAAATCACGTTCGTCTCAATCTCTTTGTCACCGAGTGTTGGTGCAAGACTATTGTTGAAGAGATCTCCAAGTGTAAACTGATGTTAAACGTAAACTGTTTCGGAATACGTTATGAAAGTCGGTGAGAAATGAATTCGGTGCAGTGCGTTTTATATTAAATACACACTCTGAAAGAGAGATGGTGCCATCAATATGCAGTCGGAATGAAAAAGAGTTTTAATCTGCTAAATTGCTTTTGCAGAGAAGATATAGATTTGTAGAGAGGGTCCACTAGCCGCTGCGCCCCTCTCTATTATGTATAGCCTCGCGTACCCGGGACGTAGCGGGCTCTGATGCAGGTAAGCGCAGCTATCTCTAGTTTCTATACTCGAAGAATACTTTAGTAATAGTGGAAATAAGCCTTGTTATTAACTTCTTACATCTCTTTAAGTTAAGCGTAAAAGATGCATAATGCTTTTTGTGACTTAATGAAAAAAAAAACAACCTCGTTGATAGAAAGAACAATTACAATTCTTTAAAAGTCCATTTCAAAGAGCCATTTAAGTCATTGTTAACAATGTTCTATAGAAAAACATTAATTATAATCAAAACAAAACAATAGCAAATTTATTAACACTTAAATCAATTTTTATACAGAAAAACTTAGGAGTCAGTTTAACCGAAAATTTTACAACAATTATTATAATAAAGATAGCAATAACAACAACAACAACAACACCAACAACTACGATACGATCACTACTTCTTGATAACATGGGGGAAGTTTCGAACAAATTGACCGTTCTGATTTTCCAAAAGTTAAAAAAAAAAAGTGTAAAGTAAACTTTAAAAATTTAATAGCCGCTCGTTAAGTGCACCTCTGAAACACACGCATGGTATAAACAAACAACGCAGATGGTACAACAGTAAAAAATCAGCGTGTTTTTAAGCAGAGAATAAACTTTTATTTGATACCAAACAATACAATACAAAAACGTGATTTTGGTGCATAAACCAATACTAAAAAAAGATGGAACAAGAAACATATTTACTGCTGTTTGAAATGATACTAGAGGGGGCTGTTGGCTTTTCTGTTCAGGCACGATTAACAACCGGTGAACCAAGGTAACCTAAACCTCTCGCTTTGGGTTCGGCAGCGCAACTGAGCGGTCGTAAAAATGTATCAACATTTAGACCTTACACATCATTAAGCACAATAGTAGAGACATTTAATCGACCACCAGAAATCAATACGAAAGCAAATTCACACATCCAAACAATATATTACACACAATGTATAGGAATTGGGTTTATTTGTAATTAAATTTTTATTTCTTTTATCTATTCTACAGATAACTGTAAAAGAAAAGTAAATTACGAAAAAAAAACCTGAAATTTAACAATACGCATTTAGAAAGAATTTAAGAGCAAAGGAAAAAAAAAAAACCTTATAATGTACCTACAAATTTAATTTCAAATGATTAAATAATAATTTCCAGAATTAAAAAAAAATAGAAATCCAAAGGAGCATAAAAAATCAGCGGTAAAGATTAAAAAGAAACATTCGGAAGAAGTATTTCCACGACGAAAGTGAGTTAAATATTTTATGAAGAAAAGCTAAAAAAAGGGTATCTATATTATAAAAGGTAACTTTGATTTTTCTGGTAACCTTATCAATAAAAAGGGCCTTAATTCTGTTCTCCAGCTCTATATTAATCTGTAATGGGTCAGCAGCACCACATTGTGGTCTCGGTGGAGAGATTGCACCAAATTTAGTTTACTCTTGTTATGTGTTTGTTTTGTCCGGCCATACTGGCACATTGTAACTCGCGAGTCCCTGGCCTTTTTAATTAAATAAAGTCTCTTTCGGTTTCTAACTTCACCAAGATGGTTGCGTTTATTACTTAGATTACATCTATATTTTTTATCTGTGCTTATCTTCGGGGTCGTTATAGATCTACGACTAAAAACATAACATTGGCGACGAGGATGGGATGTCATTAAAAATGAATTAGATCTATTTCATATCCAGATAGGATGTTCATCGGAAATATGGATCTGTGATCAAAGAAACATCTGATATCGATAAGGCAAACGATCACAGTGCACGTTTAGACCTAGACCTTGTTTCTCTCCGGTAAATCCATGATTTTTTTTTGGCGCCAAAGTAATATCTATTAACCATCTCATCTTGGTTAGATCGATAAGGAAGGATAAAATCACATTAATTTCCACCTTACGAGCAATTTCAACAGTTTTGAAAGTTCACCACTCTCTCGCCCTCACTCAACGCGTGTGTTTTAGTGGTAAGTCAAACTGTAGAAACTTGAACCAAGGTAGATCTAGATCTCAAAAACGATGCTTCCAAGCCAGTCATATGGAGGGGAGTTCATACACCATAACTAGCGGCTCCTAGTGGTGACTCCACCCACGAAGTATGATTGGAGAGCACTCACCTCTACGCAAATAGGGAAGAACAGTGAGAAGTCTTCCAAGGCGGCCGTGTTGAGGGGAGTTCATACACCTTTACTGGCGGCTCCTAGTGGTGGCTCCGCCTATGACGCACGGCTGGTGAGCAGTCACCTTTGGCATAAATTTGTCCTGGCTGGAAGACCGCGCTACGGAGAAGCTTACTGACGGGAGAACAATTATCGACGTTGCTGATCTCATCTAGACTGTTTCGCGAAAAATTCAGCTACATCATCGGCCAGCAACTATGGCCGAGGCAATGTCGGACTTGCTGACCGTGTTCCGTGAGCAGATGGTTTTACAACAAGAACAACACCGCCAACAGATAGAGTCTTTGATGGCGCTAATGAAAAGCCACTCAGGGTTGGTCACAAAATCAGTACCTTCTTTCATACCTTTCGACCCTAGCTCCGAGTTGTGGACTGACTATTATGCCCGATTTAACACTTTTGTGGAGGCACATTCATTACAAGAGAACAAGCGCTCGCATATCTTTATGACAAACCAGTCGCCAGTAACTTTCAAGCGAAGCAGAAGTCTCCACCCATGGACATAAACAGCCTCAATATAAAAGCGATAGAAGAATTCATGCTGGAACAATTTCACCCTAAAAGGTTCGTGGTGCGAGAAAGATATAAATTTTGGGCAGAGATGCGTCGGAAACCAGAGGAGACCATACAGGACTTAGCAGCAAGAATCAGACAAGATGCAGTCATCTGCGATTTTAGTTCCATAACCAATCCTCAGGATGAAGCAATGAGGACTCGTTTCATATGCTCATGTGAAAATGAAGCAGTGTTGAAGGCTCTTTTCAAAATCAAAGATGATGACCTTTCCTTCTCAAGAGCCACTGAGATTGCCACACAAATCGAGGATGCGGCAAAATGCACCAAGGAAACTGTGTATGGTACCAGTACAGGTAGCTCCCAAGTAAAAAAAATAAAGAAACCAAATGCACCAGCACGTCTTACGTGACATGCACATCAAAGGTTTAGGCCCAAACACAAAATCAGACAAGATTTTCCCGTTGGAACATGCGGCCGTTGTGGGGGTCCCCACTGTGGGAAAGACTACAAATTTAAAAATGCCGTTTGTAGGTTTTGCCAGAAAACAGGCCACAAAAAGTGTGCCTGCAGAAAAGAAAATTCGTGTCCAAGATCGAAACACTCTCAACAGTAAAAAAGAATCCAAAACTTCCCCCATCTCCAGGTTTCAGCAGAACTCAGGGACAACTCTGTCTCATTCGAAGTGGATACAGGAGCAGGCGACAATTTCATATGCTCAGAGGTCTGGCACCAGATGGGAAAACCTCCATTGCAACCGGTAACAAGCAGGTTCGAGTCGGCCTCAGGACACCCGCTTCCTGTTCTAGGATCGTTTCAAGAAAAGATTAAAGTAGAAGGAACGAAGCCAACATTAATCAACTTGGTAGCTACCAAAATCTCTAAACTGAACGTTCTGGGCAGGTCAGGAATCAAATAAATGAATATCTCAGTAGATAAAATGCTTCAGCAAATTAAGCAAATCAAGGGCTCCCAATCCTATAGCAAGTCAACTCAGCCAAACAGTGCGCTTCAAACTGCTTGTAAGAGTTTGTGTGCAGAGTTCCCAACATTATTTTCCCCGGGACGGGGTTTTCTCAAGGATTTTGAATTAGACATAAAATTTAAGGTCGATGCTAAACCCGTGTTCTGCAAACCCCGCACTGTCCCTCTAGCGGTACAAGATGACCTTGAAAAAGCCTACGGTGCGGGCATAGTTAAAGGGGGATGCAAGCCCACCACCTTTAACAGCTATGGTACGCCAGTTGTACCTATTAGGAAGAAAGCTCTTCAGGGGCAACCTGAGGCCCAGATACGTGTCTGTGGTGACTACTCGGCGACGGTGAACCCTCAGCTGGAGACACACAGACACCCTATTCCTAAACCAGAGGATTTGATGAGAAGGCTTGGTCGAAGTCATTATTTTAGCAAAATTGACCTGGCAGATGCGCACAACCAGATCCAGTTCACCCCAGCCTCGCAAGAAAAACTCGCCTTGAGCACACACAGGGGAGTACTCCTGCAACAACGGCTTCCTTTCGGGATAACCTCTGCTCCGGGATATTTTCAAGAGGTGATGGATCAATTGACACATGACCTGCCAGGTGTGGCTGTTTACATCGATGACTGTCTGATGAGTGGGACCGATGCAGATAGTCATCTCCAGAATCTTCGCAGACTAATCCAGCGTCTTGAAGAAAACAACCTTCGCTGTCGAATGGAAAAGTGTGAGTTCGGCAAACCTTTTGTCGAGTATCTGGGGCATACCCTCTCTCGAGAAGGCATCGCAAAAGGACCCAAGATTGATGCCATAACCAAAACGCCAGCCCCTACCAACATTCCTGAGTTGCGTGCTTTTCTTGGGCAGATACAGTTCTATGGAAAGTTTTTGCCTAACCTCGCTACAGTCCTCGAACCTCTGTATAACCTCACAAGAAAAGACTCTCGTTGGAAGTGGGGTGCAGAAGAGCAAGCTTCATTTCAACAGGTGAAGGACTGGCTATGCACAGAAGCTGTGCTTGATCATTTCGATCCATCTCTGGACATCGGAATCTCATGTGATGCATCAGACCGTGGCATAGGTGGGGTGCTTTTTCACCGTTTTCCTGATGGCAGCGAACGACCGATTGCTAATGTGTCAAAGACATTGTCACCAGCTCAACGCAGGTACAGTCAGATTCACAAAGAAGCCCTTGCCATAATTTTCGCATTGGCGAAGTTTCACCAGTTTCTCTATGCAAGAAAGTTTATTCTGGTTACAGACCACAAGCCTCTCCTCAACATCTTTAGTCCCCACAAGGCGACACCAGCTCTGGCAGCAAATCGTGTGGCCAGGTGGGTTGTTCCTCTCAGCCAATATGACTATAGCATTCAATACAGATAATCGTCTAAACATGGCAATGCGGATGCCCTCAGTCGCTTACCTTCAGGACCAGACACATCATTTGACGAAAGAGAAGGAGATGCAGACATGGACTCAATTTACACAGTCAGAATCATTAGCACTCAAATCAGATCAACTGACCCAGGAGTGGTGGCCAGAGGAAGCTCCAAAGATGCAGTTATCTCGACGGCCATGAGACATTGCAGAGAAGGCTGGCCACCATGCCATCCTCCAAATGAAAGCGGGGGGACTTACTCAGTTCACTCTTTTAGACAAGTACAAGACTCCCTCTCATGTGAAGCAGGATGCCTTTACTATGGGGCGAGACTAGTCATTCCAACAAGTCTGCAACATCAAGTGTTACACATCCTTCATTAAGGACACTTTGGAATGCAACGAATGAAGCAGTTGGCTTGCACAGCGGTGTATTGGCCTGGCATAGACTCGCAAATCATGGACTTGTGTCGCACCTGTCCAACCTGTGCAGAACACCAAGGTAATCCACCCAAGGCTCCAGTTCATCCATGGATGCTACCCGAGAAGCCCTGGAGTCGAGTGCACATCGATCATGCTGTCAACTTCATGGGTCACAACTGGTTGGTACTCATCGACGCCTATTCGAAATATCCAATCATTCATCAAACCACATCAACATCGAGCAAGGCTACCATTCAACTACTAGAAGAGGACTTTGCTCATTTTGGATTTCCTCATACTATTGTCAGTGACAACGCCACATCTTTCAGTTCAGACGAATTTCAGTCATGGTATCAGGAACAT
>JAWDGP010007370.1:5000-12500 GCA_033675545.1 Elysia crispata
TGCAGTTTTTACTTTTCCTTGGGCATTTATCCACATCTTTGACCGCCTATTGTGGATTGCAGCATACAACGTGTTCTGCCCCCTCGGTGACACAATATTTGAAAATTTATTTTACACACTTTGGTCTTTCAGCTTCTTTAACCACGCTATAAACTTTTACGTGTACTGCGCATGCGCTAAAGGTTTCAGGAACCAGTTTTTACGCGTGATTTGCTGCACGAAAACAGAAACAAGACGTTGAGGTTATTAGGGCATTCCTTTCAACAAGAAATACAATGTCTTAAGTGAATATGGTGTGTGTACACAGTTAATATAAGCTTTTCGCGTGTCTTTTAATCTAGTTTAAATCAATTAATTATTGTTTATAACAAGACAACCCATGTCTATGTTCTTTGTTACAAACGCAGTTCAATATTACCGTTGTCACTTGAATGCTAACAGCTTTCTCTATTGAAAGTGTACGATCTTTGAATCAAAAGAATCATGCTTCGTTGGCACAGATTAAATAAGAACAAATGCTCAAACGGTTCAGACGCTAAAGCACTGGGGAGTAAAGCTATAGTTCGAATCCCCGTAGAGATCTTTGTCTTTGTTTTGAGGTTACTCGGGTTGCAAAATAGGACCAACCACAACCTTTACTCAAAATTCAGTTTACAGCCCGGTAGCAAAGTATTGTTTTGGTTGTTGTTGTTGTTGTTGTTGTTGTTGTTGTTGTTGTTGTTATTGTTGTTGTTGTTGTTGTTGTTACTATAATTATTGCTGTTGTTTTTGTTATTGTTATAGTTATAATTATCATTATTATTATTTTTATTATTATTAATATTATTATTATTATTATTATTATTATTATTATTATTATTATTATTATTATTATTATTATTATTATTATTATTATTATTATTATTATTATTATTATTATTATTATTATTATTATTATTATTATTATTATTATTATTATTATTATTATTATTATTATTATTATTATTATTATTATTATTATTATTATTATTATTATTATTATTATTATTATTATTATTATTATTATTATTATTATTATTATTATTATTATTATTATTACTATTATTATTTTTATTATTTTTATTGTTATATTTCCTAAATTGTTTTTATGAACATCATTAACATCACCATCATCATCATCATCATCATCATCATCATCATCATCATTATCTTCATCATCATTATTTACTCTATTATCACCATCGTCTTCAATATCATATATTTCATGAGTATTTTCACTAATTCTATAATCTGTATTTAATAATAACATGAAATGTAAAAAAAGTTCTAAAGATTTTAACTGCATTCTTTATAACCTCTTTTCATTTTTAGTCATTTGAAAATAAAAAAAGTCTTAAAAATCTTTCAATTGATAATCGATATTATTTTTTTTTTATGTCCTTTTTTTTATTCTCAACGACGATACTTTATATGTTAATTTTTGAGTCATCTCTTTATTTAACTTGTGCTTTCCATAAAAATTATAATTATTATAATTAATATTATTTTGATACACTTTTATAATTTTGCGTTGTGTATGTTTCTCTTAATAAAAAAATAATTTACAGAAACAAAGTTTTCTTAATTAAGATGTTCAGGGGTTGCATGTTTAATTATTTTTTTTAATTCTTAGTGTTTTCTTTGTCTCTGTCTCTCTCTCTCCTTCAACCTTCCTCTTTATATGTCTCTCTCTCTTTTTCCTCTCTCCCTCTGTCTCTTTCTTTCTCCCTCTATCTGTCTACCTCGTTCTCTCTCTCTCTCTCTCTCTCTCTCTCTCTCTCTCTCTCTCTCTCTCTCTCTTATTCTCTCTCTGTCAGCCTCTTTATTAAATGTCTGACTCTTTGTCTTTCAAGTTGTCTAATTTTTTCTGTCTATCTGCCTTTTTCTTATCTCTCTCTTTCTCCCACTTTCTATTTATCTGTCTCTTTCTCTCCCTCTTTCTATATATTTGTCTATCTATCCCTTTCAATTCCTCTCTCTCTCTCTGACACTCTTTGCGCTGTTTTTTTTTTCTTTTCTTTCTTCTGTCTCTCCTTATCATCTAATATCTATATATACAATTTAAGAGATTGCATAACTTTAAATCGTTACAAGTGACATAATTTAGAAGATAGAATGAGTCAAGAATGTGTAGCGAGCTTGAGCTACATCGAGATATAATTCACATTTTTTACAGACATACGCAATCAAAGATGATATCACATTATGATTAGCAAATACTTCCGTTTCTACAATAGCTTCAAATATGCTGAACTATGATGTTGTTCTGTTTATAGTCCCGCAAGATGGAGACAGTTTGCGCTGTCATTGTTGTGTTTTCACAAGGTAGTAGCTGGGAATATTTAGGATGGTGCAGGGATACATGAGTTTGGATAGCTCCTTGGTGTTGACGATATATGCACCTACAGAAGATTGTGGTTTGGAGCCGTTTGTAGTAAGCTAAGAGAGATTGGGTTTGTGAGGCGAGTTTTTCTCAAGTTTTCTTAGCTGTCTGTTCTGGTCTATTGGTGAAAGTGATACCGTAAATTTTAATTTCGTTTTTCCCTTCGATTCCGAAACTGTAGTCGGCTTTGTTTTTCCACTTCCCTAGTCCCATTGCTAATGCTTTCTCTAGGTTTAATTTGGGCCCACTACACTTACCGAAAAGAGTGAATGCATCTATGATTTGCCGCATTTCATAATTTTGCTTTAATAAAAAAGAAGTCGCGTCATCGGCATAGGCCGCAACCTTCCCCTTTTTTTGACCCGGTATATCAATGCCCGTTATTGTTTGTCTGATATATTCTAGTGACGGCTCTATGGAGAGGACATACAGAAGAGGAGATAAGCTGTATCCCTGTCTGATGGACCGTGTGAGGGTAAAAGAATCGCTAAGCGTGTGATTTACAAGGATTTGGATTTGCGGTTTTCTATATAAAGTTTTTATCCAAGTTTCCATTTGTGTTCCTAGGTTATGCGCGGTTATGTTTTTTTGAAAAAATAATCGTGATCGACTCTGTTAAATGTATTTTTTTTTATCGAGGCTTATAATAGCTGCATGTGTTTGTTTCTCTTGTGTGTTTGTAATGATATCTTTTATGAAGTGTAAGTAGTGATTTAATATTTGTCGGCCTGCGATTGAGCACTGTTGGTTTTCGTGTACGAGCTTAGCCATATGAGGCCTGAGCTTGTTTGAAATTGTTTTGCTTATGATTTTATAATCGTCGTTTAGAAGAGAGATGGGTCGGTAATTTTTTAGATCTGGTCTTTCGGGTTTGTCCTTAGGGATGACAGATATACGACAGGCTTAGGCTTTCTGGGAGCTGCTGTTTTAGGTATGCTTCTTGAGTCATTTTTAAAAAATAAGGGGCTTAATCTATCGAAGAAATGTTTGTGAAATTCTACTGTTAAACCATCTGGTCCTGATGTTTTGTTTGGTTGCATGGATTGAAGCGCGATTTTTTTTAGATCTACCAAAATTATTGGTGTGTCTAGTTCTGCCTTGCTTCCTTCCACTAAAGATTTCACATATTCTAAGAATGTATTCTGGGTATGTAGGCAGGTGGGCTTTGAGCTGCACAGAGTTTCTTAGAATTCTTTGAAAGAGTTACAAATGTCTTTTGGCTCAGTATGCATCTGGTCGTGTAAACTCTTGATTTCTTTAATCTGCCTGTTTTGTTGCACATTTTGCTCTATTGTTAGAAATTGTTTCTAGGGTGTTTCATTTACGTTGTTGTGCAGCATAGTTCGGATTTGGGTACCTTTATATTTCTGCTGAAGATAGTTATCTGCTTCTCTTTCCAGCATGCGCGTTTGTACAGTGTATCTTTGTTGTTTCGCTAGTTGGATTGTCTTTAGCAGCTCTTGATATGCCTGGCTAGATACGGTGTATAATATTGGCTTTCATGGTTTCCCCATAGTTGTCCAACTTCTCCTCTTCTTTCCTTAACTTCTAGGTCGTCTAAGTGTGCTTTTGTTATTGTTTCTATTTCTTTTGTGTAGAATTTATTTGTGAGAAGAATGTTACTCAATTTCCAATTTGGTGATCTTTATTTAGAGCGGGTTTGGGGGAGCGAGATAATCCAATATGTGCTAGGACGCCCTTGTGATCTGAGAAATTTAGCGTTTCTTTTAGATAAAGCACTTGGCCGAAGAGAAATTTTTTTGTCTGTGTATATTTTGTCTAGACGATGGCTTGTTTTTTGTAACTGTTCATGTGTGTGTTGTGTCTGTACTGTCCGGGCTTATTTCTTCAAAAATATCTACCAGGTTGTAGGAGTCGAGTAGTGTTTGTAAGGCTCTAAAATGAGGCCTTCGATTATCTCGAAGTTTTGGTGCGTTGCTTAACTACTCTGCAATAAGTGAAAAATTCGGCTACCATGGTATGTAAATGAGATCTTTAATCTTAGTCATGTAGAGTTAGACTTGTTGACTAGGCCTTGATTCCTTATATTTATTTTGATTGTTCTATTAGTATGTTTCATAAAACCCTAAGTTTATTTCCTGCATTATCCTGTATGCCTAATTCATTTGAATAAGGAATGATAATAAATAAATTTGAGACGATTTTATTGCGTTTGATACTATCGCTATATCAGTTACTAAGCATAAGTCTATGAATTCACTCTAGTTACAACCCCTAATTAGTCTTACTGTAGAGCAATCTGTTTAGAAGTCTTATTCTTCTTCATAGGCGGGATAGCGAGCCATTGTAATGAGGAACTGACCCCTCACCTTCCTAGTTAGTTTCTCACAGGGTTGTGTAACCATCACGTGGGATCCGGAGCTGTGATACTGCGGCTGAGATGAAAATAATGGCATCTAAATGGCACTGGCCGCACCTCAACAACCCACAGCTTGTATCATTTATCTAGCCTGATGGCACTGGCCACAGCTCAACAACCCACAGCTTGTATCATCTATCTAGCCTGATGGCACTGGCCACAGCTCAACAACCCACAGCTTGTATCATCTATCTAGCCTGATGGCACTGGCCACAGCTCAACAAACTACAGCTTGTATAATCTATTTAGTCTGATGGCACTGGCCACAGCTCAAGAACCCACAGCTTGTATCATCTATCCAGCCTGATGGCACTGGCCACAGCTCAACAAAAAACAGCTTGTATCATCTATCCAGTCTGATGGCACTGGCCACAGCTCAACAACTCACAGCTTGTATCATCTATCTAGCCTGATGGCACTGGCCACAGCTCAACAACTCACAGCTTGTACCATCTATCCAGCTAGAGCCACAGCTCAACAACCCACAGCTTGTATCATCTATCTAGCCTGACACTGACCACAGCTCAACAACTCACAGCTTGTATCATCTATCTAGCCTCACTGAACTCACAGCTTGTACCATCTATCTCGTCTGATGGCACTGGCCACAGCTCAACAACCTACAGCTTGTATCATCTATCCAGCCTGATGGCACTGGCCACAGCTCAACAACCTACAGCTTGTATCATCTATCTAGCCTGATGGCACTGGCCACAGCTCAACAACCCACAGCTTGTATCATCTATCCAGCCTGATAACACTGGCCACAGCTCAACAACCCACAGCTTGTATCATCTATCCAGCCTGATGGCACTGGCCACAGCTCAACAACACACAGCTTGTATCATCTATCTAGCCTGATGGCACTGGCCACAGCTCAACAACCCACAGCTTGTATCATCTATCTAGCCTGATGGCACTGGCCACAGCTCAACAACCCACAGCTTGTATCATCTATCCAGCTAGATGGCACTGGCCACAGCTCAACAACCCACAGCTTGTATCATCTATCTAGCCTGATGACACTGACCACAGCTCAACAACTCACAGCTTGTATCATCTATCTAGCCAGATGGCACTGGCCACAGCTCAACAACTCACAGCTTGTACCATCTATCTAGTCTGATGGCACTGGCCACAGCTCAACAACTCACAGCTTGAATCATCTATCTAGCCTAATGGCACTGGCCACAGCTCAACAACTCACAGCTTGTACCATCTATCTAGCCTGATGGCACTGGCCACAGCTCAACAACTCACAGCTTGTACCATCTATCTAGTCTGATGGCACTGGCCACAGCTCAACAACTCACAGCTTGAATCATCTATCTAGCCTAATTGCACTGGCCACAGCTCAACAACTCACAGCTTGTACCATCTATCTAGTCTGATGGCGCTGGCCACAGCTCAACAACCCATAGCTTGTATCATCTATCTAGCCTGATGGCACTGGCCACAGCTCAACATTTCACAGCTTGTATCATCTATCTAGCCTGATGGCACTGGCCACAGCTCAACAACTCACAGCTTGTATCATCTATCTAGCCTGATAGCATTGGCCACAGCTCAACAACCCATAGCTTGTATCATCTATCCGGCCTGATGGCACTGGCCACAGCTCAACAACCCACAGCTTGTATCATCTATCTAGCCTGATGGCACTGGCCACAGCTTGTATCATCTATCTAGCCTGATGGCACTGGCCACAGCTCAAGAACCCACAGCTTGTATCATCTATCCAGCTAGATGGCACTGGCCACAGCTCAACAACCCACAGCTTCTATCATCTATCCAGCCACAGCTTGTATCATCTATCTAGTTAGCCACAGCTTAACAACCCACAGCCAGTACTATCTATCTAGCTAGCTACAGCCCAACAACCCATAACCAGTACCACCTATCTAGCTAGCAAAAACTCAGCAACCCATCGCCAGTACCATCTATCTAGCTAGATGGCACTGGCTACATTTAACAACCATATTAAGTATCGTCTATCTAGCCAGAAAGCCTTGGCCACAAATCAACAACCCACAGTCAGTACCAGCTTGATAAGCAAGCTAGCTTGATGGCACTGACCACAGTTCAATTTTCAATACTAATGCATATGTTAGATCTTTACATTGCTCCAGAGAACTCTGACGATTATATTCCCCACATCGTTCAGATTGGTTCTCAGTGGTGTGTTGTATATTAATTTAATAGTATTTCTCAACTTTCCTACCATTTTGTGTTTGAAGTCAAATCAGCTTTTTAGCAGTTTCAAGCATATTTCTTAACTTCCATTTTTTTTTTTTAAATGATTTTTCAAGGTGACACTTTTTAAAAAAAAAATCATTTCCAACTTTTTTGACTACTTGATAGAGGTTTTAAAAATTTTAAGAACTTTTATATTTTATTATAGAGTCGGTCCCTGATCCAATAATTCATTCATTCAAAAGGAACAGGAATAAGAATCGTCCTAATGTCTAAAATCTGAATTCTCTCGGCTTCTAGAAGATCATTTTATTACACACAATACGCATCTTACACTGGTGAAATTATTTTCTATAAAAACTATGGAAAAAGCAAAACCGTTCGCTATTATTATTATTATTATTATTATTATTATTATTATTATTATTATTATTATTATTATTATTATTATTATTATTATTATTATTATTATTATTATTATTATTATTATTATTATTAATATTATTATTATTATAATTATTAATAT
>JAWDGP010007370.1:17500-30000 GCA_033675545.1 Elysia crispata
TTCCGAAACTGTAGTCGGCTTTGTTTTTCCACTTCCCTAGTCCCATTGATAATGCTTTCTCTAGATTTAATTTGGGCCGTATACTCTTACCGATAATAGTTATTGCTTCTTTGATTTGCGTCATTTCATAATTTGATTTAATAAAAATAGAAGTCGCGTCATCGGCATAGGCCGCAACCGTCCGCTGTTTTTTTTGACCGGGTAGATCAATGCCCGTTATTTTTTGTCTGATATATTCTAGTGACGGCTCTATGGAGAGGACATACAGAAGAGGAGATAAGCTGTATCCCTGTCTGATGGACCGTGTGAGGGTAAAAGGTTCATCTATCCAGCCTGATAAACTAGCCACAGCTCAACAAACCACAGCTTGTATCATCTATTTAGCCTGATGGTACTGGCCACAGCTCAACAAACCACAGCTTGTATCATCTATCTAGCCTGATGGCACTGGCCACAGCTCAACAACACACAGCTTGTATCATCTATCCAGCTAGATGGCACTGGCCACAGCTCAACAACCCACAGCTTGTATCATCTATCTAGCCTGATGGCACTGGTCACCGCTCAACAATCAACAGCTTGTATCATCTATCTAGCCTGATGGTACTGGCCACAGCTCAACAACCCACAGCTTGTATCATCTATCTAGCTAGATTGCACTGGCCACAGCTCAACAACCCACAGCTTGTATCATCTTTCTAGCCTGATGGTACTGGCCACAGCTCAACAACCCACAGCTTGTATCATCTATCTAGCCTGATGGCACTGGCCACAGCTCAACAACCCACAGCTTGCATCATCTATTTAGCCTGATGGCACTGGCCACAGCTCAACAACCCACAGCTTGTATCATCTATCTAGCCTGATGGCACTAGCCACAGCTCAACATACCACAGCTTGCATCATCTATTTAGCCTGATGGTACTGGCCACAGCTAAACAATCCACAGCTTGTATCACCCATCTAGCCTGATGGCCCTGGCCACAGCTCAACAACCCACAGCTTGTATCATCTATCTAGCCTGATGGTACTGGCCACAGCTCAACAACCCACAGCTTGTATCATCTATCTAGCCTGAAGGCACTGGCCACAGCTCAACAACCCACAGCTTGTATCATCTATCTAGCTAGATTGCACTGGCCACAGCTCAACAACCCACAGCTTGTATCATCTATCTAGCCTGATGGTACTGGCCACAGCTCAACAACCCACAGCTTGTATCATCTATCTAGCCTGATGGCACTGGCCACAGCTCAACAACCCACAGCTTGTATCATCTATCTAGCCTGAAGGCACTGGCAACAGCTCAACATACCACAGCTTGTATCATCTATCTAGCCTTATGGCACTGGCTACAGCTCAACATACCACAGCTTATCATCTATCTAGCCTGATGGCACTGGCCATAGCTCAACAACCCACAGCTTGTATCATCTATCTAGCCTGATGGCACTGGCAACAGCTCAACATACCACAGCTTGTATCATCTATCTAGCCTGAGGGCATTGACAACAGCTCAACAAACCCACAGCTTTTAATATCTATCTAGCCTGATAGCACTGGTCACAGCTCAAAAAACCCACAGCTTGTATCATCTATCTAGCCTGATGGCATTGGCCACAGATCAACAACCCACAGCTTGTATCATCGATCTAGACTGATGGCACTGTCCACAGCTCAACAACCCACAGCTTGTATCATCTATCTAGCCTGAAGGCACTGGCCACAGCTCAACAACCCACAGCTTGTATCATCTATCTAGCCTGATGGCATTGGCCACACATCAACAACCCACAGCTTGTATCATCGATCTAGCCTGATGGCACTGACCACAGCTCAAAAAACCAACAGCTTATATCATCGGTCTAGCCTGATGACATTGGCCACAGATCAACAACCCACAGCTTGTATCATCTATCTAGCCTAATGGCACTGGCAACAGCTCAACATACCACAGCTTGTATCATCTATCTAGCCTGATGGCATTGGCCACAGCTCAACAACCCACAGCTTGCATCATCTATCTAGCCTGATGTCACTGGCAACAGCTTATCAAACCACAGCTTGTATCATCTATCTAGCCTGATGGCACTGGCCACAGCTCAACAACCCACAGCTTGTATCATCGATCAAGCCTGATGGCACTGGCCACAGCTCAACAACCCACAGCTTGTATCATCTATCTAGCCTGAAGGTATTGGCCACAGCTAAACAACCCACACCTTGTATCATCTATCTAGCCTGATAGCACTGGCAACAGCTCAACATACCACAGCTTGTATCATCTATCTAGCCTGATAGCACTGGCCACAGCTCAACAACCCACAGCTTGTATCATCTATCTAGTCTGATGGCACTGGCCACAGCACAACAAACCCACAGCTTGTATCATCTATCTAGCCTGATGGCACTTGCCACAGCTCAACAAACCTACAGCTTGTATCATCTATCTAGCCTGATGACACTGGCCACAGCTCAACAACCCACAGCTTGTATCATCTATCTAGCCTGATGACACTGGCCACAGCTCAAAAATCCACAGCTGTATCATCTATCTAGCCTGATGGCACTGGCCACAGCTCAACAACCCACAGCTTGTATCATCTATTTGACCTGATGGCATTGGCCACAGCTCAACAACCCACAGCTTGTATCGTCGATCTAGCCTGATGGCACTGGCTACAGCTCAACAACCCACACATTGTATCATCTATCTAGCCTGAAGGCACTGGCCACAATTCAACAACCCACACCTTGTATCATCTATCTAGCCTGAAGGCACTGGCAACAGATAAAAATACCACAGCTTGTATCATCTATCTAGCCTGATGGCACTGGCTACAGGTCAACAACTCACAGCTTGTATCATCGATCTAGCCTGATGGCACTGGTCACAGCTCAACATACCACAGCTTGTATTATCTATCTAGCCTGATGGCACTGGCAGCAGCTCAACATACCACAACTTGTATTATCTATATAGCCTGATGGCACTGACAACTGCTCAATAAACCTACAGCTTTTAATATCTATCTAGCCTGATGCACAGGCCTCAGCTCAACAAACCCACAGCTTGTATCATCTATCTAGCCTGAAGGCACTGGCCACAGCTCAACAATCCACAGCTTGTATCATTTATCTAGCCCGAATGCACTGGGAACAGCTCAACATAACACAGCTTGTATCATCTATCTAGCCTGATGGCACTGGCTACAGCTCAACATACCACAGCTTGTATCATCTTTGTAGCCTGATGGCACTGGCCATAGCTCAACAACCCACAGCTTTTATCATCTATCTAATCTGATGGCACTGGCCACAGATCAACATACCACAACTTGTATCATCTATCTAGCCTGATGGCACTGGCAACAGCTCAACATACCACAGCTTGTATCATCTATCTAGCCTGATGGCACTGGCAACAGCTCAACAAACCTACAGCTTTTAATATCTATCTAGCCTGATGGCACTGGCCACAGCTCAACAAACCCATCGCTTGTATCATCTATCTAGCCTGAAGGCATTGGCCACAGCTCAACAATCCACGGCTTGTATCATCTATCTAGCCTGAAGGCACTGGCAACAGCTCAACATACCACAGCTTGTATCATCTATCTAGCCTGATGGCACTGGCTACAGCTCAACATACCACAGCTTGTATCATTCATCTAGCCTGATGGCACTGGCCACAGCTCAACAACCCACAGCTTGTATCATCTATCTAGCCTGATGGCACTGGCAACAGCTCAACATACCACAGCTTGTATCATCTATCTAGCCTGATGGCACTAAAAACATCTCAACAAACCTACAGCTTTTAATATCTATCTAGCCTGATGGCACTGGTCACAGCTCAACAAACCTAAAGCTTGTATTATCTATCTAGCCTGATGGCACTGGCCACAGATCAAGAACTCACAGCTTATATCAACTATCTAGTCTGATGGCACTGGCCACAGATCAAGAACCCAGAGTTTATATAATCTATCTAGTCTTATGGCACTGGCTACAGATCAACAAACCAACAGCTTGTATCATCTATCTAGCCTGAAGGCACTGGCCACAGCTCAACAACCCACAGCTTTTATCATCTATCTAGCCTGATGGCATTGGCCACAGATCAACAACCCACAGCTTGTATCATCGATCTAGCCTGATGGCACTGGCTACAGCTCAACAATCCACAGCTTGTATCATCTATCTAGCCTGAAGGCACAGGGAACAGCTCAACATACCACAGCTTGTATCATCTATCTAGCCTGAAGGCACTGGCTACAGCTCAACATAACACAGCTTGTATCATCTATCTAGCCTGATGGCACTGACCGCAGCTCAACAATCCACAGCTTGTATCATCTATCTAGCCTGATGGCACTGGCCACAGCTCAACAATCCACAGCTTGTATCATCTATCTAGCCTCATAACACTCGCCACAGAACAACAACTCACAGCTTGTATCAACTATCTAGCCTTATAGCACTGGCCACAGCTCAACAACCCATAGCTTGTATCATCTATCCAGCCTGATGGGACTGGCCACAGATCAACAAACCACAGCTTGTATCATCTATCTAGCCTGATAACACTCGCCACAGCTCAACAACCCACAGCTTGTATCATCTATCTAGCCTGATAACACTCGCCACAGCTCAACAACCCACAGCTTGTATCATCTATCTAGCCTGATAACACTCGCCACAGCTCAACAACCCACAGCTTGTATCATCTTTATAGCTTGATGGCACTGGCCACAGCTCAACAACCCACAGCTTGTATCATCTATCTAGCCTGATGGCACTGGCCACAGCTCAACAACCCACAGCTTGTATCATCTTTCTAGCCTGATGGCACTGGCCACAGCTCAATAACCCACAGCTTGGATCATCTATCTAGCCTGATGGCACTGGCCACAGCTTAACAAACCTCAGCTTATATCATCTATCTAGCCTGATGGCACTGGCCACAGCTCAACAACCCACAGCTTGTATCATCTATCTAGCCTGATGGCACTTGCCACAGCTCAATAACCCACAGCTTGTATCATCAATCTAACCTGAGGTCACTGGCCACAGCTCAACAACCCACAGCTTGTATCATCTATCTAGTTAGCCACAGCTCAACAACCCATAGCTAGTACCACCTATCTAGCTAGCTACAGCCCAACAACTCATAATCACTAAAATCTAGCTAGCTAGCTACAGCCCAACAACCCATAACCAGTACCACCTATCTAGGTAGCAAAAACTGAGCAACCCATCTAGCTAGATGGCACTGGCTACATTTAACAACCCATATTAAGTATCGTCTATCTAGTTAGAAGGCTTTGGCCACAAATCAACAACCCACAGTCAGTACCAGCTTGATAAGCAAGCTAGCTTAATGGCACTGACCACAGTTGAATTTTCATTAGTAATGCATGTGTTAGATCTTTAAATTGCTCCAGAGATCTATGACGAATATATTCCCAAAATCGTTCAGATTGGTTCTCAGTGGTGTGTTGTATATTAATCTAACAATATTTCTCAACTTTCCTACAATTTTGTGTTTGAAGTCAAATCAGCTTTTTAGCAGTTTCAAGCATATTTCTTAACTTCCATTTTTTTTTTATTTAAAATGATTTTTCAAGGTGACACTTTTTTTTAAAAAAATCATTTCCAACTTTTTTGACTACTTGATAGAGGTTTTAAAAATTTTAGGAACTTTTATATTTTATTATAGTGTCGGCCCCTGATCCAATAATTCATTCATTCAAAAGGAACAGGAATAAGAATTGTCCTTATATCTAAAATCTGAATTCTCTCGGCTTCTAGAAGATCATTTTATTACACATAATACGCATCTTACACTGGTGAAAATACGTTCTATAAAAACTATGGAAACAAGCAAAACCGTTCGCTATTATTATTATTATTATTATTATTATTATTATTATTATTATTATTATTATTATTATTAGTAGTAGTAGTAGTAGTAGTAGTAGTAGTAGTAGTAGTAGTAGTAGTAGTAGTAGTAGTAGTAGTAGTAGTAGTAGTAGTAGTAGTAGTAGTAGTAGTAGTACTAGTAGTAGTAGTAGTAGTAGTAGTAGTAGTAGTAGAAGTTGTAGTAGTAGTAGTGGTAGTAGTAGTAGTGGTAGTAGTGGTAGTAGTAGTAGTAGTAGTAGTAGTAGTAGTAGTAGTAGTAGTAGTAGTAGTGGTGGTAGTAGTAGTAGTGGTAGAAGTGTAGTAGTAGTAGTAGTAGTAGTAGTAGTAGTAGTAGTAGTAGTAGTAGTAGTAGTAGTAGTAGTAGTAGCAGCAGTATTTTACTATTATTATTATCATAATTATTATTATTATTATTATTATTATTATTATTATTATTATTATTATTATTATTATTATTATTATTATTATTATTATTATTATTTTTATTATTATGATTGTTATTATTGTGATTACAATTATTATTACTTTGATTATTATCATCGTTATTATTATTCTTATAATCATCTCCATCATCATCATCCTCATCAACTGTTTTCTACCACTCCTACAGTCTATTGTGTGTAGTGAGGCTGGTATAGAACTTTCATTTATTTGTTGCAGTAGCAGTAGGCCTTTAACACAGATCTTTAAGCTTTACTATATTAATTATCAGCTTGTGGGTGGAGCCACGTGCGCTTCTAGCTTGTCAGTAGACTTAGTTTAATGGCGGGAAACTAGTCTCCGCCCCTCCAGCGGGTTATTCTTCTTTCTTTAATAATTCGGAAGATACTTTGTTTCATGTAATGAGTACATTCACTACCCGATCTATTCATCTGTTCTTGTCCAGCTGGCCAGAGAAAATTTTCTTCGGTCGGTTTTGGACGTTCTTTGATTCGGGGAGCTTGGGGAATTTAGGGAGACTGCTGGTCGTATTAAGCTATGTGATGCTTTGATCGGGGGGATGCTGGAATCGTACGTAGATGTAACGATGGCTTCCGTAGATTCTATGATCTCGGTCGGGTGATGTTTTAGTTGGGGAAACGGGTTGTTCCGTTCGACGGAGTAGATTTTCCTCGGTCGGCATAGGCCCTTGTTCTAGGGACGAACTGGGAAACCAGGGAAGTCTTTGATGGGGAACTTTGCCGACTGAGCTTGTACTATAAATTGATAAGCTCGGAAAGACTCCTTGTCAGTATCTTTTTGGAGTATCTGGAGGCCACGTTGGATAATACTAGTAGTATTGTATGGAATTTTAGTGAGAAGTTATTGTGGATATTATTGAACTATTGTGAAAGCTACTTGTGTTGGATTATTATTTGTTTTAATTCTACGTGATTATCACCGTGACTCGGGCGTTGGCTGACCAATGGGCATTTTTATTAGTTATTTTTATTCTGACCATTCTGACTAGTCTAAGGCATTTTTATTAGGTATTTTGACTATCGGGCATTTTTATTAGGTATTTTTATTCTGACCATTCTGACTATTGGGCATTTTTATTAGGTATTTTTATTCTGATCATTTTGACTAGATCTAGATCTAGTATTAGACATTTTTATTGGGTATTTTGTTTACTTCTTAGTATCTTCTGTTCTGACCATTTAGTTAGTATCTTCTACTTAGTATTTTGGCAATTTTGTTTTAGTATCTGATCTTAGTATAATATCTGCACTTTATCTTGAGTATCTTCTTGGCGCTTATTTTGACCATTTGTTAGTCTTTTATCACGTAATTGCTTGGGGATCATCTTTGTATTTTGTATTTTATCCTTTGAGAATTGCTTCCATTTATTGATAATTGAGTATTCGTGGAATAAACATATTATAGGTGGTACCTTTAACTTCTTCTCTTTTGTGCTCTTCCTTTTCTGGAGTGTAGCTTTTCTGTTCTTGTCAAGTCTCGACACCCACTCATATTAGTTAGGGAACAGTGGCATAATTTCATCTTTACCATAATTATGACCATAGTAATTTTTATCTTTTTTCGTTTTTTAGCCTGACCTCAATTTTCCGTGTGATCTTCTACGAAAAAATTTGGAAAGGTCTGTTGTCAGCATTGGAGAAAACGAAAAACGGTTCGATCCACACTCTCCAAACAAGGTGGCGACAAATCTGAGGAGGACTTTATGCACCATGGAGTTGTCGACCCCTTCATCCTGGGAATCATATGATTTCCCTAGTGCTTGGGTCTCTACAGCTTAACACGTCAATAATATCTTGATGTTTATCCCTAATCAAAACCAGACTCTATTTCTAGAAAACACTTCCGTAACGCCTTCTCTAGGCAAGAACGGTAACTTCGATGGACCCTGCCCGCCACTTACCGCAGAAGAGTTTCGCCGGATCGAGGCTGTGAGAGAAGCGACTCAGATCCAAGTGAACATCATATTCTCTATCGCCCTGATATTCGGTCTGCCCGGAAGTGTCCTTGCTTTGGTCACCTTGTCCAGCATGGCGGTCAGTCCTACGACGCGGTGCATGAGTTTCCTGGCGATCTCGGACTTTACAGCTCTTCTACTCGCCAGCTTGACCGCTTACAAGGACGTCACGGATCAGTTTTTCACACAACTGGAAAGGATCATCGTTTACGTTTCCAGGATTTTCCAGACTTTCTCCCACTGGAACCTGGCGTTGATCTGTGTGGAGAGATTCGTGTCGATACGATATCCTTTCCAGAAGTCCAGACTCTACACGAGACGGGCCACATTTCTCAGTGTCGGTGCTGCCTTCACCGTGAGCTTGGTTCCTTTCCCGAGTAGTTACCTCAGCGATGCCTATTTCAATTTCATATACACTGACCTGGAAGCGGCTGTAACAATTCTTTACAAATTAATCTACATAATTATACCTGGAGGTTTGATAATCATTTGCACAATCCTCACCGCACGTCACTTAAGAAGAAACGTTCGACACAGGGAAACTATCGGTACACAATCAGAGCAGAATTCTCGACGCTCTGTCACCATGGAGACTCAGTTGACCCGACTGATGTTCGTAACGGTCGTTTGCTTTGTAGTTTTTACTTTTCCTTGGGCATTTATCCACATCTATAACCGTCTATTGTGGAAAGAAACATACACCTTAATCTGCCCCCTCGCTAACACAATATTTGCAAATATATTTTACACACTATGGGCTTTCAGCTTCTTCAACCACGCTATAAACTTTTACGTGTACTGCGCATGCGCTAAAGGTTTCAGGAACCAGTTTTTACGCGTGATTTGCTGCACGAAAACAGAAACAAGATGTTGAGGGTTATTAGGATATTCCTTTCAACAAGAAATACAATGTCTTAAGTAAAGACTAGTAATATGGTGTGTAAACAGATAATATAAGCTTTTCGCGTGTCCTTTCATCTAGTTTAAATCAATTAATATTTATTTATAACAAGCCAATCTATGTCTATGCTCTTTTTTAAACACGCAGTTTAATATTACCATAGTCACTTGACTGGTAACAGCTTTCTCTATTGAAAGTCTATGCTCTTTGTTACAAACGCAGTTTAATATTACCATAGTCACTTGACTGTTTACAGCTTTCTCTATTGAAAGTGTACGATCTTTGGTATACACGCAGTTTAATATTACCATAGTCACTTGACTGTTAACAGCTTTCTCTATTGAAAGTCTATGCTCTTTTTTACACACGCAGTTTAATATTACCGTAGCCACTTGACTGTTTACAGCTTTCTCTATTGAAAGTCTATGCTCTTTGAATCAAAAGAATCATGCTTAGTTGTCACAGATTAAATAAGAACAAATGCTCAAATGGTTCAGACGCTAAAGCACTGGGAAGTAAAGCTACACTACTAACGTTCAAATTCCTGTAGAGATCTTTGTTTTTGTCTTGAGGTTACTCGGGTTGCAAAACAAGACAGACCGCAACCAGTACTCAAAATGCAGATTACCACCCGGTCGCAAAATTTTGTTGTTGTTTTTGTTATTGTTGTTGTTGTTGCTGTTGTTATAATTACTATAATTATTGCTATTATTATTATTGTTGTTATTAATATTATTATTATTATTATTATTATTATTATTATTATTATTATTATTATTATTATTATTATTATTATTATTATTATTATTATTATTATTGTTATTATTATTATCATTATTATTATTTCATTTGTTTTTAATCACCATCATCATCATCACTTACACCATTATCATTATATTCTTCAATATCATTAATTTCATGATTATTATTACTACTGCTTCAATCATTCTTTTAAAATAATAATATGCAATTTTAACCAAATCCTATTCCAAAGATTTTAACTACATTGTTTGTAACCTATTTCCATTTTTTCCGTCATATGAAAATTAAAAAAGTTTATAAGACTCTCAATTTATCATCGATATGATTATTAACGTACTTTATTATCCTTAACGATGATTCTTTACAGATTAAATTTTATGTCATCCATTTTTTTTTTTTTTTAATTTGACCTGACAATAAAAAAAGAAAAGTGTTAATTTTTTTTACCAACAATGTTATTTTGGTGTACATTTATGATTATGTGTTGTCAATGTTTCTCAAAAAAAGAAGAAATAAAAAAAAGAAAAAAAAAATCGAAAATAAGAAAAAGGATTTTCCTAATAAAGCTTTTAGGGATTCAATGTTTTAACTCATTTTTATTCTCAGCGTCTCTTTTCTCTCTCTCTCTCTCTCTCTCTCTCTCTCTCTCTCTCTCTTTCTATCTCTCTCTCTCTATCTCTCTCTCTTTCTATCTCTCTCTTTCTCTCTCTCTATCTCTCTCTCTTTCTATCTCTCTCTCTATCTCTCTCTCTATCTCTCTCTCTTTCTATCTCTCTCTATCCCTCTCTTTCTCTCTCTCTCTATCTCTCTCTATCTCTCTCTCTTGCTATCTCTCTCTCTATCTCTCTCTTTCTCTCTCTCTCTTTCTATCTCTCTTTCTATCTCTCTCTCTTTCTATCTCTCTCTCTATCTCTCTCTTTCTCTCTCTCTTCTCTCTCTCTCTATCTCTCTCTCCCTCTCTATCTCTCTTTCTCTCTATCTCTCTCTATCTCTCTCTATCTCTCTCTCTCTTTCTCTCTCTCTATCTGTCTCTCTATCTCTCTCTATCTCTCTCTCTCTATCTCTCTCTATATATCTCTCTCTCTTACTCCTTCTCTCTCCCTCTTTATGTGTATAGGCCTCTCTCCATTCTCTCTCTCTCCCTCTTTATGTGTATAGGTCTTTCTCCCTTCTCCCTCTCTTTCACTCTCTTTATATATATATATATAGGCCTCTCTCCCTTCTCTCTCTCTCCCTCATTATTTGTAAAGGTCTCTCTCCCTTCTCTCTCTCCCTTTTTATATGTATAGGTCTCTCTCCCTTCTCTCTCTCTCTCCCTCTTTATATGTATAAATATCTCTCCCTTCTCTCTCTCTCTACCTCTTTATCCGATAGGTCTCTCTCCCTTCTCTCTCTCCCTTTTTATATGTATAGGTCTCTCTCCCTTCTCTCTCTCTCTCTCTCTCTCTCTCTCTCTCTCTCTCTCTCTCTCTCCCTCTTTATATGTATAAGTTTCTCTCCCTTCTCTCTCTCTCCCTCTTTATATGTATAAGTCTCTCTCCCTGCTCTCTCTCTCCCTCTTTATATGTTTAAGTCTCTCTCCCTTCTCTCTCTCCCTCTTTATATGTATAAGTCTCTCTCTCTCTCTCCCTCGTTATATGTATAGATCTCCCTTCCTTCCTCTCTCCCTCGCTCTATCTATCTGCTTCTTTCTTTCTCGCTCCCTCCCTCTCTCTCGCTGTTTCTATCTATCTGTCTCTCACTCTCTCTCTCTCTCTCTCTCTCTCTCTCTGCCTCTTTCTTAAAAATATGTCTGGCTCTTTATCCACCGAACTGTCCTTTTTTTTTCATTTATCTCTCTCTCTCTCTCTCTCTCTCTCTCTCTCTCTCTCTCTCTCTCTCTCTCTCTATTTCTCTCTTTCTCAGCGCTTTTGCAAAATTGTGTCTTTGTCTGCCTAATTGTCTGGATTTATTTCATCTCTCTTTCTCTCTCACTCTCTTTCTCACTCACTCACTCCCTCTCTCTCTCACATTATCTCTCTCTTTCTCTCTCCCTCCCTCTCTCTCACTCTGTCTAGCTGTCTGTCTGTCGCTGTCTGTTTCCATCTTTCTGTCTCTCTCTCCCTCTGTATATCCATCTGTCTATCTCTCTCAGGCTTTTTCTCAAAAGTCTGTCTCTTTATCTTCCGAATTCTTCAATTTTTTAGTGATTTGAAATTTTTCATCGATATTATCATGAACGTACTTTTTAACCCTTAACGGTGATACTTTATACGCTAACTTTTATGTTATTCATTTGATTAACATGAGCTTTCAATAATAATATAAATTTTAATCAACAATGTCATTTTGATGTACATATATAATTATGTGTTGTCAATTTTTCTCACAATAAAATCGAGAATAAGAAAAATAATAGATACAGGGTTTCCCTAATAAAGCTGTTTGGGGTTTATTGTTTCATCTAAGTTTTGTACTCGGCACCTCTCTCTCTCTCTCTCTTTCTCTCTCTCTCTC
>JAWDGP010007370.1:35000-57500 GCA_033675545.1 Elysia crispata
AGAGAGAGAGACAGAGAAAGACAGAGAGAGAGAGACAGAGAGAGAGACGGAGACAGAGAGAAAGACAGAGAGAGAGACAGTGAGAGAGAGACGGAGACAGAGAGAGAGACAGAGAGAGACAGAGAGAGACGATGATAGAGAGAGAGAGACCAAGAGAGACAGAGAGAGACGGAGACAGAGAGAGAGACAGAGAGAGACAGAGAGAGAGACAGAGAGCGACGGAGAGAGAGAGACGAAGACAGAGAGAGACACAGAGAGAGAGACAGAGAGAGAGATAGACAGACAGACAGACAGACAGACAGACAGAGAGAGACAGAGAGAGAGATAGACAGATAGAGACAGAGAGAGAGACGGATACAGAGAGAGACAGAGAGAGACAGAGAGAGAGAGACAGAGAGAGACAGAGAGACAGAGAGAGAGACAGAGACAGAGAGAGAGACAAAGAGAGACAGAGAAAGAGAGAGAGAGAGAGACAGAGAGAGACAGAGAGAGCATGCTTCACGAGACGGCTGACCAGTGGTTAAAATCCCGTGTATGAAACTGAGGAGTAGATCTGAGATTTAAAAAAAATATTTTTAGATTTAGTTGAAAGAACTTTACAACTTGCTATGGGTTTTTTTTTTATTCCTTTATTATTTAAATTTTTCCCCTCCATTATGCTAATGTCCAAGAAAGCTTTGACGTCACACATAATGACAAGGACCAGCCTGCTTACAAACTTATGGTTACCGGAACACAATGAACTAAACTCAGATCTAACCCGACTCAAGTATCTATTAAACAATTGACATTTTTATTTCTCTCAAAATAATGTAAACCTTTATATGAAACGATTTAGATTCTATTTTAGAGGTTGCTAGGAATAATTAATTCAAATCTCGGTCAAAGCAAACCAAACGTATAAGATGTGACGAATGAGTCCATAGATCTATCTGGAATGAGCGAGTTCGCCAACCAATTTCGTCAATAATAGTATCTGACAGATCTTCTTTTAGTTACTGGTAATAATGTTCTTATCTTTGTTGTATTCAGTTTCTACGTCTTCTTGATTCTGTCAATCCCATACTGCAGCGGGCTCAATGACAGGTTTGTTTATATGTGACGCATATTTATCTGTTTTCATCAGAGCTTTGTTTCAGTTTCACTACCCTGGATAGCGCACTAACGCGGGCGTACAGCGAACAAATTTCTCTAATTGGCCGCCCTGAGTGGTATGTATAAAGCAAATTGAATTTTAGTTTTGTCACGAGTTTCTCCCATAGCATGGGCCAGCATGCATAGGTCGCGGGTATAGCATTGCAGATATCGCTGTGTTTTCAAAGTGACACTCTCTTTCAAAATTATCTTCCGACTTTATTGACCACTTGATAGTTATTCTTTTAAACGATTTGTCAGCATTGGTTCAAAAAAAAGTCGGTTTGGTTCACACTCTCCGAGCAAGGGGCGACAAATCTGAGGACTTTAGGCACCATGGAGTTCCTTATTCATGGATTTTCTGTAACTGAGTGCTTCTATAAAAACTTGACGCTTAAACCGGACCTAAGCCAGACTCCCTTTCCAAACAACACTTCCGATTTGGAGAAGTGCGGTATCTTCGCTGAACACTGGCAGCTACCTTCCGAGGAAGAGAAACGCCAAATGAAAGCCTTGTTAGCAGACGCTAGCACTCAAGCGCAAACCATAATCTCCATCGCCCTGATTTTCGGTCTGCCGGGAAGTGTCCTTGCTTTGGTCACCTTGTCCAGCATGGCGGTCAGTCCTACTTAGCGGTACATGAGTTTCCTGGCGATTTCGGACTTTGCAGCTCTTGTTATTATTATTATTATTATTATTATTATTATTATTATTATTATTATTATTATTATTATTATTATTATTATTATTATTATTGTCATCATCATCATCATCATCATCATCTTCTGCATCATCATAATTATGGTGATCATAGACATGATTATTTTTTACTACTACTACTACTACTACTACTACTACTACTACTACTACTACTACTACTACTACTACTACTACTACTACTACTACTACTACTACTACTACTACTATAACCATTAATATAGTATGATATTAAAAAAAATATGTCTGTAAAGATTTTCATAACATTCTTTATAATTATGTAACCCATTCCCATTTCAATGATTTGAATTTTAAAAAATTCACAAATCTCTCAATTTTTCCTAGATATTAATATCAACGTACTTTTTATTCTCGACGGTGATATTTTATACGTTCACTTTTATGCCAGCACATTTTTTTTCACTTCAGCTTTCCATTATAATTGTTTTTTTTTTAAACCAGCAATGTCATTTTCTTATAGATTCACGTTTAAGTTTATTATTATGTGTTGTCGGAGTTCACTTAATAAAATCTAAGATTTGAAAATATAGGAACAGTTTTTTCTTTCCAATCGCATATTTATATCATAATTTGTTCACTTATGTTTTCTTTACTTTTTGATACTTAGTACCTCTTTCTCTCAATCTCTCTCTCTTTCTCTCAATCTCTCTCTTTCTATCTCTCTCTTTCTCTCTCTCTGTCTCTCTCTCTCTCAAACTCTCTCTCCTTCCCTCTTTCTCTCAGATTCTTTGTCAAAAGTGTGTCTGTTTCTGTGTCTTTGTTTTTCTTTCATTTCTCTCTCTCTCTCCCCTTCTCTTTATCTCTATCAGCCTGTTTGTCAAAGGTCTGTGTTTGCCAAATTCTCTTTTATATGTCTTTCTCTCACTCTCTCTCTCTCTCTCTCTCTTTCTCTCATTCTCTCTCTCTTCTCTCTCTCTTTCTCACTCTCCCTCTCTTACTCTCTGAGTATTTTTAAGAGTATATGTATCTTCTCTGCCTGACTACTTTTTTCAAGACGTTCATATCAATAAAGTACATGTAAAAAAATAACAACACAAATGACATAAACAAAAAATTAAAAAAAAACAACTGACAAAATTGAAATGAGAACCAAACTAACTCAACAACATAGCAGAATAAAAAATAGAATGTTGTTCTTGTTTTACAAAAAGTTTTAATAGCACAATTCTAGACATGAACTAAAATACTGTCCGCCATATTGTCTATTTAACGCAAAGTTTTCATCAACACCAGACATGTGTGACATTCCAAGAGTAAGTGTTTTTGAGTTCTTAAAAGACATTCATATTTACATTCTGTCTATCGTAATATTAATAAAACAACATGCAAGAAAGGTTCAAAAGATGATTTTTAGTTTCCAAAACAAATCATTCGAGTGTATTCACGTTACATTTGCTTTAGACAGGTTCAGAAACCAAGGACTGGGAGTGAGGCAGACTGGTTCAGAAGCCAAGGTATGAGAGTGAGGCACACTGGTTCAGAAGCCAAGGAATGAGAGTGAGGCAGACTGGTTCAGAAGCCAAGGACTGGGAGTGAGGCTGACTGGTTCAGAAGCCAAGGACTGAGAGTGAGGCAGACTGGTTCAGAAGCCAAGGAATGAGAGTGAGGCAGACTGGTTCAGAAGCCAAGGTATGAGAGTGAGGCAGACTGGTTCAGAAGCCAAGGTATGAGAGTGAGGCAGACTGGTTCAGAAGCCAAGGACTGGGAGTGAGGCTGACTGGTTCAGAAGCCAAGGTATGAGAGTGAGGCAGACTGGTTCAGAAGCCAAGGTATGAGAGTGAGGCAAACTGGTTCAGAAGCCAAGGACTGGGAGTGAGGCTGACTGGTTCAGAAGCCAAGGTATGAGAGTGAAGCAGACTGGTTCAGAAGCCAAGGTATGAGAGTGAGGCAGACTGGTTCAGAAGCCAAGGTATGAGAGTGAGGCAGACTGGTTCAGAAGCCAAGGTATGAGAGTGAGGCAGACTGGTTCAGAAGCCAAGGTATGAGAGTGAGGCAGACTGGTTCAGAAGCCAAGGAATGAGAGTGAGGCAGACTGGTTCAGAAGCCAAGGTATGAGAGTGAGGCAGACTGGTTCAGAAGCCAAGGTATGAGAGTGAGGCAGACTGGTTCAGAAGCCAAGGACTGGGAGTGAGGCTGACTGGTTCAGAAGCCAAGGTATGAGAGTGAGGCAGACTGGTTCAGAAGCCAAGGTATGAGAGTGAGGCAGACTGGTTCAGAAGCCAAGGACTGGGAGTGAGGCTGACTGGTTCAGAAGCCAAGGTATGAGAGTGAAGCAGACTGGTTCAGAAGCCAAGGTATGAGAGTGAGGCAGACTGGTTCAGAAGCCAAGGAATGAGAGTAAGGCGCACTGGTTCAGAAGCCAAGGAATGAGAGTGAGGCAGACTGGTTCAGAAGCCAAGGAATGAGAGTGAGGCAAACTGGTTCAGAAGCCAAGGAATGAGAGTGAGGCAAACTGGTTCAGAAGCCAAGGAATGAGAGTGAGGCAGACTGGTTCAGAAGGCAAGGAATGAGAGTGAGACAGACTGGTTCAGAAGCCAAGGACTGAGAGTGAGGCAGACTGGTTCAGAAGCCAAGGACTGAGAGTGAGGCAGACTGGTTCAAGAGCCAAGGACTGGGAGTGAGGCAGACTGGTTCAGAAGCCAAGGACTGAGAGTGAGGCAGACTGGTTCAGAAGCCAAGGACTGAGAGTGAGGCAGACTGGTTCAGAAGCCAAGGACTGAGAGTGAGGCAGACTGGTTCAGAAGCCAAGGACTGAGAGTGAGGCAGACTGGTTCAGAAGCCAAGGACTGAGAGTGAGGCAGACTGGTTCAGAAGCCAAGGACTGGTTTATCAGTCAATGGTAACTTTCCTATATTTAGACACACCTAGCTTGATCTCTATGATATGTTCTTCTATCCATGGAAATTTTCCAATGTTTACACACACTTGATTGATGCATTGAGAGGTTCTTCCATCCATGGGTAACTTTGCTGTGTTTAGACACACCTAGATTGATGCAATAAGAGGTTTTTCAGTCCATGGATACTTTCCTATGTTTAGACACACCTAGCTTGATCTCTATGACAGGTTCTTCTATCCATGGTAACTTTCCCATATTTAGACACACCTAGCTTGATCTCTATGACAGGTTCTTCCATCCATGTTAATTTTGCTATATTTAGACACAGCCAGCTTGATCTCTATGATAGGTTCTTCCATCCATGAAAATTTTCCAATCTTTAGACACACCTTGATTAATGCAATGAGAGGTTCTTCCATCCATGGTTACTTTGCCATGTTTAGACAACCAAATTGAATTCTATGACAGGTTCTTCCATCCATGGTAACTTTACTATATTTAGACACACCCAGCTTAATCTCTATGACAGGTTCTTCTATCAATGGTAACTTTGCTATGTTTAGACACACCTAGATTGATGCAATGAGAGGTTCTTCCATCCTTGGTAACTTTGCTATGTTTAGACACACCTAGCTTGATGCAAAGAGAGGTTCTTCTTTCCATGGTAACTTTGCTATATTTAGACACACATAGTTTGATGCAAAGAGAGGTTCTTCCATCTATGGTAACTTTACTATATTTAGACACACCCAGCTTAATCTCTATGACAGGTTCTTCTATCAATGGTAACTTTGCTATGTTTAGACACACCTAGATTGATGCAATGAGAGGTTCTTCCATCCTTGGTAACTTTGCTATGTTTAGACACACCTAGCTTGATGCAAAGAGAGGTTCTTCTTTCCATGGTAACTTTGCTATATTTAGACACACCTAGCTTGATGCAAAGAGAGGTTCTTCTTTCCATGGTAACTTTGCTATATTTAGACACACCTAGCTTCATGCAAAGAGAGGTTCTTCTTTCCATGGTAACTTTGCTATATTTAGACACACCTAGCTTGATGCAAAGAGAGGTTCTTCTTTCCATGGTAAATTTGCTATATTTAGACACACCTAGCTTGATGCAAAGAGAGGTTCTTCTTTCCATGGTAACTTTGCTATATTTAGACACACCTAGTTTGATGCAAAGAGAGGTTCTTCTTTCCATGGTAACTTTGCTATATTTAGACACACCTAGCTTGATGCAAAGAGAGGTTCTTCTTTCCATGGTAACTTTGCTATATTTAGACACACCTAGCTTGATGCAAAAAAAAGGTTCTTCTTTCCATGGTAACTTTGCTATATTTAGACACACCTAGCTTGATGCAAAGAGAGGTTCTTCTTTCCATGGTAACTTTGCTATGTTTAGACACACCTAGCTTGATGCAAAGAGAGGTTCTTCTTTCCATGGTAACTTTGCTATATTTAGACACACCTAGCTTGATGCAAAGAGAGGTTCTTCTTTCCATGGTAACTTTGCTATATTTAGACACACCTAGCTTGATGCAAAGAGAGGTTCTTCTTTCCATGGTAACTTTGCTATATTTAAACACACCTAGCTTCATGCAAAGAGAGGTTCTTTTTTCCATGGTAACTTTGCTATATTTAGACACACCTAGCTTCATGCAAAGAGAGGTTCTTCTTTCCATGGTAACTTTGCTATATTTAGACACACCTAGCTTGATGCAAAGAGAGGTTCTTCTTTCCATGGTAACTTTGCTATATTTAGACACACCTAGTTTAATGCAAAGAGAGGTTCTTCTTTCCATGGTAACTTTGCTATATTTAGACACACCTAGCTTGATGCAAAGAGAGGTTCTTCTTTCTATGGTAACTTTGCTATATTTAGACACACCTAGCTTGATGCAAAGAGAGGTTCTTCTTTCCATGGTAACTTTGCTATATTTAGACACACCTAGCTTGATGCAAAGAGAGGTTCTTCTTTCCATGGTAACTTTGCTATATTTAGACACACCTAGCTTGATGCAAAGAGAGGTTCTTCTTTCCATGGTAACTTTGCTATATTTAGACACACCTAGCTTCATGCAAAGAGAGGTACTTCTTTCCATGGTAACTTTGCTATATTTAGACACACCTAGCTTCATGCAAAGAGAGGTTCCTCTTTCCATGGTAACTTTGCTATATTTAGACACACCTAGTTTGATGCAAAGAGAAGTTCTTCTTTCCATGGTAACTTTGCTATATTTAGACATACCTAGTTTGATGCAAAGAGAGGTTCTTCTTTCCATAGTAACTTTGCTATATTTAGACACACCTAGTTTGATGCAAAGAGAGGTTCTTCTTTAATGCTAAATTTGCTATATTTAGACACACCTAGTTTGATGCAAAGAGAGGTTCTTCTTTCCATGCTAACTTTGCTATATTTAGACACACCTAGCTTGATGCAAAGAGAGGTTCTTCTTTCCATGGTAACTTTGCTATATTTAGACACACATAGTTTGATGCAAAGAGAGGTTCTTCTTTCCATGGTAACTTTGCTATATTTAGACACACCTAGCTTGATGCAAAGAGAGGTTCTTCTTTCCATGGTAACTTTGCTATATTTAGACACACCTAGCTTCATGCAAAGAGAGGTACTTCTTTCCATGGTAACTTTGCTATATTTAGACACACCTAGCTTGATGCAAAGAGAGGTTCTTCTTTCCATGGTAACTTTGCTATATTTAGACACACCTAGCTTGATGCAAAGAGAGGTTCTTCCATCCATGATAACTTTGCTATATTTAGACACACCTAGCTTGATGCAAAGAGAGGTTCTTCTTTCCATGGTAACTTTGCTATATTTAGACACACCTAGTTTGATGCAAAGAGAGGTTCTTCTTTCCATGGTAACTTTGCTATGTTTAGACACACCTAGCTTGATCTCTATGACAGGTTCTTTTATCAATGCTAACTTTGCTGTATTTAGACACACCCAACTTGATCTCTATGACAGGTTCTTCCATCCATGGTAACTTTGCAATGTTTAGACACCCATCTTGAATTCTATGACAGGTTCTTCCATCAGTGGTAACTTTACTGTATTTAGACACACCCAGCGTGATCTCTATGACAGGTTATTCCATCTATGGTAATTTTTAAATGTTTAGACACACCTTGATTGATGCAATGAGAGGTTCTTCCATGGTAATTTTGTTATGTTTAGACACCCAAATTGAATTCTATGACAGGTTCTTCCATCAATGGTAACTTTGCTATATTTAGACACACCTAGCTTGATCTCTATGATATGTTCTTCTATCCATGGAAATTTTCCAATGTTTACACACACTTGATTGATGCATTGAGAGGTTCTTCCATCCATGGGTAACTTTGCTGTGTTTAGACACACCTAGATTGATGCAATAAGAGGTTTTTCAGTCCATGGATACTTCCCTATATTTAGACACACCTAGTTTGATCTCTATGACAGGTTCTTCTATCCATGGTAACTTTCCTATATTTAGACACACTTAGCTTGATCTCTATGACAGGTTCTTCCATCCATGTTAATTTTGCTATAATTATTTAGACACAGCCAGCTTGATCTCTATGACAGGTTCTTCCATCCATGAAAATTTTCCAATCTTTAGACACACCTTGATTAATGCAATGAGAGGTTCTTCCATCCATGGTTACTTTGCCATGTTTAGACAACCAAATTGAATTCTATGACAGGTTCTTCCATCCATGGTAACTTTACTATATTTAGACACACCCAGCTTAATCTCTATGACAGGTTCTTCTATCAATGGTAACTTTGCTATGTTTAGACACACCTAGATTGATGCAATGAGAGGTTCTTCCATCCTTGGTAACTTTGCTATGTTTAGACACACCTAGCTTGATGCAAAGAGAGGTTCTTCTTTCCATGGTAACTTTGCTATATTTAGACACACCTAGCTTGATGCAAAGAGAGGTTCTTCTTTCCATGGTAACTTTGCTATATTTAGACACACCTAGCTTGATGCAAAGAGAGGTTCTTCTTTCCATGGTAACTTTGCTATATTTAAACACACCTAGCTTCATGCAAAGAGAGGTTCTTTTTTCCATGGTAACTTTGCTATATTTAGACACACCTAGCTTCATGCAAAGAGAGGTTCTTCTTTCCATGGTAACTTTGCTATATTTAGACACACCTAGCTTGATGCAAAGAGAGGTTCTTCTTTCCATGGTAACTTTGCTATATTTAGACACACCTAGTTTAATGCAAAGAGAGGTTCTTCTTTCCATGGTAACTTTGCTATATTTAGACACACCTAGCTTGATGCAAAGAGAGGTTCTTCTTTCTATGGTAACTTTGCTATATTTAGACACACCTAGCTTGATGCAAAGAGAGGTTCTTCTTTCCATGGTAACTTTGCTATATTTAGACACACCTAGCTTGATGCAAAGAGAGGTTCTTCTTTCCATGGTAACTTTGCTATATTTAGACACACCTAGCTTGATGCAAAGAGAGGTTCTTCTTTCCATGGTAACTTTGCTATATTTAGACACACCTAGCTTCATGCAAAGAGAGGTACTTCTTTCCATGGTAACTTTGCTATATTTAGACACACCTAGCTTCATGCAAAGAGAGGTTCCTCTTTCCATGGTAACTTTGCTATATTTAGACACACCTAGTTTGATGCAAAGAGAAGTTCTTCTTTCCATGGTAACTTTGCTATATTTAGACATACCTAGTTTGATGCAAAGAGAGGTTCTTCTTTCCATAGTAACTTTGCTATATTTAGACACACCTAGTTTGATGCAAAGAGAGGTTCTTCTTTAATGCTAAATTGACTATATTTAGACACAACTAGTTTGATGCAAAGAGAGGTTCTTCTTTCCATGCTAACTTTGCTATATTTAGACACACCTAGCTTGATGCAAAGAGAGGTTCTTCTTTCCATGGTAACTTTGCTATATTTAGACACACATAGTTTGATGCAAAGAGAGGTTCTTCTTTCCATGGTAACTTTGCTATATTTAGACACACCTAGCTTGATGCAAAGAGAGGTTCTTCTTTCCATGGTAACTTTGCTATATTTAGACACACCTAGCTTCATGCAAAGAGAGGTACTTCTTTCCATGGTAACTTTGCTATATTTAGACACACCTAGCTTGATGCAAAGAGAGGTTCTTCTTTCCATGGTAACTTTGCTATATTTAGACACACCTAGCTTGATGCAAAGAGAGGTTCTTCCATCCATGATAACTTTGCTATATTTAGACACACCTAGCTTGATGCAAAGAGAGGTTCTTCTTTCCATGGTAACTTTGCTATATTTAGACACACCTAGTTTGATGCAAAGAGAGGTTCTTCTTTCCATGGTAACTTTGCTATGTTTAGACACACCTAGCTTGATCTCTATGACAGGTTCTTTTATCAATGCTAACTTTGCTGTATTTAGACACACCCAACTTGATCTCTATGACAGGTTCTTCCATCCATGGTAACTTTGCAATGTTTAGACACCCATCTTGAATTCTATGACAGGTTCTTCCATCAGTGGTAACTTTACTGTATTTAGACACACCCAGCGTGATCTCTATGACAGGTTATTCCATCTATGGTAATTTTTAAATGTTTAGACACACCTTGATTGATGCAATGAGAGGTTCTTCCATGGTAATTTTGTTATGTTTAGACACCCAAATTGAATTCTATGACAGGTTCTTCCATCAATGGTAACTTTGCTATATTTAGACACACCTAGCTTGATCTCTATGATATGTTCTTCTATCCATGGAAATTTTCCAATGTTTACACACACTTGATTGATGCATTGAGAGGTTCTTCCATCCATGGGTAACTTTGCTGTGTTTAGACACACCTAGATTGATGCAATAAGAGGTTTTTCAGTCCATGGATACTTCCCTATATTTAGACACACCTAGTTTGATCTCTATGACAGGTTCTTCTATCCATGGTAACTTTCCTATATTTAGACACACTTAGCTTGATCTCTATGACAGGTTCTTCCATCCATGTTAATTTTGCTATAATTATTTAGACACAGCCAGCTTGATCTCTATGACAGGTTCTTCCATCCATGAAAATTTTCCAATCTTTAGACACACCTTGATTAATGCAATGAGAGGTTCTTCCATCCATGGTTACTTTGCCATGTTTAGACAACCAAATTGAATTCTATGACAGGTTCTTCCATCCATGGTAACTTTACTATATTTAGACACACCCAGCTTAATCTCTATGACAGGTTCTTCTATCAATGGTAACTTTGCTATGTTTAGACACACCTAGATTGATGCAATGAGAGGTTCTTCCATCCTTGGTAACTTTGCTATGTTTAGACACACCTAGCTTGATGCAAAGAGAGGTTCTTCTTTCCATGGTAACTTTGCTATATTTAGACACACCTAGTTTGATGCAAAGAGAGGTTCTTCCATCCATGGTAACTTTACTATATTTAGACACACCCAGCTTAATCTCTATGACAGGTTCTTCTATCAATGGTAACTTTGCTATGTTTAGACACACCTAGATTGATGCAATGAGAGGTTCTTCTTTCCATGGTAAATTTGCTATATTTAGACACACCTAGCTTGATGCAAAGAGAGGTTCTTCTTTCCATGGTAACTTTGCTATATTTAGACACACCTAGCTTGATGCAAAGAAAAGGTTCTTTTTTCCATGGTAACTTTGCTATATTTAGACACACCTAGCTTGATGCAAAGAGAGGTTCTTCTTTCCATGGTAACTTTGCTATGTTTAGACACACCTAGCTTGATGCAAAGAGAGGTTCTTCTTTCCATGGTAACTTTGCTATATTTAGACACACCTAGCTTGATGCAAAGAGAGGTTCTTCTTTCCATGGTAACTTTGCTATATTTAGACACACCTAGCTTCATGCAAAGAGAGGTTCTTCTTTCCATGGTAACTTTGCTATATTTAGACACACCTAGCTTGATGCAAAGAGAGGTTCTTCTTTCCATGGTAACTTTGCTATATTTAGACACACCTAGCTTCATGCAAAGAGAGGTTCTTCTTTCCATGGTAACTTTGCTATATTTAGACACACCTAGCTTGATGCAAAGAGAGGTTCTTCTTTCCATGGTAAATTTGCTATATTTAGACACACCTAGCTTGATGCAAAGAGAGGTTCTTCTTTCCATGGTAACTTTGCTATATTTAGACACACCTAGTTTGATGCAAAGAGAGGTTCTTCTTTCCATGGTAACTTTGCTATATTTAGACACACCTAGCTTGATGCAAAGAGAGGTTCTTCTTTCCATGGTAACTTTGCTATATTTAGACACACCTAGCTTGATGCAAAAAAAGGTTCTTCTTTCCATGGTAACTTTGCTATATTTAGACACACCTAGCTTGATGCAAAGAGAGGTTCTTCTTTCCATGGTAACTTTGCTATGTTTAGACACACCTAGCTTGATGCAAAGAGAGGTTCTTCTTTCCATGGTAACTTTGCTATATTTAGACACACCTAGCTTGATGCAAAGAGAGGTTCTTCTTTCCATGGTAACTTTGCTATATTTAGACACACCTAGCTTGATGCAAAGAGAGGTTCTTCTTTCCATGGTAACTTTGCTATATTTAAACACACCTAGCTTCATGCAAAGAGAGGTTCTTTTTTCCATGGTAACTTTGCTATATTTAGACACACCTAGCTTCATGCAAAGAGAGGTTCTTCTTTCCATGGTAACTTTGCTATATTTAGACACACCTAGCTTGATGCAAAGAGAGGTTCTTCTTTGCATGGTAACTTTGCTATATTTAGACACACCTAGTTTAATGCAAAGAGAGGTTCTTCTTTCCATGGTAACTTTGCTATATTTAGACACACCTAGCTTGATGCAAAGAGAGGTTCTTCTTTCTATGGTAACTTTGCTATATTTAGACACACCTAGCTTGATGCAAAGAGAGGTTCTTCTTTCCATGGTAACTTTGCTATATTTAGACACACCTAGCTTGATGCAAAGAGAGGTTCTTCTTTCCATGGTAACTTTGCTATATTTAGACACACATAGTTTGATGCAAAGAGAGGTTCTACTTTCCATGGTAACTTTGCTATATTTAGACACACCTAGCTTGATGCAAAGAGAGGTTCTTCTTTCCATGGTAACTTTGCTATATTTAGACACACCTAGCTTCATGCAAAGAGAGGTACTTCTTTCCATGGTAACTTTGCTATATTTAGACACACTTAGCTTGATGCAAAGAGAGGTTCTTCTTTCCATGGTAACTTTGCTATATTTAGACACACCTAGCTTGATGCAAAGAGAGGTTCTTCCATCCATGATAACTTTGCTATATTTAGACACACCTAGCTTGATGCAAAGAGAGGTTCTTCTTTCCATGGTAACTTTGCTATATTTAGACACACCTAGTTTGATGCAAAGAGAGGTTCTTCTTTCCATGGTAACTTTGCTATGTTTAGACACACCTAGCTTGATCTCTATGACAGGTTCTTTTATCAATGCTAACTTTGCTGTATTTAGACACACCCAACTTGATCTCTATGACAGGTTCTTCCATCCATGGTAATTTTGCAATGTTTAGACACCCATCTTGAATTCTATGACAGGTTCTTCCATCAGTGGTAACTTTACTGTATTTAGACACACCCAGCGTGATCTCTATGACAGGTTATTCCATCTATGGTAATTTTTAAATGTTTAGACACACCTTGATTGATGCAATGAGAGGTTCTTCCATGGTAATTTTGTTATGTTTAGACACCCAAATTGAATTCTATGACAGGTTCTTCCATCAATGGTAACTTTGCTATATTTAGACACACCTAGCTTGATCTCTATGATATGTTCTTCTATCCATGGAAATTTTCCAATGTTTACACACACTTGATTGATGCATTGAGAGGTTCTTCCATCCATGGGTAACTTTGCTGTGTTTAGACACACCTAGATTGATGCAATAAGAGGTTTTTCAGTCCATGGATACTTCCCTATATTTAGACACACCTAGCTTGATCTCTATGACAGGTTCTTCTATCCATGGTAACTTTCCTATATTTAGACACACTTAGCTTGATCTCTATGACAGGTTCTTCCATCCATGTTAATTTTGCTATAATTATTTAGACACAGCCAGCTTGATCTCTATGACAGGTTCTTCCATCCATGAAAATTTTCCAATCTTTAGACACACCTTGATTAATGCAATGAGAGGTTCTTCCATCCATGGTTACTTTGCCATGTTTAGACAACCAAATTGAATTCTATGACAGGTTCTTCCATCCATGGTAACTTTACTATATTTAGACACACCCAGCTTAATCTCTATGACAGGTTCTTCTATCAATGGTAACTTTGCTATGTTTAGACACACCTAGATTGATGCAATGAGAGGTTCTTCCATCCTTGGTAACTTTGCTATGTTTAGACACACCTAGCTTGATGCAAAGAGAGGTTCTTCTTTCCATGGTATTTTTGCTATATTTAGACACACCTAGTTTGATGCAAAGAGAGGTTCTTCCATCCATGGTAACTTTACTATATTTAGACACACCCAGCTTAATCTCTATGACAGGTTCTTCTATCCATGGTAACTTTGCTATATTTAGACACACCTAGCTTCATGCAAAGAGAGGTTCTTCTTTCCATGGTAACTTTGCTATATTTAGACACACCTAGCTTGATGCAAAGAGAGGTTCTTCTTTCCATGGTAACTTTGCTATATTTAGACACACCTAGTTTGATGCAAAGAGAGGTTCTTCTTTCCATGGTAACTTTGCTATGTTTAGACACACCTAGCTTGATCTCTATGACAGGTTCTTTTATCAATGCTAACTTTGCTGTATTTAGACACACCCAACTTGATCTCTATGACAGGTTCTTCCATCCATGGTAACTTTGCAATGTTTAGACACCCATCTTGAATTCTATGACAGGTTCTTCCATCAGTGGTAACTTTACTGTATTTAGACACACCCAGCGTGATCTCTATGACAGGTTATTCCATCTATGGTAATTTTTAAATGTTTAGACACACCTTGATTGATGCAATGAGAGGTTCTTCCATGGTAATTTTGTTATGTTTAGACACCCAAATTGAATTCTATGACAGGTTCTTCCATCAATGGTAACTTTGCTATATTTAGACACACCTAGCTTGATCTCTATGATATGTTCTTCTATCCATGGAAATTTTCCAATGTTTACACACACTTGATTGATGCATTGAGAGGTTCTTCCATCCATGGGTAACTTTGCTGTGTTTAGACACACCTAGATTGATGCAATAAGAGGTTTTTCAGTCCATGGATACTTCCCTATATTTAGACACACCTAGCTTGATCTCTATGACAGGTTCTTCTATCCATGGTAACTTTCCTATATTTAGACACACTTAGCTTGATCTCTATGACAGGTTCTTCCATCCATGTTAATTTTGCTATAATTATTTAGACACAGCCAGCTTGATCTCTATGACAGGTTCTTCCATCCATGAAAATTTTCCAATCTTTAGACACACCTTGATTAATGCAATGAGAGGTTCTTCCATCCATGGTTACTTTGCCATGTTTAGACAACCAAATTGAATTCTATGACAGGTTCTTCCATCCATGGTAACTTTACTATATTTAGACACACCCAGCTTAATCTCTATGACAGGTTCTTCTATCAATGGTAACTTTGCTATGTTTAGACACACCTAGATTGATGCAATGAGAGGTTCTTCCATCCTTGGTAACTTTGCTATGTTTAGACACACCTAGCTTGATGCAAAGAGAGGTTCTTCTTTCCATGGTATTTTTGCTATATTTAGACACACCTAGTTTGATGCAAAGAGAGGTTCTTCCATCCATGGTAACTTTACTATATTTAGACACACCCAGCTTAATCTCTATGACAGGTTCTTCTATCAATGGTAACTTTGCTATGTTTAGACACACCTAGATTGATGCAATGAGAGGTTCTTCCATCCTTGGTAACTTTGCTATGTTTAGACACACCTAGCTTGATGCAAAGAGAGGTTCTTCTTTCCATGGTAACTTTGCTATATTTAGACACACCTAGCTTGATGCAAAGAGAGGTTCTTCTTTCCATGGTAACTTTGCTATATTTAGACACACCTAGCTTCATGCAAAGAGAGGTTCTTCTTTCCATGGTAACTTTGCTATATTTAGACACACCTAGCTTGATGCAAAGAGAGGTTCTTCTTTCCATGGTAAATTTGCTATATTTAGACACACCTAGCTTGATGCAAAGAGAGGTTCTTCTTTCCATGGTAACTTTGCTATATTTAGACACACCTAGTTTGATGCAAAGAGAGGTTCTTCTTTCCATGGTAACTTTGCTATATTTAGACACACCTAGCTTGATGCAAAGAGAGGTTCTTCTTTCCATGGTAACTTTGCTATATTTAGACACACCTAGCTTGATGCAAAAAAAGGTTCTTCTTTCCATGGTAACTTTGCTATATTTAGACACACCTAGCTTGATGCAAAGAGAGGTTCTTCTTTCCATGGTAACTTTGCTATGTTTAGACACACCTAGCTTGATGCAAAGAGAGGTTCTTCTTTCCATGGTAACTTTGCTATATTTAGACACACCTAGCTTGATGCAAAGAGAGGTTCTTCTTTCCATGGTAACTTTGCTATATTTAGACACACCTAGCTTGATGCAAAGAGAGGTTCTTCTTTCCATGGTAACTTTGCTATATTTAAACACACCTAGCTTCATGCAAAGAGAAGTTCTTTTTTCCATGGTAACTTTGCTATATTTAGACACACCTAGCTTGATGCAAAGAGAGGTTCTTCTTTCCATGGTAACTTTGCTATATTTAGACACACCTAGCTTGATGCAAAGAGAGGTTCTTCTTTGCATGGTAACTTTGCTATATTTAGACACACCTAGTTTAATGCAAAGAGAGGTTCTTCTTTCCATGGTAACTTTGCTATATTTAGACACACCTAGCTTGATGCAAAGAGAGGTTCTTCTTTCTATGGTAACTTTGCTATATTTAGACACACCTAGCTTGATGCAAAGAGAGGTTCTTCTTTCCATGGTAACTTTGCTATATTTAGACACACCTAGCTTGATGCAAAGAGAGGTTCTTCTTTCCATGGTAACTTTGCTATATTTAGACACACCTAGCTTGATGCAAAGAAAGGTTCTTCTTTCCATGGTAACTTTGCTATATTTAGACACACCTAGCTTCATGCAAAGAGAGGTACTTCTTTCCATGGTAACTTTGCTATATTTAGACACACCTAGCTTCATGCAAAGAGAGGTTCCTCTTTCCATGGTAACTTTGCTATATTTAGACACACCTAGCTTGATGCAAAGAGAAGTTCTTCTTTCCATGGTAACTTTGCTATATTTAGACATACCTAGTTTGATGCAAAGAGAGGTTCTTCTTTCCATAGTAACTTTGCTATACTTAGACACACCTAGTTTGATGCAAAGAGAGGTTCTTCTTTAATGCTAACTTTGCTATATTTAGACACACCTAGTTTGATGCAAAGAGAGGTTCTTCTTTCCATGCTAACTTTGCTATATTTAGACACACCTAGCTTGATGCAAAGAGAGGTTCTTCTTTCCATGGTAACTTTGCTATATTTAGACACACATAGTTTGATGCAAAGAGAGGTTCTTCTTTCCATGGTAACTTTGCTATATTTAGACACACCTAGCTTGATGCAAAGAGAGGTTCTTCTTTCCATGGTAACTTTGCTATATTTAGACACACCTAGCTTCATGCAAAGAGAGGTACTTCTTTCCATGGTAACTTTGCTATATTTAGACACACCTAGCTTGATGCAAAGAGAGGTTCTTCTTTCCATGGTAACTTTGCTATATTTAGACACACCTAGCTTGATGCAAAGAGAGGGTCTTCAAACCATTATAACTTTGCAATATTTAGACAGACCTAGTTTGATGCAAAGAGAGGTTCTTCTTTCCATGGTAACTTTGCTATATTTAGACACACCTAGTTTGATGCAAAGAGAGGTTCTTCTTTCCATGGTAACTTTGCTATGTTTAGACACACCTAGCTTGATCTCTATGACAGGTTCTTTTATCAATGCTAACTTTGCTGTATTTAGACACACCCAACTTGATCTCTATGACAGGTTCTTCCATCCATGGTAACTTTGCAATGTTTAGACACCCATCTTGAATTCTATGACAGGTTCTTCCATCAGTGGTAACTTTACTGTATTTAGACACACCCAGCGTGATCTCTATGACAGGTTATTCCATCTATGGTAATTTTTAAATGTTTAGACACACCTTGATTGATGCAATGAGAGGTTCTTCCATGGTAATTTTGTTATGTTTAGACACCCAAATTGAATTCTATGACAGGTTCTTCCATCAATGGTAACTTTGCCATATTTAGACACACCCAGCTTGATCTCTATGACAGGATCTTCCATCTATGGTATTTTTTTAAATGTTTAGACACACCTTGATTGATGCAATGAGAGGGCGGCGTTGGAAGGGGAGGAGTCTGAGGCGGAATGACGTCATCGGTGATGATCTTGGGTTGTTTAGGGGTTGGCTCCACGAGGATGACCGGGATTGTCTGGGCAGGGATCGTTTGAGGGGGAGGAGGAGGTAGAGTTACTGAGGAGGGAGAGGTATTGGGTGGAGGGAGAGGTATTGGGTGGAGAGAGAGGTATAGGTTGGAAGGAGAGGTATAGGTTGGAGGGAGAGGTATAGGTTGGACGGAGAGGTATTGGTTGGAGGGAGAGGTAAAGGTTGGAGGGAGAGGTATTGGGTGGAGGAGAGGTATAGGTTGGAGGGAGAGGTATAGGTTGGAGGGAGAGGTATGTGTTGGAGGGAGAGGTATAGGTTGGAGGGAGAGGTATAGGTTGGAGGGAGAGGTATTGGGTGGAGGGAGAGGTATAGGTTGGAGGGAGAGGTATTGGTTGGAGGGAGAGGTATAGGTTGGAGGGAGAGGTATTGGTTGGAGGGAGAGGTATGTGTTGGAGGGAGAGGTATGTGTTGGAGGGAGAGGTATTGGTTGGAAGGAGAGGTATTGGTTGGAGGGAGAGGTATAAGTTGGAGGGAGAAGTATAGGTTGGAGGTAGAAGTATAGGTTGGAGGGAGAAGTATAGGTTGGAGGGAGAGGTATAGGTTGGAGGGAGAGGTATTGGTTGGAGGGAGAGGTATATGGTGGAGGAAGAGGGAGAGATTCGAGGGAGAGGTATAGGGTGGAGGGAGAGGTATTGGGTGGAGGAAGAAGTATTGGGTGGAGGGAGAGATATTGGGTGGAGGGAGAGGTATAAGTCGGAGGGAGAGGTATTGGGTGGAGGGAGAGGTATTGGGTAGAGGTAGAGGTATTGGGTGGAGGGAGAGGTATAGGTTGGAGGGAGAGGTATTGGGTGGAGGGAGAGGTATTGGGTGGAGGGAGAGGTATAGATTGATTGAAGAGGTATAGGTTGGAGGGAGAGGTATTGGGTGGAGGGAGAGGTATTGGGTGGAGAGAGAGGTATAGGTTGATGGGAGAGGTATAGGTTGGAGGGAGAGGTATTGGGTGGAGGGAGAGGTATTGGGTGGAGGGAGAGGTATAGGTTGGAGGGAGAGGTTTTGGTTGATGGGAGAGGTATTGGGTGGAGGGAGAGGTATTGTGTGGAGGGAGAGCTATTGGGTTGAGGGAGAGGTATACGTTGGAGGGAGAAGTATTGGGTGGAGGGAGAGGTACTGGGTGGAGGGAGAGGTATAGGTTGATGGGAGAGGTATAGGTTGGACGGAGAGGTATAGGTTGGAAAGAGAGGTATAGGTTGATGGGAGAGGTATTGGGTGGAGGGAGAGGTATTGGTTGATGGGAGAGGTATAGGTTGGAGGGAGAGGTATTGGTTGATGGGACAGGTATAGGTTGATGGGAGAGGTATTGGGTGGAGGGAGAGGTATATGTTGATGGGAGAGGTATAGGTTGGAGGGAGAGGTATAGGTTGGAAGGAGAGGTATAGGTTGGAGGGAGAGGTATAGGTTGGAGGGAGAGGTATAGGTTGATGGGAGAGGTATAGGTTGGAGGGAGAGGTATTGGGTGGAGGGAGAGGTATAGGTTGATGGGAGAGGTATAGGTTGGAGGGAGAGGTATAGGTTGGAGGGAGAGGTATAGGTCAGAGGGAGAGGTATAGGTTGGAGGGAGAGGTATAGGTTGGAAGGAGAGGTATAGGTTGGAGGGAGAGGTATTGGGTGGAGGGAGAGGTATAGGTTGGAGGGAGAGGTATAGGTTAATGGGAGAGGTATAGGTTGATGGGAGAGGTATTGGGTGGAGGGAGAGGTATAGGTTGGAGGAAGAGATATAGGTTGGAGGGAGAGGTATAGGTTGGAGGGAGAGGTATAGGTTGATGGGAGAGGTATAGGTTGATGGGAGAGGTATTGGGTGGAGGGAGAGGTATAGGTTGGAGGAAGAGATATAGGTTGGAGGGAGAGGTATAGGTTGATGGGAGAGGTATAGGTTGATGGGAGAGGTATTGGGTGGAGGGAGAGGTATAGGTTGATGGGAGAGGTATTGGGTGGAGGGAGAGGAATAGGTTGATGGGAGAGGTATTGGGTGGAGGGAGAGGTATAGGTTGATGGGAGAGGTATTGGGTGGAGGGAGAGGTATAGGTTGATGGGAGAGGTATAGGTTGATGGGAGAGTTATAGGTTGATGGGAGAGGTATTGGGTGGAGGGAGAGGTATAGGTTGGAGGAAGATATATAGGTTGGAGGGAGAGGTATAGGTTGATGGGAGAGGTATTGGGTGGAGGGAGAGGTATAGGTTGATGGGAGAGGTATAGGTTGATGGGAGAGGTATAGGTTGATGGGAGAGGTATAGTTTGGAGGAAGAGATATAAGTTGGAAGGAGAGTTATAGGTTGATGGGAGAGGTATAAATTGGAGGGAGAGGTATAGGTTGGAGGGAGAGGTATAGGTTGGAGGGAGAGGTATTGGTTGATGGGAGAGGTATAGGTTGGAGGGAGAGGTATAGGTTGATGGTAGAGGTATAGGTTGGAGGGAGAGGTATAGGTTAGAGGGAGAGGTATTGGTTGATGGGAGAGGTATTGGGTGGAGGGAGAGGTATTGTGTGGAGGGAGAGCTATTGGGTTGAGGGAGAGGTATACGTTGGAGGGAGAAGTATTGGGTGGAGGGAGAGGTACTGGGTGGAGGGAGAGGTATAGGTTGATGGGAGAGGTATAGGTTGGAGGGAGAGGTATAGGTTGGAAAGAGAGGTATAGGTTGATGGGAGAGGTATTGGGTGGAGGGAGAGGTATTGGTCGATGGGAGAGGTATAGGTTTGAGGGAAAGGGATTGGTTGATGGGACAGGTATAGGTTGATGGGAGAGGTATTGGGTGGAGGGAGAGGTATAGGTTGGAGGGAGAGGTATAGGTTGATGGGAGAGGTATAGGTTGATGGGAGAGGTATTGGGTGGAGGGAGAGGTATAGGTTGGAGGAAGAGATATAGGTTGGAGGGAGAGGTATAGGTTGGAGGGAGAGGTATAGGTTGATGGGAGAGGTATAGGTTGATGGGAGAGGTATTGGGTGGAGGGAGAGGTATAGGTTGGAGGAAGAGATATAGGTTGGAGGGAGAGGTATAGGTTGATGGGAGAGGTATTGGGTGGAGGGAGAGGTATAGGTTGATGGGAGAGGTATTGGGTGGAGGGAGAGGTATAGGTTGATGGGAGAGGTATTGGGTGGAGGGAGAGGTATAGGTTGATGGGAGAGGTATTGGTTGATGGGAGAGGTATAGGTTGATGGGAGAGGTATAGGTTGGAGGAAGAGATATAGGTTGGAGGGAGAGGTATAGGTTGGAGGGAGAGGTATAGGTTGGAGGGAGAGGTATAGGTTGGAGGGAGAGGTATTGGTTGATGGGAGAGGTATAGGTTGGAGGGAGAGGTATAGGTTGATGGGAGAGGTATAGGTTGGAGTGAGAGGTATATGTTGGAGGGAGAGGTATAGGTTGATGGGAGAGGTATAGGTTGGAGGGAGAGGTATAGGTTGATGGGAGAGGTATAGGTTGGAGGGAGAGGTATAGGTTGATGGGAGAGGTATAGGTTGGAGGGAGAGGTATTGGATGGAGGGAGAGGTATAGGTTGGAGGGAGAGGTATAGGTTGGAGGGAGATGTATAGGTTGGAGGGAGAGGTATTGGATGGATGGAGAGGTATAGGTTGGAGGGAGATGTATAGGTTGGAGGGAGAGGTATTGGATGTATGGAGAGGTATAGGTTGGAGGGAGAGGTATTGGATGGAGGGAGAGGTATAGGTTGGAGGGAGAGGTATTGGGTGGAGGGAGAGGTATAGGTTGATGGGAGAGGTATTGGGTGGAGGGAGAGGGAGGGAGGTTGTAGAGAGAAAAAAAGCCTATATACGAGTACATGTACAAATATTTATCTGAGTTAACAGTATGAGGATATAGTGTGAAGGAAAAGGCGATATACGAGTACATGTACAAATATTTACCTGAAGTAACATGATGATGATATAGTGTGAAGGAAAAGGCGATATACGAGTACATGTACAAATATTTACCCGAATTAACAGTATGATAATACAGTGTGAAGGAAAAGGCTATATATCAGTATATGTACAAATATCTACATGTATGATCAGTATGATTATGCAGTGGGAAGGAAAAGGCTCGTGTTGTACGCAGCCTATCAATGCGGTCAACTGATAGAGAAGAGAAAATGGTTGTTAGGTTAAACGGTGGCCGTATGATTTTATGTAAATTCTTCACAGTAAATGTTTCAATCCTAAATCTTTCTGTTTGAATCGAAAATTTGTTCAGAACTCCAAGCCGTGTATGTGTGTGTGTTTGTGTGTGTGTTTGTGT
>JAWDGP010007370.1:62500-72500 GCA_033675545.1 Elysia crispata
CTTTTTTTTTTTCCTTTTGTTCTTGTTGTTTGCTTGTTTTTTCGAATCTCACATCTTCTTACGCTGTATCAAGATAGCTCGAGTCAAGACAACCAGGTCCACAGATTAATGAGTACAAACGGATATCCCGACTAAAGAAATACGTCACTGTTTCTGTCCTTTCGTTTATGCGGTCTGTAAGTTCGTTCGCCATATCGGTTTTGGTCACAACAAACTTCCTTTCCGTGATGAACAAGCTTGGAGCGGGTACCCTGTTAGCATTTTTTTCTAGTCCATGTGAAACCTGCGTGGCTAATTTCCTACTGAGATTTAAAGTCAACAAATTTGCAAGCTTCACATTACACTTAAATGGAGAAACTATGACGGTTTCACCTAAATCACAGCCCGAAATCGACGCCTTTCAGCTATTGATCTAAACAGAGACTTTAGGAGATTACTCAAACTGCCATATCATTGTATTATTATCATCAAGCTATTTATAAATTATACTTCCTCTGCTACAAAGTCCACACATTTTAATTACTACTGCAAGTAATAGCACCACTACCACCACCACGACGTATATTTATAGTTAAGGAGAAATTAACACTTCGACTTTGGAACAATATGCCAAGTGGACAGGTCTAAGGGAAGTCGCCAAATTATTGGAAGATAACGCATATTATATTATATTTGTTGTTCATCTGACCAGATTTATACAAAGTTGAATAATGTTTTTAATAATAGTTTCGCTAGTTGTTCAATATCTAAACAAAATATAAATATTTATGTGGAAAATACAGATTCACAATTATTAGGCTGTCATATTATTTACCTTGATATTTCCAGCACGTCCACTTAGTTCTATCAGTAGATTTACGCTAGTTATAAAGTCCAGATAAGTGGATCAACAATTTTCTATACTTTTAATTTTAAAACTTACAGGTTTATCGAATTATGGCGAGTTTCTGTCAATCCTTGCATAGGGCTAGACTCCACCAAATGGTTCAGCCAAGAATCGAACCAGTGGCTTTATATTGTTAGATATGCGAAGATTCTGAAACAGGTCACCACTTTCTAAATTAAAAAAAAATCCAAAAAAGTCTACTGGTACTACTTTTTGTCGGAGAATAAGAGTTCGATCTAGATATCCCAGAACGCTAGTACTATCTCCCCATTTAAGTTACATCTTCCTTCCTTCTCTTTCAATCTTCCACTCTTTCTTTTCCTTCCTTCCATTTCCTCTCTCCCAGTTTTTCCGTCTCTCACTCTTTTATTCCCGCTCTCTATCTCATTGGTTTTTTTTTTTTCATTTTCTCTTCAGACTCCTGTCTTTTTTTCTCTTTCATTCCTTCATGCGCGGCCTCATTCTTTCTCACTCTTTGCTTTAATCTTAATCTTTATATCACTCTTTGATTCCAACTTTCTCTCTCTCTCTCTCTCTCTCTCTCTCTCTCTCTCTCTCTCTCTCTCTCTCTCTCTCTCTCTCTCTCTCTTTCTCTCTCTCTTTCTCTCTCTCTCTTTCTCTCTCTCCTTCCTTACCCACTCTCTCTCCCTTCTTTCTCTCCCTCATAGCCTCTCTCTCTCCCTCCCTCCTTACCAACTTTCTCTCCCTTCTCTCTCCCTCCTTGCCTCTCTCTCTCTTTCTCTCCCCCTCTCTCCTAGCTGTAGAGTGTGCGTCTTTCTTGGACATTACAAACACTATTTGTCTCAACAACAAAACATGTGTCTCCTATCCTGCTGGATCTTTATTTTTATTTTTCTTACTTCATTTCATCAAAAGTTCACAACATTCTCAAGGGCCATAACTCAGTCAATCTTCACATGCAGTAAACCAAACACAGTTGTCTTTCTTATTTAACATCATCCAGACACTTTATTCCTTCTTATTTTTCAAATGATTCTTTCACCCTTTTCTTTCAAAATATACATCTTCTCCATCAACTCAATATTGATAGGCAATTCTCAATTAAACGATTAAACAGGATGAACCAAAGTAATATAGCACGACAAATTCGCACGCTAAAGTTATATAATTATTATTAATATGCTTGTAAAACAACTCCAACTACAAATTTAGTTTTAAAGTAGTGAACTAAATTTAAAGTACCACCGGTAAAAAATCCTATATCCATTCAAAATTGTCACGCCAAGTTATTAATTACTTAGATCTAATTGTTTGTGTTTTAGAATATAAAAAGAATAAAAATAAATATGAATTAATGATTGCAGTCACTTTCTTTCTTACAACAGTTTTACTTATCCCCTTATTCTCACTGTCACAGTGAAGTCAATTGTTTGGCTGTGTTCAGTCACAGCCATATCTTGAATATGTAAGTTTGTTTTATAAAACTGTTCTATGCTTCTGGGTGTCAATTCTGTCTGTCTATTGGTCTAGCATTGTCATGACTGTCAGCAGAGCACTTTGTCCCATCTTCGTTTCTCTTGTCTGTAATTCTCACTTGTCTGTCTATTGTTTGTCTGGTTAGTAAGTACATTACCAAGTTAAAGTTCGGCAGGGCTAATCCCAGTAGTTTGATGATTTGTTGACTTGTATTGAAGCAAAAGCTTTGGAATTTCTTTTGTCCAATCTTTACCTTCTGTTTTGGCTGTTCTGCACACTTTCAACAACACTCTATTAAATCTTGTTGAGTATGTGGTTTTCTTGTTTCAAGCAGGGCTTCCACTTTCTTGGAATGGATGTGAATTCCTTTCTGAGAAACAAAATGCCCGAAAAACATCAATTCTGTTTGCCTGAACTTGCATTTCTCTTTGTTCAGCTTTAAGCCTACTTCTGCAACTCTTTGCGATACATTTTCCAATCTTCTATCGTGCTCCTCTTCATCTTTTCCGAACACCATCATATTGCCACTGATGTTTCAAACCCCTTCCAAACCAGAGAATTATTGTTCGATGATGTTCTGGAATTTTTCAGGTGCTCTTTTTACTCCGAAAAGTAATCGTTTATATCGAAACATTCCTTGAGGTGTTACGAAAGTTGTGATGTCTCCGGAATTTTTTTCTGACACAATTTGGTGGTACCCCGATCTAAAATCAAGTTCTGAAAAATATGCATTTCCATTTAATTCTTGCAACGCTTCTTCTACAGTAGGAATCGGATGTATTTCTCTAATGATGGCTTCATTAACCCTTCTCATGTCCACTACAATTCTAATATCATTTTCACCTTTAGGTACAACATGTATTGGGGAGACCCATGGAGTAGGTCAATTTACTTTCTCTATAATGTCTTCTGCCTCTAACTGTTTGATCTTGTCATCTATTTTCTTTTGTAGTGAAGATAGAAGTCTTTTAACTGGTTGTTTCACATTTTGGATCTACATGCGATTTCATCTCATAGTGTTTTAATTTTCCAAATCTTTCAAGGCACTGAGGGTTCTCGTCCTCTGGTTTCTGTGCTTTGATGTTATGGATCTGTGGTCAGGTAGAGAATCAAATTCGTGTGTGTTGCAGTGATGCTGCCAAGGATTGCGTCTCCTTGCTCAATGACACAGAATGTAGCCAAGTCTATTCTGTTCAGCATGACTGACTTCTGCATCAAATTCACCTATGAGTTCTAACGGCTCTTTGGATTCATACCAATAAATTTTCTTCTTTGTCGGCTTAAGAGACGTAATGTTTAGCCTTTTGCAGACTTGTATTGACACACTGTTGGCTGATGCGCCAGAATCTATTTAAATAAATGAGTTGGTCACTTTCTCTGACGGTGTACGAGCACCGTTTAGCGTGAGAAATTATTATTGAACCAATAAAAGGCCACAGATCAGAACGGATCCCGCTCGCACTCTGTTTAGTTAGGTTTAAGCACGGATTGAGTTTTATTGTGATTTAAGTCTTTAAAACGATTGATTTGTTTCTTATGATGAGAAAGACGTGTAATCGGTAGTAACATGTTAATCAACTAGAATTTCCGCCTATTTATGATAGCCCAAATATACGGCCACATGTTCATAGTAAATGGTAAACATGCGATAAATTTAAAAATAGTATTGCATCATTGCTTTATACCCGTGGTCTTCAATTGTAACAGGAAGTTAACGATTCAATTAGAGAAATACCGAAAAGAAAATCAAACACTCTTAAAAAACACAACTATAAAATGAGATCAGTAGGTTCTTTTACGACATGTATTTTTTACAAATTTTTTATCCAAGGTTTATTTGCAATCAAGAGTAATTTTTGTTTCAGTGTCCTCAATGATTTAAAGGCATTTTCAAACTACGTGTATAAATAACAAAACAATTATATATAATTATTTACACAAAGGATATCATGACTTTTTGCAAAGGATTATTGAAATATTATTCGTTTCTGGAGTTGATTGTTTCTTCTTCATCTCTGTTCTCACCATCAGAAAGTTTCTCAGAAAACAGACAGCCTAGACAAGTCATAAGGACGGTCTTGACATCTTTATTGATTGTTTCTTCTTCATCTCTGTTCTCACCATCAAAAAGTTTCTCAGAAGACAGACAGCCTGGACAAGTCATATGGACGGTCTTGACATCTTTATTGATTGTTTCTTCTTCATTTCTGTTCTCACCTTCAGAAAGTTTCTCAGAAAACAGACAGCCTAGACAAGTCATAAGGATGGTCTTGACATCTTTATTGAATGTTTCTTGTTCATCTCTGTTCTCACCATCAGAAAGTTTCTCAGAAAACAGACAGCCTAGACAGGTCATAAGGACGGTATTGACATCTTTATTGAATGTTTCTTCTTCATCTCTGTTCTCACCATCAGAAAGTTTCTCAGAAGACAGACAGCCTAGACAAGTCATAAGGACGGTATTGACATCTTTATTGAATGTTTCTTCTTCATCTCTGTTCTCACCATCAGAAAGTTTCTCAGAAGACAGACAGCCTAGACAAGTCATAAGGACGGTATTGACATCTTTATTGAATGTTTCTTCTTCATCTCTGTTCTCATCATCAGAAAGTTTCTCAGAAAACAGACAGCCTGAACAAGTCATAAGGACGGTCTTGACATCTTTATTGAATGTTTCTTCTTCATCTCTGTTCTCACCATGAGAAAGTTTCTCAGAAGACAGACAGCCTGGACAAGTCATAAGGACGGTCTTGACATCTTTATTGATTCTTTCTTCTTCATCTCTGTTTTCACCATCAGAAAGTTTCTCAGAAAACAGACAGCCTGGACAAGTCATAAGGACGGTCTTGACATCTTTATTGAATGTTTCTTCTTCATCTCTGTTCTCACCATGAGAAAGTTTCTCAGAAGACAGACAGCCTGGACAAGTCATAAGGACGGTCTTGACATCTTTATTGAATTTTTCGTTCTTTAAAATGCGTTCAGTCTCAACACTTAAGTTTATTTCAAAATGTTCAAATTGAGCGAGGCAGTTTAATATACTCTCATCGTCTTCGGAATTCATGTGCAATAAATTGAACAGCTTTAGAATTTACAATTCACGCTCAAGATTAAACGAAGAAAGTTTGCTTAAAACAGAGCTGTCCTTTTATTAACCACGTAAATTTTGTGCGCTATTAAAGTAATTGAATTGGCAATTCACGCTCAAGAACAAATAAAGAAAGTGTGTTTAAAACAGACATATACATTTATTATACACGTATATTGTGTGCGCTATTATAGGAATTGAATTTGCGACTTTCCTCACTATCAATATCATAATTATTTACTTGATTCTTATCATCAGATTTTGAAGCGCAAAGTCATACATCCAACTTTTTTGTTTACTTATTTATGAAAACGGCCATTGAACCCGAGTAATATCTAACATGCATATAATAATTATCATCATAGTCTCTAAAATTTAATACGGAAAAAAAAAACGACAAGTATCAGTGCATTCTTCCTTTTGTCATAAAAATTTGTCTGTTCGGTTTTTTTTTTTTTATCAAAAAGGGAATATACCGGTGTTTATCCTTCATTCATAAGTGAACGAGATATTCGTCCTTCTTTCATAAGTGAACCAGTATTCGTCCTTCTTTCATAAGTGAACCAGTATTCGTCCTTCTTTCATAAGTGAACCAGATATTCGTCCTTCTTTCGTAAGTGGTTCAGATATTCGTCCTTCTTTCATAAGTGAATCAGATATTCGTCCTTAATTCATAAATGAACCAGATATTCGTCCTTCTTTCGTAAGTGAACCAGATATTCGTCATCTTTCGTAAGTGAACCAGATATTCGTCCTTCATTCATAAGTGAACCAGTATTCGTCCTTCATTCATAAGTGAACCAGATACTCGTCCTTCATTCATAAGTGAACCAGTATTCGTCCTTCTTTCATAAGTGAACCAGTATTCGTCCTTCTTTCATAAGTGAACCAGATATTCGTCCTTCTTTCATAAGTGATTCAGATATTCGTCCTTCTTTCATAAGTGAACCAGATATTCGTCCTTCTTTCATAAGTGAACCAGATATTCGTCCTTCTTTCATAAGTGATTCAGATATTCGTCCTTCTTTCATAAGTGAACCAGATATTCGTCCTTCTTTCATAAGTGAACCAGTATTCGTCCTTCTTTCATAAGTGAACCAGATATTCGTCCTTAATTCATAAGTGAACCAGTATTCGTCCTTCTTTCCTAAGTGAACCAGATATTCGTCCTTCTTTCGTAAGTGAACCAGTATTCGTCCTTCTTTCCTAAGTGAACCAGTATTCGTCCTTCTTTCCTAAGTGAACCAGTATTCGTCCTTCTTTCATGAGTGAACCAGTATTCGTCCTTCTTTCGTAAGTGAAACAGTATTCGTCCTTCATTCATAAGTGAACCAGTATTCGTCCTTCATTCATAAGTGAACCAGTATTCGTCCTTCTTTCCTAAGTGAACCAGATATTCGTCCTTCTTTCATAAGTGATTCAGATATTCGTCCTTCTTTCATAAGTGAACCAGATATTCGTCCTTCTTTCATAAGTGAACCAGATATTCGTCCTTCTTTCATAAGTGAACCAGATATTCGTCCTTAATTCATAAGTGAACCAGATATTCGTCCTTCTTTCATAAGTGAACCAGATATTCGTCGTTAATTCATAAGTGAACCAGTATTCGTCCTTCTTTCCTAAGTGAACCAGTATTCGTCCTTCTTTCCTAAGTGAACCAGTATTCGTCCTTCTTTCATGAGTGAACCAGTATTCGTCCTTCTTTCGTAAGTGAAACAGTATTCGTCCTTCATTCATAAGTGAACCAGTATTCGTCCTTCATTCATAAGTGAACCAGATATTCGTCCTTAATTCATAAGTGAACCAGTATTCGTCCTTCTTTCGTAAGTGAACCAGATATTCGTGCTTCATTCGTAAGTGAACCAGATATTCGTCCTTCTTTCCTAAGTGAACGATATTCGTCCTTCTTTCCTAAGTGAACCAGATATTCGTCCTTCATTCATAAGTGAACCAATATTCGTCCTTCATTCATAAGTGAACCAGTATTCGTCCTTCTTTCCTAAGTGAACCAGATATTCGTCCTTCTTTTCTAAGTGAACCAGATATTCGTCCTTCATTCATAAGTGAACCAGTATTCGTCCTTCTTTCATAAGTGAACCAGTATTCGTCCTTCTTTCGTAAGTGAACCAGATATTCGTCCTTAATTCATAAGTGAACCAAATATTCGTCCTTCTTTCATAAGTGAACCAGATATTCGTCCTTCATTCATAAGTGAACCAGATATTCGTCCTTATTTCATAGGTGATTCAGATATTCGTCCTTCTTTTATAAGTGATTCAGATAGTAGACCTTCTTTCATAAGTGATTCAGATAGTAGTCCTTCTTTCATAAGTGATTCAGACATTCATCCTTCTTTCATAAGTGAACCAGATATTCGTCCTTCTTTCATAAGTTTATTAGCGTGATTTAAAAATATTCTTCCGTATCTGTATGTCTAATATTGTCGCATAGTCTTAGGGCCAACCTAGACAGGTGCAGCTTTTCATGCTCTTTCACATGGTACCAAAAAGTCTGTATGGCCAATTTGCCGATATTCGTCCCTTTTTTCGTAAGGGAGCAGCATTGTCAGACAAAATAACATAGAAAAAAATTTCAGAGTGTAAACCATGTAGAGACATAAATGCCCTATGGCGAACGAGAAACTACAATTAAAAATCAGTATTTTTGAGGTAGAGTGGGTGTGGCATTTAACTTTTTTTTTCTTTTTTTGTGAAACACAACAGAAAGTCTTGTTCCGGTACGTTATTTGTTCGTTTACCGGCTACACGGGAACAACATCGAGGTAATTTGTCCCGCGACTGTGGACATCCGTTGTGGCTCAGGGGCTGCGTGGTCTAGAGGCATGGAAGCTTTTTGCACTTCTTTTCGCTGTTAGACATGGGATAAACCAGTTTATTTTCTAACCAAACTGAGCATTGCTGGCGCATACCTGTTTTTATCCACAGTCCAACATATTTTCCTGTGTACAAGGCAGTTAAAGTGCAACTTCCATTTTGAGGTAAAACGCATTGCTCTTGGTAAGAAAATAAAAATCTTTTTGTCGAGAAAACTTTCTACAGCATTTACTACACTAAATCATCTTCCACGTTTTAAGCGTCCGTTCGACGTATCTTTCCGAGATATCGTGATCACCACTGGATGAAATGATTGCCCGAAACAGCAAAAAATAAGTTATTAGTTTGTACTAATGTACCCACTAGTTTGTACTAATGTACCCACTAGTTTGTACTAATGTACCCACTAGTTTGTACTAATGTACCCACTAGTTTGCACTAATGTACCCACTAGTTTGTACTAATGTACCCACTAGTTTGCACTAATGTACCCACTAGTTTGTACTAATGTACCCACTAGTTTGCTCTAATGTACCCACTAGTTTGCACTAATGTACCCACTAGTTTGCACTAATTTAACCACTAGTTTGTGCTAATGTAACCACTAGTTTGTTTTGTACTAATGTACCCACTAGTTTGCACTAATGTACCTACTACTATTTTGCACTAATGTACCCACTTTCAAAGCTGTGGAAAATATCGTGGCGTGGTGAAAATATTTACAGTGCGTAAATTAAAACTTTAAGGAATTTTTAAGTTTTAAGAAATCCTAAACGATTCAAAAAAAATTAAACTAATTCCCACAGTAGAAATGCCATAAACATACACATATACTAAACTTTTAACCAATTTTATTGTAAATTGAGGAAAGCAATAATTACAAATAGTGGGAAAAACAGGAAAGATTTCAAATGAATAGGACATAATTATTGTCAAAATTAGTAAAAAAAAAAACAGTCCCGTATTAATGTGCCACTGACTTCCTTGATATAAAACACAAAATTAGTCACTAGATTTTGCTACTTGTGGTTACGAACAAAACTTAATTAAATATTGAACTTATACGAAACATATTGCTTAGACTTTATATCACTATATCTTAGCATACATGTATGTACACTGTCTCAAGTAGTATCTTCCTTTCTAGCGATAGAACAGAAAACAAATGTCCTAAAAAAAAAACTTCAGCTATACACTGGTCTCTCACAGACAAACTTGTAATAGACAAAGTCACACGGCAGGTCGTTGCCTGACGGACTTCCGGTTCCAGCAGTCACGACTGTACAATCCTCACCGACTCCGTTATTATTCGGTTCTCTTGACCGGAAAAACAGAAGCTTGAGATCCTTCGTGATGACGTCACCAGTGTCTTGCCACACAAACGTCCCCTCGACCGCTAGGTCCGTTAACCCAATGATATAGCCTTGACCGTGAGGTAGAAGGTCAAGTTTATCCATCGACCTCAGCACAAATAAATGCGCGCCAAGATTCAGGCAGTAAAGATACGCGGCGTTGTAGCTGGATACGGAAGAGGACGCCATTATGCAGGCAGACGTTGTGGCGGATGTGACGTATGTGAAGGCGTCGCTTGTATCACAAACAGAGGGCGCGTAGAGGTCACCTTCGGTGCTGCTCGGTGCTAGAGCCGCACCAAACGTGCCGGACTGCAAGAAAGATCCCGGTGTGCAGAGTCCTGTAGCTGAGTTGTACATGACGCTCTGGCACTGGCTTGAATATCTGGGTAAAGAAATGTGA
>JAWDGP010007370.1:87500-122500 GCA_033675545.1 Elysia crispata
GAGTAAGACAGAAATCAACCATGCTGTCAGCACCTGGAATGCTGGATTACACGCCCTGTCCTGTTGGAGATGGACTAATGTTATCGTCTGCCCCCTAACTGGTCCCTTCTGCTAATGAAGAGCAGGACGGCTCCTCGTCTTATCACCTTGTCAGACCACGGATGGTCCAAATCTAATCAACACCTCGCGGTCATCAAACTTCGTGGCCCGAGGAGAGAGCGGATGTTTGAAATTTTCATATCGAACCAATCGACAGGAGCATTAAGTGCATTATCGCCCTATTTAAGTGATCACAGAGTCTTATACAGACTTAGAGTGATCACAGAGTCTTATACAGACTTAGAGTGATCGCAGAGTCTTATACAGACTTAGAGTGATCGCAGAGTCTTATACAGACTTAAAGTGATCCCAGAGTCTTACTTAGACTTAGAGTGATCCCAGAATCTTACACAGACTTAGAGTGATCCCAGAGTCTTATACAGACTTAAAGTGATCCCAGAGTCTTACTTAGACTTAGAGTGATCCCAGAGTCTTATACAGACTTAGAGTGATCCCAGAGTCTTATACAGACTTAGAGTGATCCCAGAGTCTTATACAGACTTAGAGTGATCCCAGAGTCTTACACAGATTTAGAACAGATGGTGGACTCGGATGGGAAGAGAGGGATATTTTTCTGAAGTCTGTAATTACTGAACACATATCAGACCAGTCGACCAAGACTTTTCTCTGTGCAACATCTTATTTACTGAGAAGAATTACCGGCTGCAGCTATTTCTCTCCCAGTTGCCTCCTTTGGTAAGTGTTTTTTTTTAAATCAATTGTTTCTACAGCAGTTATTAGACTCCATCAAATGTGATTTTTAACCAATAGAATAGAAACCAGCCGGACAGGCGGGGACGGTGCCCTCCTGAAAGCCCAGAGACAATCATAGAAGGAATGATTTTTCAATTATCAATCATGCTATGATTGAACTTTGACTGCGGATGTTTTGAGAGCTAAGTCTGTATTTTTTTTCTCTCATAAACACAAAGTTTTATATTAGTTTCTCAAACTAAAGGGAAATAAATCGTCCGGGTGTCTTTAAAGGCAGTTAACTCGGCTTGACTCTCAACAAATAGGAAGACAACACACATAAATTGTTTTTTGTACAAATCACATTCATTCAACCTTAGCAAAACTTAAATGCTTTCTACATGGTCAATTAGAAAGAAATCTTCAACCATAAATAAACCTTTGGTTTTGTTTTTGCTTTTGATGCAAACACAAAAAGCCTTCGCGAAATAGAAGCGAATGTTTTTAAAATGCCCAAAAAGAGTCTTAAAACCCCAGTAAAATTATATTTGGATATTTTAAAATAGTTGGCTTAAATAGATAACATGAATATGGCACCCGGATGTTATAAGAAAGAGTCACCAGACCTATTGTTTATTTTTCTTGAAGAATAAGTTAATGTTTGTAGCTTTCTATTCAAGAGTTTACATGGTATGTTGAAAATATTTACTTAACCATTAAGCCATTCTGCGAGAATAATGAACAATAAAGGTCGAAATTGGAGTGTGTCAGTAGAATATCGTGTGGTATGTTTTGGAGTGCTCAACTTCCGGTAATACTTTGACAATGCGGAACAAAAGCTGAAGTGAAATTAGAAGAAAACGCAGGAAAATATCACTCAGAAAAACAATACCTTGGCATAGCTTTGGCCCGAAAAGCTCTACTTTTGTAGTGATGGTCAGAGTCAACGGAGTCAACATGGGGCTCTGACATGGCGAGCTGATGGGAATGGAAGTGACCTCGACCGTGACCCCTGACCTATTTGTTTCTCAAAATCTGTATAAGCTTTGCGATCGCCACGACCGACACTACAGGATGACGTAATGGCGTCGCATAGCAGGGGGAATTTATCACCTACATCCGGGCCAGTTGGGAATTCATTCAAAGTTTCTGGTTGCTCCAATTGTTTAGAATAGAGCTATATTTAGACGCCGGCGTAGAATTCTTTCCTAGACGGATTTCGAGTATGAATCCCCCCCCCCCCCCCCTTTTTTTTTTTTTCTTCTCCCCTCCACGCAGAATCTCCTCTCAGAGTTACATGACCTTTGCAAAAGTGAGCATATCGTTAGCGTTTCGATGATCTATGTAGGAGAGAAACATAAAAAACAAAAACATACTGTGTTCCTTAAAACCCCTACAAAATGTCAGACCTAATGTTTATAGCTGTTTTTTTTTTTTTTTTTTTTTTTGTGTCTAAGAAAATATGAAACTTGGATTAATCGTATAATTATGCCTCATTTAAGGCATTGCATTGAAAAATAGAAAATAAAAATAATTCTAGGCTTTATTCAATATGTAACAAAATACGAAATGCACACACAAAAAAGTGTCACACGAAATGGTGAGCGGAAACAGAAGTAGCGACAGACAAATACAATGTTGTGCAATTAATATCCGGATGTGGTTTGGCTTTGAGGAAAATGGCGCTGAAACAAAAAACCGGACACGATATTTCAGACCTGTTTGGTTGTGCAGCGCCACTTCTGTCGACGCGACGTTAAGATGGATAGACAGACAAAAACAGCGAATAGATGGATAGATGGATGAATAAAATAATATACAGATAGGTAAATAAACAGACAAGAAGATATATATGTATATATGTATATATAGATAGATAGATATAGATATAGATATATAGATAGATAGATAGATAGACGATAGATAGATAGATAGATGGATTGATAGATTGATAAAATAATATGCAGATAGGTAAATAAACAGACAAGAAGATATATATGTATATATGTATATATAGATAGATAGATATAGATAGATAGATAGATAGATAGATAGATAGATAGATAGATAGATAGATAGGTGGATTGATAGATGGATAAAATAATATGCAGATAGGTAAATAAACAGACAAGAAGATATATATATAGATAGATAGATATATAGATAGATAGATAGATAGATATATAGATAGATAGATAGATAGATAGATAGATAGATAGATACTTAGATATATAGATAGATAGATAGATAAATAGATAGATAGATAGATGATACATACATACATACATACATACATATGAATAGATGGATGGATAACTAGATAAATAGATAGATAGATTATCATAGATAGATAAATAAATAGATAGATAGATAGATACGTAGAAAGATAGATATTGATAGATAGATAGATAGATAGATAGATAGATAGATAGATAGATAGATAGGTAGATAGATAGATAGATAGATAGATAGATAGATAGATAGATAGATGGATGGATAAAATAATATGCAGAATAGATAGATAGATGGATAAAATAATATGCAGATAAGTAAATAAACAGACAAGAAGATATATATATATATATATATATATATATATATATATATATATATATAGAGAGAGAGAGAGAGAGAGAGAGAGAGAGATAGATACGTAGATAGATAGATAGAAAGATATATAAATATATATATATATATATATATATATAGTTAGATAGATAGGAAGATAGATAGATAGATAGATAGATAGATAGATAGATAGATAGATAGATAGATAGAAAGAGAGATAGATAGATACAAAATTACACATCCACATACATGCATTCATTCATACTTTTGATAGAAACATACATACATACATACATACATACATACATACATACATACATACATACATACATACATACATACATACATACATACATACATACATACATACATACATACTTTTGATAGAAACATACATACATACATACATGCGTAATTTATTTAATCTTATATTTATGACAAGATCTAGAGCTCATTTCACTTTGGACAACCCCCACGACCACACAAATATTAAACAAACAAACAGAGGGTGAAAGTAACATGAAAAGAAAACAAGAGACAAATCAGCTCAGTTCTCTGTAATGAACACTATTGCATGTCCGAAAAACTGCGCCTAATTAAATCTCATGGCCCGTTACCCAATCAAGATGGCACGGGATTTTTTACATACTTGAAAGATGAACCCGGAAGATGCTCGGCTTTGGAATTATCCCTGATGACCAGAAATGGGTTTCCTGCCAGGGACAATGCGATGAAGTGCCCTGTGTTTTGTTGAGTGTTTTTGAACTCTCATGAGACCATCTGCGGTGTCCACTTGAGGTGGAGACAGCACTAGATCTAAGTCTATATAGGCTGGGGTACGGCTCAGATACGCCATTGTTGGGAAACCCGGAGGCTCAGTGGTGTAAGGGTAGAGAACAGACTTCGCTACTTCTACGGTCATCCCAAACTATATCTACAGTCAAGGTTAGTGAAATAATTCCTTCTTGATGTTGTTCAACAGAAGTGCAAACGAAGAGAATTTATTTAATATTGGCGTGCAATAGCATCTGTTGATATTTACTATACATTAACAATACTCTTGTTCTTAGTTATAAAATCAATGAACATACACTGGCATGCGCGGATAGATAATGAAAAATTATTTATCAGATTTAGAGACGATAAATAGTAATTTATTCAAATATGATATGTGTATTTTTCTGAATTGACCGTTTCTTGAAAAAATTGTCATCAGTTTTGAAAAAGATTAAGCGGTCATTAAAACAGAGATAACTCCGTTTTGATTTTTAAAAAAAAAAAAACTCTCATGGGCAGGCTATCACTCTAAAGAAACATAATCACTGAGTTTACCTTGTCTAACATTTTGAAGAACAAATAATATAAAAAATTAACAGGAGGCGAATTATTTTTTTTTCAATTCATATTAACTAGGAATAGTGGTGTCATTTCCCCTCAACAAACTTGAGTTACAGATTCTAAACAACAATTTCATCAATTTATAGCTTTTAGTCCCTTAACTGCACAATGGTCCTAAATGTATTCAAAGAATCAACGACTAAGATCAGTCTTGCTCTGATTAAATAAAATTCACAAACCTGGCGGACGGGTCAGGGGTCATGAGGTCAGATTTCTAGAGTTCTTTTATTATTGACAACCAGCAATGCCGTCACATCTTTTCTCTATATTGAGAATGTCAAAACTCGAGGGCCAGCGGTTGTGGGGTAAGGCGACCACGCTGGAATTTGGAAGGAGTTGAGATCGTGGGTTCGAATCAAGCTTTCGGTGGGAGAGTGTGGCGTATCATCCCATGAGCCGTGCCATGGCTGGCCGGCTGTGATTGATTATGGGTGCTGGATAGGTATTGAATCAGAATGTAACTTATGGGTTTTGTCCAACTATTAAAACATTGATCCAGAATGAAGGCAAAAATTAAGAATCCAGTCATACTTAGACTTTTCGTCTCACAAAATCATGAGATTAAAACCGTTCTGAGTGCTTTCTATGTTTATGTTGCAGTAGAAAGTTTTTACCCTAATCCGAAGATACTTCTACAATCAATAGGCCATAAAATTAGACTACATTCTCCGAGATATAAACCAAGTGGGCAATGTAACCACTGTCTTGTCCAGTGTGTCATTTATTACATTTTTCAAATAAAAATTTATTTTTAACATATCTTCATATTTTTTCAGAGATCATTTGTTGAAATCTCATTTGTGATATAATGGTTACAGAGCTCAGTTGTTTTTTGGCTTCAATTTTTAGAAAAAATGAAAGTTCGTAAATAAATTGGTGTTATAGAATTACCGACAAATTTTGAACATGGTATTATGTTGCTCACATTTTTACTCAAACATAATTGTTAACTATTTGTATTCAGTCTTAAAGTCTCGATTTTCTTGAAAGACTTGAACAGGTTTAACGAAATTTGGCGCGGCTCAAGACAAAATCCCAAACAGTGCCCAGCGCCGCCATGTTGCTGACGTCACTGCTGCTCGCTCTCTTCGGTTGCACCGGAAGACTAGAAGCAGGTTGGTTAAAAGAAAAAGTTTTTTTTGCTCATATCGCCATTGTTCATCCCAAAATATTATCGTTTTAATTAGTTTTGTTTTAAATACTAAACTTTTATTTTTTTTTTCTAAAGAAAATGAAACTGCTTCAAATGGTCGGTCTCCAATGTCGATACTTACTTTAATTCAAAAATATCTATTGCACGTCCACCATCCCTCACCCCCTACCCTCACCTGAATTTTACCTCTTACTGTCCAAAACAAAAATCTTTGTTCGGTCTACCTTTCCTCTCTGACCTCTTTCCCTCTCTCTCTCTGTCTCTCTCTCTCTCTCTCTCTCTCTCTCTCTCTCTCTCTCTCTCTCTCTCTCTCTGTATATATATATATATATATATATATATATATATATATAGATAGATAGATAGATAGATAGATAGATAGATATAGATATATAGCTAGATAGATAAATATATATTTATCAATATACCTTTCCGTCTCTCTATATCTTTATCTATCTAGGAAACCATCTACCAATCTCTCTTTATTTATCAATTTATCTTTCCATCTCTCTCTTCCTCGATATCTCTATCTATCTCTCTATCTATCTATCTATCAATCTATTAATCTATCTATCTAACTATCTATCTACGAATTTATTTCTCTCTCTATTTATCAATCTATCTTCCCATCTCTCTCTCTTTTATCTATCTATCTTTCCATCTCTCTCTATTTATCAATATATATATATATATATATATATATATATATATATATATATATGGATAGATAGATATAGACATATAGATCGATAGACAGATAGATATAGATCTATGCATAGATAGAGAGATAGACAGATAGATATAGATCTATGCATAGATAGAGAGATACATATGTGCATCCCACCTTCCCCCAGGCCCAGACTGCAGTCTCCAGCCTGCTGATATAGTCTTCATCCCACCTTCCTCCCCCCCAGCCCCAGACTGTAGTCTCCAGCCTGCTGATATAGCCTTCATCCCACCTCCCCCCAGCCCCAGACTGCGGTCTCCAGCCTGCTGATAGAGTCTTCATCCCACCTCCCCCTCCCCCCAACCCTAGACTGCGGTCTCCAGCCTGCTGATATAGTCTTCATCCCACCTCCCCCCCCAGCCCTAGACTGCGGTCTCCAGCCTGCTGATATAGCCTTCATCCCACCTTCCTCCCCCCCAGCCCCAGAATGCGGTCTCCAGCCTGCTGATATAGTCTTCATCCCACCTTCCCCCAGCCCCAGACTGCGGTCTCCAGCCTGCTGATATAGTCTTCATCCCACCTTCCCCCAGCCCCAGAATGCGGTGTCCAGCCTGCTGATATAGTCTTCATCCCATCTTTCTCCCCCCCCCCCAGCCCCAGACTGCAGTCTCCAGCCTGCTGATATAGCCTTCATCCCACCTTCCTCCCCCCCAGCCCCAGAATGCGGTCTCCAGCCTGCTGATATAGCCTTCATCCCATCTCTCCCCCCAGACTGCAGTCTCCAGCCTGCTGATGTAGCCTTCATCCCACCTTCCTCCCCCCAAGCCCCAGAATGCGGTCTCCAGCCTTCTCATATAGCCTTCATCCCATCTCTCCCCCCCAGACTGCAGTCTCCAGCCTGCTGATATAGCCTTCATCCCACCTTCCTCCCCCCCAGCCCTAGACTGCGGTCTCCAGCCGGCTGATATAGTCTTCATCCCACATTCCCCCAGCCCCAGACTGCGGTCTCCAGCCTGCTGATATAGCCTTCATCCCACCTTCCTCCCCCCCAGCCCCAGACTGCGGTCTCCAGCCTGCTGATATAGTCTTCATCCCACCTTCCCCCAGCCCCAGACTGCGGTCTCCAGCCTGCTGATATAGCCTTCTTCCCACCTTCCTCCCCCCCAGCTCCAGACTGCGGTCTCCAGCCTGCTGATATAGCCTTCTTCCCGCCTTCCTCCCCCCCAGCCCCAGACTGCGGTCTCCAGCCTGCTGATATAGCCTTCATCCCACATTCCCCCAGCCCCAGACTGCGGTCTCCAGCCTGCTGATATAGCCTTCATCCCACCTTCCTCCCCCCCAGCCCCAGACTGCGGTCTCCAGCCTGCTGATATAGCCTTCATCCCACCTTCCTCCCCCCCAGCCCCAGACTGCAGTCTCCAGCCTGCTCATATAGACTTCATCCCATCTCCCCCCAACCCCAGACTGCAGTCTCCAGACTGCTGATATAGCCTTCATCCCATCTCTCCCACCCAGCCCCAGACTGCGGTCTCCAGCCTGCTGATATAGCCTTCATCCCACCTTCCTCCCCCCCCCAGCCCCAGACTGCGGTCTCCAGCCTGCTGATATAGTCTTCATCCCACCTTCCTCCCCCCCAGCCCCAGAATGCGGTGTCCAGCCTGCTGATATAGTCTTCATCCCACCTTCCCCCAGCCCCAGACTGCGGTCTCCAGCCTGCTGATATAGCCTTCATCCCACCTTCCTCCCCCCAGCCCCAGACTGCGGTCTCCAGCCTGCTGATATAGTCTTCATCCCACCTTCCTCCCCCACAGCCCCAGACTGCAGTCTCCAGCCTGCTGATATAGTCTTCATCCCACCTTCCTCCCCCCCCCAGCCCCAGAATGCGGTGTCCAGCCTGCTGATATAGTCTTCATCCCACCTTCCCCCCAGCCCCAGACTGCGGTCTCCAGCCTGCTGATATAGCCTTCATCCCACCTTCCTCCCCCCCAGCCCCAGAATGCAGTCTCCAGCCTGCTGATATAGCCTTCATCCCACCCTCCCCCTCCCCAGCCCCAGATTGCGGACTTCAGCCTGCTGATATAGCCTTCATCCCACCTTCCTTCCCACCCCAGCCCCAGACTGCGGTCTCCAGCCTGCTGATATAGCCTTCATCCCACCTCGCCCCCGCCCAAGACTGCGGTCTCCAGCCGGCTGATATAGTCTTCATCCCACCTCCCCCAGCCCTAGACTGCGGTCTCCAGCCTGCTGATATAGTCTTCATCCCATCTCCCCTCCCCCAGCCCCAGACTGCGATCTCCAGCCTGCTGATATAGACTTCAACCCACCTCCCCTCCCCCCCCAGACTGCGGTCTCCCGCCAGCTGAGATAGTCTTCATGCCATCTCCCCCCCACAGCCCCAGACTGCGATCTCCAGCCTGCTGATATAGCCTTTATCCCACCTCCCCTCCCTCAGCCCTAGACTGCAGTCTCCAGCCTTCTGATATAGTCTTCAACACACCACCCCCTTCCTCAGCCCTACACTGCAGTCTCCAGCCTGCTGATATAGCCTTCATCCCACCTCCCCTCCCTCAGCCCTAGACTGCAGTCTCCAGCCTGCTGATATAGCCTTCATCCCACCTCCCCTCCCTCAGCCCTAGACTGCAGTCTCCAGCCTGCTGATATAGTCTTCATCCCACCTTCCCCCAGCCCCAGACTGCGGTCTCCAGCCTGCTGATATAGTCTTCATCCCACCTCCCCTCCCTCAGCCCCAGACTGCGGTCTCCAGCCTGCTGATATAACCTTCATCCCACCTCCCCTCCCTCAGCTCCAGACTGCGATCTTCAGCCTGCTGATATAGTCTTCATCACATCTCCCCCCACCCGCCCCAGACTGCGATCTCCAGCCTGCTGATATAATCTTCATCACACCTCCCCCCAGCCCCAGACTGCGGTCTCCAGCCTCCTGATATAACCTTCATCCCACATTCCTCCCCTACCCACCAGCCCCAGACTGCGGTCTCCAGCCTGCTGATATAGCCTTCATCCCATCTCCCCTCCCCCAGCCCCAGACTGCGGTCTCCAGCCTGCTGATATAGTCTTCATGCCATCTCCCCTCCCCCAGCCCTAGACTGCGGTCTCCAGCCTGCTGATATAGCCTTCTTCCCATCTCCCCTCCCCCAGCCCCAGACTGTAGTCTCCAGCCTTCTGATATAGTCTTCATCCCATCTCCCCTCCCCCAACCCCAGACTGCGGTCTCCAGCCTGCTGATATAGTCTTCATGCCATCTCCCCTCCCCCAGCCCCAGACTGCGCTGTCCAGCCTACTGATGTAGCCTTCATCCCACCTTCCTCCCCCCCAGCCCCAGAATGCGGTGTCCAGCCTTCTCATCTAGCCTTCAGGCCATCTCCCCCCCCCCAGCCCTAGACTGTTGTCTCCAGCCTGCTGATATAGCCTTCATCCCCCCTCCCCCCAGCCCCAGACTGAGGACTCCAGCCTGCTGATATAGCCTTCATCCCACCTTCCTCCCCCCCATCCCCAGACTGCGGTCTCCAGCCTGCTGATATAGTCTTCATCCCACCTTCCTCCCCCCCAGCCCCAGACTGCGGTCTCCAGCCTGCTGATATAGTCTTCATCCCACCTTCCTCCCCCCCCCCAGCCCCAGACTGCAGTCTCCAGCCTGTTGATATAGTCTTAATCCCACCTTCCCCCAGCCTCAGACTGCGGTCTTCAGCCTGCTGATATAGCCTTCATCCCACCTTCCTCCCCCCAGCCCCAGATTGCGGACTCCAGCCTGCTGATATAGCCTTCATCCCACCTTCCTCCCCCCAGCCCCAGACTGCGGACTCCAGCCTGCTGATATAGCCTTCATCCCACCTTCCTCCCCCCAGCCCCAGACACGGTCTCCAGCCTGCTGATATAGCCTTCATCCCACCTTCCTCCCCCCAGCCCCAGAATGCGGTCTCCAGCCTGCTGATATAGCCTTCATCCCATCTCCCACCCCCCCCCTCCCAAACCCCAGACTGCAGTCTCCAGCCTGCTGATGTAGCCTTCATCCCACCTTCCTCCCCCCCAGTCCCAGAATGCGGTCTCCAGCCTTCTCATATAGCCTTCATCCCATCTCCCCCCCCCAGCCCCAGACTGTAGTCTCCAGCCTGCTGATATAGTCTTCATCCCACCTCCCCCCAGCCCCAGACCGAGGACTCCAGCCTGCTGATTTAGCCTTCATCCCACCTTCCTCCCCCCAGCCCCAGACTGCGGTCTCCAGCCTGCTGATATAGTCTTCATCCCACATTCCCCCAGACCCAGACTGCGGTCTCCAGCCTGCTGATATAGTCTTCATCCCACATTCCCCCAGCCGCATCCCTAGACTGCGGTCTCCAGCCTGCTGATATAGCCTTCATCCCACCTTCCTCCCCCCAGCCCCAGATTGCGGACTCCAGCCAACTGATTTAGCCTTCATCCCACCTTCCTCCCCCCCAGCCCCAGACTGCGGACTCCAGCCTGCTGATATAGCCTTCATCCCACCTTCCACCCCCCCAGCCCCAGACTGCGGTCTCCAGCCTGCTGATATAGCCTTCATCCCACCTTCCTCCCCCACAGCCCCAGAATGCAGTCTCCAGCCTGCTGATATAGTCTTCATCCCATCCCCCCTCTCCAGCCCCAGATTGCGGACTTCAGCCTGCTGATATAGCCTTCATCCCACCTTCCTCCCCCCCAGCCCCAGACTGCGGTCTTCAGCCTGCTGATATAGCCTTCATCCCACCTCCCCCAGCCCCAGACTGCGGTCTCCAGCCTGCTGATATAGTCTTCATGCCATCTCCCCCCCCACAGCCCCAGACTGCGATCTCCAGCCTGCTGATATAGCCTTTATCCCACCTCACCTCCCTCAGCCCTAGACTGCGGTCTCCAGCCTTCTGATATAGCCTTTTACCCACCTCCCCTCCCTCAGCCCTAGACTGCAGTCTCCAGCCTGCTGATATAGCCTTCATTCCACCTCCCCTCCCTCAGCCCTAGACTGCAGTCTCCAGCCTGCTGATATAGCCTTTATCCCACCTCCCCTCCCTCAGCCCTAGACTGCAGTCTCCAGCCTGCTGATATAGCCTTCATCCCACCTCCCCTCCCTCAGCCCTAGACTGCAGTCTCCAGCCTGCTGATATAGCCTTCATCCCACCTCCCCTCCCTCAGCCCCAGACTGCGTTCTCCAGCCTGCTGATATAGCCCTCATTCCACCTCCCCTCCCTCAGCCCCAAACTGCGGTCTCCAGCCGGCTGATATAGTCTTCATCCTACCTCCCCCCCCCCAGCCCCAGACTGCGGTCTCCAGCTTGCGAATATAGTCGTCATCCCACCTCCCTTCCCTCAGCCCTAGACTGAGATTTCCAGCCTGCTGATATAGCCTTCATCCCACCTCCCCTCCCTCAATCCCAGACTGCGATCTCCAACCTGCTGATATAGTCTTCATCACACCTCCCCCCCCCGCCCCAGACTGCGATCTCCAGCCTGCTGATATAGCCTTCATCCCACCTTCCTCCCCCCAGCCCCAGACTACAGTCTCCAGCCTGCTGATATAGTCTTCATCACACCTTCCTCCCCCCCAGCCCCAGACTGCGGTCTCCAGCCTGCTGATATAGCCTTCATCCCACCTTCCTCCCCCCAAGCCCCAGACTGCGGACTCCAGCCTGCTGATATAGCCTTCATACCACCTTCCTCCCCCCAGATTGAGGACTCCAGCCTGCTGATATAACCTTCATCCCACCTCCCAACCCAGCCCCAGACTGCGGTCTCCAGCCTGCTGATATAACCTTCATCCCACCTCCCTCCCCAGCCGCAGACTGCGGACTCCAGCCTCCTAATATAGCCTTCATCCCACCTTTTCCCCCCAGCCCCAGACTGCGGTCTCCAGCCTGCTGATATAGCCTTCATCCCACCTTCCTCCCCCCCAGCCCCAGACTGCGGTCTCCAGCCTGCTGATATAACCTTCATCCCACCTCCCCTCCCAGCCCCAGACTGCGATCTCCAGCCTGCTGATATAGTCTTCATCCCACCTCCCCTCCCAGCCCAAGACTGCAGTCTCCAGCCTGTTGATATAGTCTTCATCCCAAATTCCCCCAGCCCCAGACTGCGGTCTCCAGCCTGTTGATATAGTCTTCATCCCACCTTTCCCCAGGCCCAGACTGCAGTCTCCAGCCGGCTGATATAGTCTTCATCCCACCTTCCTCCCCCCCAGCCCCAGACTGCGGTCTCCAGCCTGCTGATATAGCCTTCATCCCACCTTCCTCCTCCCCAGGCCCAGAACTGCGGTCTCCAGCCTGCTCATATAGCCTTCATCCCACCTCCCCTCCCTCAACCCCAGACTGCAGTCTCCAGCCTGCTGATATAGCCTTCATCCCACCTCCCCCCTCAGCCCCAAACTTTGATCTCCAGCCTCCTGATATAGCCTTCATCCCACCTCCCCCCCAAGCCCCAGACTGCGGTCTCCAGCCTGCTGATATAGTCTTCATCCCACCTCCCTCCCAGTCCCAGACTGCGGTCTCCAGCCTGCTGATATAGCCTTCATCCCACCTTCCTCCCCCTCATCCCCAGACTGCGGTCTCCAGCCTAATGATATAGTCTTCATCACACCTTCCTCCCCCCCAGCCCCAGCCGGCGGGCTCCAGCCTGCTGATATAGCCTTCATCCCACCTTCCTCTCCCCCAGCCCCAGATTGCGGACTCCAGCCTGCTGATATAGTCTTCATCCCACCTCCCTCCCAGTCCCAGACTGCGGTCTCCAGCCTGCTGATATAGCCTTTATCCCACCTTCCTCCCCCAGCCCCAGACTGCGGTCTCCAGCCTGCTGATATAGCCTTCATCCCACCTTCCTCCCCCCCAGCCCTAGACTGCGGTCTCCAGCCTGCTGATATAGCCTTCATCCCACCTTCCTCCCCCCCCCACCCTAGACTGCGGTCTCCAGCCGGCTGATATAGTCTTCAACCCACCTTCCTTCCCCCAGCCCCAGACTGCGGTCTCCAGCCTGCTGATATAGCCTTCATGCCATCTCCCTCCAAGCCCCAGACTGCGAACTCCAGCCTGCTGATATAGTCTTCATCGCATCTCCCCCCCAAAGCCAAAGACTGCGGTCTCCAGCCTGCTGATATAGTCTTCATCCCATCTCCCCTCCCCCAGCCCTAGACTGCTGTCTCCAGCCTGCTGATATAGTCTTCATCCCATCTCCCCCCAAGCCCCAGACTGCAGTCTCCAGCCGGCTGATATAGTCTTCATCCCACCTCCCCCAGCCCTAGACTGCGGTCTCCAGCCTGCTGATATAGTCTTCATTCCATCTCCCCCCCCAAGCCCCAGACTGTGGTCTCCAGCCAGCTGATATAGCCTTCATCCCATCTCCCCTCCCCCAGCCCAAGACTGCGGTGTCCAGCCTGCTGATATAGGCTTCATCCCACCTTCCCCCCCCCCCCCCAGCCCTAGACTGCGGTCTCCAGCCTGCTGATATAGCCTTTATCCCATCTCCCCTCCCCCAGCCCTAGACTGCGATCTCCACCCTGCTGATATAGCCTTCATCCCACCTCCCCTCCCCCAGCCCCAGACTGCGGTCACCAGCCTGTTGATATAACCTTCATCCCACCTCCCCCCTCAGCCCCAGACTGCGATCTCCAGCCTGCTGATATAACCTTCATCCCACCTCCCCTCCCTCAGCCCCAGACTGCGGTCTCCAGCCTGCTGATATAGCCTTGATCCCACCTCCCCTCCCTCAGCTCAAGACTGAGATTTCCAGCCTGCTGATATAGCCTTCATCCCACCTCCCCTCCCTCAAACCCAGACTGCGATCTCCCGCCTGCTGATTTAGTCTTCATCACACCTTCCCCCAGCCCCAGACTGCGGTCTCCAGCCTGCTGATATAGTCTTCATCCCACCTCCCCTCCCTCAGCCCCAGACTGCGGTCTCCAGTTTGCTGATATAGCCTTCATCCCACCTCCCCTCCCTCAGCTCAAGACTGCGATCTCCAGCCTGCTGATATACTCTTCATCACACCTCCCCCCGCCCCAGACTGCGATCTCCAGCCTGCTGATATAGTCTTCATCACACCTCCCCCCCAGCCCCAGACTGCGGTCTCCAGCCTCCTGATATAACCTTCATCCCACCTTCCTCCCCCCCCCCCCCAGCCCGAGACTACGGTCTCCAGCCTGCTGATATAGGCTTCATCCCATCTCCCCTCCCCAAGTCCCAGACTGCGGTCTCCAGCCTGCTGATATAATCTTCCCCCCCCCCCCAGCCCCAGACTGCGATCTCCAGCCTGCTGATTTAATCTTCATGCCATCTCCCCTCCCCCAGCCCCAGACTGCGGTCTCCAGCCTGCTGATATAGCCTTCATCCCATCTCCCCTCCCCTAGCCCTAGACTGCGGTCTCCAGCCTGCTGATATAGTCTTCATCCCATCTTCCCCCCCAAGCCTCAGACTGCGGTCTCCAGCCTGCTGATATAGTCTTCATCCCATCTCCCCTCCCCTAGCCCTAGATTGCGGTCTCCAGCCTGCTGATATAGTCTTAATCCCATCTCCCCTCCCCCGGCCCCAGACGGCGATCTCCACCCTGCTGATATAGCCTTCATCCCACCTCCCCTCCCCTAGCCCCAGACTGCGGTCTCCAGCCTGCTGATATAGTCTTCATGCCATCTCCCCCCCCCACAGCCCCAGACTGCGGTCTCATGCCTGCTGATATAGCCTTTATCCCACCTCCCCTCCCTCAGCCCTAGACTGCGGTCTCCAGCCTGCTGATATAGTTTTCATTCCACCTCTCCTCCCTTAGCCCTAGACTGCAGTCTCCAGCCTGCTGATATAGCCTTCATCCCACCTCCCCTCCCTCAGCCTTGACTGCAGTCTCCAGCCTGCTAATATAGCCTTCATCCCACCTCCCTCCCTCAGCCCTAGACTGCAGTCTCCAGCCTGCTGATATAGCCATCATCCCACCAACCCACCCACAGCCCAAGACTGCGGTCTCCACCCTGCTGATATAGCCTTCATCCTACCTCCCCTCCCTCAGCCCTAGACTGCAGTCTCCAGCCTGCTGATATAGCCTTCATCCCATCTCCTCTCCCTCAGCCCCAGACTGCGGTCTCCAACCTGCTGATATAGTCTTCATGCCATCTCCCCTCCCCCAGCCCAAGACTGCGGTCTCCAACCTGCTGATATAGTCTTCATGCCATCGCCCCTCCCACAGCCCCAGACTGCGGTCTACATCCTGCTGATATAGTCTTCATGCCATCTCCCCTCCCCCAGCCCCAGACTGCGGTCTCCAGCCTGCTGATATAGTCTTCATGCCATCTCCCCCCCAGCCCCAGACTGCGGTCTCCAGCCTGCTGATATAGTCTTCATGCCATCTCCCCTCCCCAGCCCCAGACTGCGGTCTCCAACCTGCTGATATAGTCTTCATGCCATCTCCCCTCCCCCAACCCCAGACTGCGGTCTCCAGCCTGCTGATATAGTCTTCATGCGATCTCCCCTCCCCCAGCCCCAGACTGCGGTCTCCAACCTGCTGATATAGTCTTCATGCCATCTCCCCTCCCCCAGCCCCAGACTGCGGTCTCCAACCTGCTTATATAGTCTTCATGCCATCTCCCCACCCCCAGCCCCAGACTGCGGTCTCCAACCTGCTGATATAGTCTTCATGCCATCTCCCCTTCCCCAGCCCCAGACTGCGGTCTCCAACCTGCTGATATAGTCTTCATGCCATCTCCCTCCCCCAGCTCCAGACTGCGGTCTCCAACCTGCTGATATAGTCTTCATGCCATCTCCCCTCCCCCAGCCCCAGACTGCGGTCTCCAGCCTGCTGATATAGACTTCATCCCATCTCACCACCCCCAGCCCCAGACTGCGGTCTCCAGCCTGCGCTGATATAGCCTTCATCCCACATTCCCCCAGCCCCAGACTGCAGTCTCCAGCCTGTTGATATAGCCTTCATCCCATCTCCCCTCCCTCAGCCCCAGACTGCGGTCTCCAGCCTGCTGATATAGTCTTCATCCCATCTCCCCCCCCCCAGAGCCCCAGACTACGGTCTCCAGCCTGCTGATATAGTCTTCATCCCATCTCCCCTCCCACAGCCCCAGACTGCGGTCTCCAGCCTGCTTATATAGCCTTCATCCCATCTCCCCCCCCCCCCACACAGTCCCAGACTGCGGTCTCCAGCCTGCTGATATACCCTTAATCCCCCCTTCCCCCCGCCCGAGACTGCAGTCTCCAGCCTCCTGATATAGACTTCATCCAATTTCCCCTCCCCCAGCCCCAGACTGCGGTCTCCAGCCTGCTGATATAGTCTTCTTGCCATCTCCCCCCACAGCCCCAGACTGCGGTCTCCAGCCTGCTGATATAGTCTTCATGCCATCTTCCCCCCCCCCCCTCCAGCCCCAGACTGCGGTCTCCAGCCTGCTGATATAGTCTTCATCCCACCTCCCCCCCCCCAGCCGCAGACTGCGATCTCCAGCCTGCTGATATAACCTTTATCCCACCTCCCCTCACACAGCCCCAGACTGCGGTCTCCAGCCTGCTGATGTAGCCTTCATCCCACCTCCCCCCAACCCCCAGACTGCGGTCTCCAGCCTGCTGATATAGCCTTCATCCCACCTCCCCTCCCTCAGCCCCAGACCGCGTTCTCCAGCCTGCTGATATAGCCTTCATCCCACCTTCCCCCAGCCCCACACTGCGGTCTCCAGCCTGCTCATATAGCCTTCATCCCACCTCCCCCCCAGCCGCAGACTGCGGTCTCCAGCCTGCTGATATAGCCTTCATCCCACCTCCCCGCAGCCCCAGACTGCGATCTCCAGCCTGCTGATATAGCCTTCATCCCACCTTCCCCCAGCCCCACACTGCGGTCTCCAGCCTGCTCATATAGCCTTCATCCCACCTCCCCCCCAGCCGCAGACTGCGGTCTCCAGCCTGCTGATATAGTCTTCATCCCACCTTCCCTCCCTCAGCCCCAGACTTTGGTCTCCAGTCTGCTGATATAGCCTTCATCCAACCTCTTCCCCCAGCCCCAGACTGCGGTCTCCAGCCTGCTGATATAGTCTTCATCCCACCTCCCCTCCCGCAGCCCCAGACTGCGGTCTCCAGCCTAATGATATAGCCTTCATCCTACCTCCCCTCCCTCAGCTCCAGACTGCAGTCTCCAGCCTGCAGATATAGTCTTCATGCCATCTCCCCTCCCCCAGCCCTAGACTGCGGTCTCCAGCCTGCTGATATAGCGTTCATCCCACCTCCCCTCCCTCAGCCCAAGACTGCGTTCTCCAGCCTGCTGATATAGTCTTCATCCCACCTCCCTCCCAGTCCTAGACTGCGGTCTCCAGCCTGCTGATATAGCCTTCATCCCACCTTCCTCCCCCCCCCAGCCCCAGACTGCGGTCTCCAGCCTACTGATATAGTCATCATCCCACCTTCCTCCCCCCCGCATCCCTAGACTGCGGTCTCCAGCCTGATGATATAGCCTTCATCCCACCTTCCTCCCCCCCAGCCCTAGACTGCGGTCTCCAGCCGGCTGATATAGTCTTCATCCCACCTCCCTCCCAGTCCCAGACTGCGGTCTCCAGCCTGCTGATATAGCCTTTATCCCACCTTCCTCCCCCAGCCCCAGACTGCGGTCTCCAGCCTGCTGATATAGCCTTTATCCCACCTTCCTCCCCCCAGCCCCAGACTGCGGACTCCAGCCTCCTGATATAGCCTTCATCCCCCCTTCCTCCCCCCCCCAGCCCCAGACTGCGGACTCCAGCCTGCTGATATAGCCTTCATCCCACCTTCCTTCCCCCCCCCCAACCCCAGACTGCGGTCTCCAGCCTGCTGATATAGCCTTCATGCCATCTCCCTCCAAGCCCCAGACTGCGAACTCCAGCCTGCTGATATAGTCTTCATCGCATCTCCCCCCAAAGCCAAAGACTGCGGTCTCCAGCCTGCTGATATAGTCTTCATCCCATCTCCCCTCCCCCAGCCCTAGACTGCGGTCTCCAGCCTGCTGATATAGTCTTCATCCCATCTCCCCCCAAGCCCCAGACTGCAGTCTCCAGCCTGCTGATATAGTCTTCATCCCATCTCCCCTCCCCCAGCCCTAGACTGCGGTCTCCAGCCTGCTGATATAGTCTTCATTCCATCTCCCCCAAGCCCCAGACTGCGGTCTCCAGCCTGCTGATATAGTCTTCATCCCATCTCCCCTCCCCCAGCCCTAGACTGCGGTCTCCAGCCTGCTGATATAGTCTTCATCCCATCTCCCCTCTCCCAGCCCTAGACTGCGGTCTCCAGCTTGCTGATATAGCCTTTATCCCATCTCCCCTTCCCCAGCCCTAGACTGCGATCTCCACCCTGCTGATATAGCCTTCATCCCATCTCCCCTCCCTCAACCCCAGACTGCGGTCTCCAGCCTGCTGATATAACCTTCATCCCACCTCCCCTCCCTCAGCCCCAGACTGCGGTCTCCAGCCTGCTGATATAACCTTCATCCCACCTCCCCTCCCTCAGCCCCAGACTGCGGTCTCCAGCCTGCTGATATAACCTTCATCCCACCTCCCCTCCCTCTGCTCCAGACTGAGATTTCCAGCCTGCTGATATAGCCTTCATCCCACCTCCCCTCCCTCAAACCCAGACTGCGATCTCCAGCCTGCTGATATAGTCTTCATCACACCTCCCCCCCAGCCCCAGACTGCGGTCTCCAGCCTGCTGATATAGTCTTCATCCCACCTCCCCTCCCTCAGCCCCAGACTGCGATCTCCAGTTTGCTGATATAGCCTTGATCCCACCTCCCCTCCCTCAGCTCAAGACTGCGATCTCCAGCCTGCTGATATAGTCTTCATCACACCTCCCCCGCCCCAGACTGCGATCTCCAGCCTGCTGATATAGTCTTCATCACACCTCCCCCCCAGCCCCAGACTGCGGTCTCCAGCCTCCTGATATAACCTTCATCCCACCTTCCTCCCCCCAGCCCGAGACTACGGTCTCCAGCCTGCTGATATAGCCTTCATCCCATCTCCCCTCCCCAAGTCCCAGACTGCGGTCTCCAGCCTGCTGATATAGTCTTCATGCCATCTCCCCCCCAGCCCCAGACTGCGGTCTCCAGCCTGCTGATATAGTCTTCATGCCATCTCCCCTCCCCCAGCCCCAGACTGCGGTCTCCAGCCTGCTGATATAGCCTTCATCCCATCTCCCCACCCCTAGCCCTAGACTGCGGTCTCCAGCCTGCTGATATAGTCTTCATCCCATCTTCCCCCCCAAGCCTCAGACTGCGGTCTCCAGCCTGCTGATATAGTCTTCATCCCATCTCCCCTCCCCTAGCCCTAGATTGCGGTCTCCAGCCTGCTGATATAGTCTTCATCCCATCTCCCCTCCCCCAGCCCCAGACTGCGATCTCCACCCTGCTGATATAGCCTTCATCCCACCTCCCTCCCCTAGCCCCAGACTGCGGTCTCCAGCCTGCTGATATAGTCTTCATGCCATCTCCCCCCCCACAGCCCCAGACTGCGGTCTCATGCCTGCTGATATAGCCTTTATCCCACCTCCCCTCCCTCAGCCCTAGACTGCGGTCTCCAGCCTGCTGATATAGTTTTCATTCCACCTCTCCTCCCTTAGCCCTAGACTGCAGTCTCCAGCCTGCTGATATAGCCTTCATCCCACCTCCCCTCCCTCAGCCTTGACTGCAGTCTCCAGCCTGCTAATATAGCCTTCATCCCACCTCCCTCCCTTAGCCCTAGACTGCAGTCTCCAGCCTGCTGATATAGCCTTCATCCCACCTCCCCTCCATCAGCCCCAGACTGCGGTCTCCACCCTGCTGATATAGCCTTCATCCTACCTCCCCTCCCTCAGCCCTAGACTGCAGTCTCCAGCCTGCTGATATAGCCTTCATCCCATCTCCTCTCCCTCAGCCCCAGACTGCGGTCTCCAGCCTGCTAATATAGTCTTCCACCCATCTCCGCTCCCCCAGCCCCAGACTGCGGTCTCCAACCTGCTGATATAGACTTCATGCCATCTCCCCTCCCCCAGCCCCAGACTGCGGTCTCCAGCCTGCTGATATAGTCTTCATGCCATCTCCCCTCCCCCAGCCCCAGACTGCGGTCTCCAGCCTGCTGATATAGTCTTCATGCCATCTCCCCCCAGCCCCAGACTGCGGTCTCCAGCCTGCTGATATAGTCTTCATGCCATCTCCCCACCCCCAGCCCCAGACTGCGGTCTCCAACCTGCTGATATCGTCTTCATGCCATCTCCCCTCCCCCAACCCCAGACTGCGGTCTCCAGCCTGCTGATATAGTCTTCATGCGATCTCCCCTCCCCCAGCCCCAGACTGCGGTCTCCAACCTGCTGATATAGTCTTCATGCCATCTCCCCTTCCCCAGCCCCAGACTGCGGTCTCCAACCTGCTGATATAGTCTTCATGCCATCTCCCCTCCCCCAGCCCCAGACTGCGGTCTCCACCCTGCTGATATAGTCTTCATGCCATCTCCCCTCACCCACCCCCAGACTGCGGTCTCCAGCCTGCTGATATAGACTTCATGCCATCTCTCCTCCCCCAGCCCCAGACTGCGGTCTCCAGCCTGCGCTGATATAGTCTTCATCCCACCTTCCCCCAGCCCCAGAATGCGGTCTCCAGCCTGCTGATATAGCCTTCATCCCATCTCCCCTCCCTCAGCCCCAGACTGCGGTCTCCAGCCTGATGATATAGTCTTCATCCCATCTCCCCCCCCCCATAGCCCCAGACTACGGTCTCCAGCCTGCTGATATAGTCTTCATCCCATCTCCCCTCCCACAGCCCCAGACTGCGGTCTCCAGCATGCTTTTTTAGCCTTCATCCCACCCCCCCCCCCCCAAGCCCCAGACTGCGGTCTCCAGCCTGCTGATATAGTCTTCATCCCACCTTCCCCCAGCCCTAGACTGCAGTCTCCAGCCTGTTGATATAGCCTTCATCCAATCTCCCCTCCCCCAGCCCCAGACTGCGGTCTCCAGCCTGCTGATATAGTCTTCTTGCCATCTCCCCCCCCCACAGCCCCAGACTGCGGTCTCCAGCCTGCTGATATAGTCTTCATGCCATCTCCCCCCCCCCCACAGCCCCAGACTGCGGTCTCCAGCCTGCTGATATAGCCTTCATCCCACCTCCCCCCCTGCCCCAGACTGCGGTCTCCTGCCGGCTGATATAGCCTTTATCCCACCTCCCCTCACACAGCCCCAGACTGCGGTCTCCTGCCTGCTGATATAGCCTTCATCCCACATTCCCCCAGCCCCAGACTGCAGTCTCCAGCCTGCTGATATAGCCTTCATCCCACCTCCCCTCCCTCAGCCCCAGACTGCGGTCTCCAGCCTGTTGATATAGCCTTCATCCCACCTCCCCCCCTGCCCCAGACTGCGGTCTCCAGCCTGCTGATATAACCTTCATCCCACCTCCCCCCTCAGCCCCAGACTGCGATCTCCAGCCTCCTGATATAGCCTTCATCCCACCAAACCTCCCTCAGCCCCAGACTGCGGTCTCCAGCCTGCTGATATAGCCTTCATCCCACCTCCCCTCCCTCAGCCCCAGACTGCGGTCTCCAGCCTGCTGATATAGCCTTCATCCCACCTCCCCTCCCGCAGCCTCAGACTGCGGTCTCCAGCCTGCTGATATAGTCTTCATCCCACCTCCCCTCCCACAGCCCCACACCTTGGTCTCCAGTCTGCTGATATAGTCTTCATCCCACATTCCCCCAGCCCCAGACTGCGGTCTCCAGCCTGCTGATATAGTCTTCATCCTACCTCCCCCCCCCAGCCCCAGACTGCGGTCTCCAGCCTAATGATATAGCCTTCATCCCACCTCCCCTCCCTCAGCCCCAGACTGCGGTCTCCAGCCTGCAGATATAGTCTTCATGCCATCTCCCCACCCCCAGCCCAAGACTGCGGTCTCCAGCCTGCTGATATAGCCTTCATCCCACCTCCCCTCCCTCAGCCCCAGACTGCGGTCTCCAGCCTGCTGATATAGCCTTCATCCCACATTCCCCCAGCCCCAGACTGCGGTCTCCAGCCTGCTGATATAGTCTTCATCCCACCTCCCCCCCAGGCCCAGACTGCGGTCTCCAGCCTGCTGATATAGCCTTCATCCCACCTCCCCTACCTCAGCCCCAGCCTCCAGTCTCCAGCCTGCTGATATAGCCTTCATCCCACCTCCCCTCCCTCAGCCCCAGACTGCAGTCTCCAGCCTGCTGATATAGCCTTCATCCCACCTCCCCTCCCTCAGCCCCAGACTGCGGTCTCCAGCCTGCTGATATAGCCTTCATCCCACCTCCCCTCCCTCAGCCCCAGACTGCGGTCTCCAGCCTGCTGATATAGTGTTCATCCCACCTTCCCCCAGCCCCAGACTGCGGTCTCCAGCCTGCTGATATAGTCTTCATCCCACATTCTCCCAGCCGCATACCTAGACTGCGGTCTCCAGCCTGCTGATATAGCCTTCATCCCACCTTCCTCCCCCCCAGCCCCAGACTGCGGTCTCCAGCCTGCTGATATAGTCTTCATCCCACCTTCCCCCAGCCCCAGAATGCGGTCTCCAGCCTGCTGATATACTCTTCATCACACCTTCCTCCCCCCAAGGCCCAGACTGCAGCCTCCAGCCTGCTGATATAGCCTTCATCCTACCTTCCCCCAGCCCCAGAATGCGGTGCCCAGCCTGCTGATATAGTCTTCATCCCACCTTCCCCCAGCCCTAGACTGCAGTCTCCAGCCTGTTGATATAGCCTTCATCCCACCTCCCCCCCTGCCCCAGACTGCGGTCTCCTGCCGGCTGATATAGTCTTCATCCCACATTCCCCCAGCCCCAGACTGCGGTCTCCAGCCTGCTGATAATGCCTTCATCCCACCTTCCCCCAGCCCCAGACTGCGGTCTCCAGCCTGCTGATATAGTCTTCATCCCACCTTCCCCCAGCCCCAGACTGCGGTCTCCAGCCTGCTGATATAGTCTTCATCCCACCTTCCTCCCCCCAAGACCAAGACTGCGGTCTCCAGCCTGCTGATATAGCCTTCATCCCACCCCCCCGCCCAGCCCCAGACTGCGGTCTCCAGCCTGCTGATAATGCCTTCATCCCATCTCCCCTCCCCCAGCCCCAGACTGCGGTCTCCAGCCTGCTGATATAGTCTTCATCCCACCTTCCTCCCCCCCAGCCCTAGACTGCGGTCTCCAGCCTGCTGATATAGTCTTCATCCCACCTCCCCCCCCCAGCCCCAGACTGCGGTCTCCAGCCTGCTGATATAGTCTTCATCCCACCTTCCTCCCCTTAAGACCAAGACTGCGATCTCCAACCTGCTGATATAGTCTTCATCCCATCTCCCCCCCTAACCCCAGACTGCGGTCTCCAGCCTGCTGATATAGTCTTCATCCCACCTTCCTCCCCCCCAGCCCCAGACTGCGGTCTCCAGCCTGCTGATATAGTCTTCATCCCACCTTCCCCCAGCCCCAGACTGCGGTCTCCAGCCTGCTGATATAGTCTTCATCCCACCTTCCCCCAGCCCCAGACTGCGGTCTCCAGCCGGCTGATATAGTCTTCATCCCACCTTCCCCCAGGCCAAGACTGCGGTCTCCAGCCTGCTGATATAGTCTTCATCCCACCTTCCCCCAGCCCTAGACTGCGGTCTCCAGCCTGCTGATATAGTCTTCATCCCACCTTCCCCCAGCCCCAGACTGCGGTCTCCAGCCTGCTGATATAGTCTTCATCCAACCTTCCCCCAGCCCCAGACTGCGGTCTCCAGCCTGCTGATATAGTCTTCATCCCACCTTCCCCCAGCCCCAGACTGCGGTCTCCAGCCTGCTGATATAGTCTTCATCCCACCTTCCCCCAGCCCCAGACTTCGGTGTCCAGCCTGCTGATATAGTCTTCATCCCACCTTCCCCCAGCCCCAGACTGCGGTCTCCAGCCTGCTGATATAGTCTTCATCCCACCTTCCCCCAGCCCCAGACTGCGGTCTCAAGCCTGCTGATATAGCCTTCATCCCACCTTCCCCCAGCCCTAGACTTCGGTCTCCAGCCTGCGGATATAGCCTTCATCCCATCTCCCTCCCTCCCCCCCACTCCAGCCCCAAACTGCGGTCTCCAGCCTGCTGATATAGCCTTCATACCATCTCCCTCCCTCCCTCCCCCCACACCCAGCCCCAAACTGCGGTCTCCAGCCTGCTGATATAGCCTTCATCCCATCTCCCTCCCTCCCCCCCCCCCCCCCCAGCCCCAGACTGCGGTCTCCAGCCTGCTGAAATAGCCTTCATCCCATCTCCCCCCCTTCCCCAGACTGCGGTCTCCAGCCTCCTATGATAGCCTTCATCCCATCCACCGCCAGCCCCAGACTGCGGTCTCCAGCCTGACGATATAGCGTTCATCCCATCTCCCCTCAGCCCCAGACTGCGGTCTCTAGCCTGCTGATATAGCCTTCATCCCATTTCTCTCCCCCCAGCCCCAGACTGCAGTCTCCAGCCTATTGATATAGACTTCAACTCATCTCCCCCCTCCCCCCGCCCAGTCCCAGACTGCAGTCTCCAGCCGGCTGATATAGTCTTCATCCCACCTTCCCACAGTCCCAGACTGCGGTCTCCAGCCTGCTGATATAGTCTTCATCCCACCTTCCCCCAGCCCCAGACTGCGGTCTCCAGCCTGCTGATATAGTCTTCATCCCACCTTCCCCCAGCCCCAGACTGCGGTCTCCAGCCGGCTGATATAGTCTTCATCCCACCTTCCCCCAGCCCCAGACTGCGGTCTCCAGCCGGCTGATATAGTCTTCATCCCACCTTCCCCCAGCCCTAGACAGCGGTCTCCAGCCGGTTGATATAGTCTTCATCCCACCTTTCCCCAGCCCCAGACTGCAGTGTTGATCTCCAGCCGGCTGATATAGTCTTCATCAACGACGCTTCGGGCTCGGTAGGGGCGGAGAACTTCCAGAAAACTCTGGTCTTCATCGAGAATGTTGTGAAAGGCCTAGTGATTGGACCCTATAACGCGCAGATCGGGTCCGTCACGTTTGAGTCGGACGTTCACTTGGAGTTCCATCTCAATAGATATACTAACCAGCAGGTAACTCTTTGTTTCTCTCTCTCTCTCTCTCTCTCTCTCTCTCTCTCTCTCTCTCTCTCTCTCTCTCTCTCTCTCTCTCTTTCTCTCCCTCTCTCACTCCCTCTCTCTCGCTCTCTCTCCCTCTCTCTCATTCCCTCTCTCTCACTCCCTCTCTCACTCCCTCTCTCACTCCCTCTCTCTCTCGCTCTCTCACTCCCTCTCTCTATCTCTCTCTCTCATTCCCTCTCTCTCACTCCCTCTCTCTCTCTCTCTCCCTCTCTCTCTCATTCCCTCTCTCTCACTCCCTCTCTCACTCTCTCTCCCTCTCTTTCTCTCTCTCCCTGTCTCTCTCTCACTCCCTCTCTCTCTGTCTCTTTCTTTTTTTCTTTCTTTCTCTCTCTCTTTTTCTCTCACTCTTTTTATTTCTCTCACTCCCTCTCTCTCTCTCTCTCTCTCTCTCTCTCTCTCTCTCTCTCTCTCTCTCTCTCTCTCTCTCTCTCTCTCTCTTTCTTTCTCTTTCTCTGTGTCTTTTTTTGCCCTTTTTTTTTATTTTTTTCTCTCTTTACCAATCAATTTAACTCTCAATCCTTATCGGTCCTACTGCCATTCCACTCTTCTTTCTATCCCGCTTTCAAATTATTTTTCTATCTATCTATCTAACTATCATCTACTATATACTGTCGGTCTCTACCTTCTATTTTTTTTAAGCTTGATTTTTGCGTTAAGGTCGCTTGAAGAGAATAGTTTCACGTGTTTATGTACAGGATATCGTGAACCGAGTAAGAATCACCAACTTCGAGAGTGGAGGGACTGCGACTCATCTTGGTCTAGATTATGCGCGACTACACAGCTTTACACGGGCTAACGGGATGCGAACCTACGCCGCTCAGATTGCGATCGTCATTACTGACGGAGAAAGTAACGATGCGGAAGACACAGCAGCTGCAGCTGAGAGGCTGAGAGATAAGGTGAGGAAGGAAAGAGAAAATCCTCTGAGGAGGAAGATATGGATAGTTAGCTTATTTGGGGAAAACCCAGTCTATTTTTAGATCCTTTTAAACACTCATTATCAAGAAAAGCATTGTAATGGGAAACAGTAGAACACATTTGGGGATTAGATGGATATTGAGGGGATTAATTTGTGTTCGGAGAGTAGTAGGCAAGGCAAGAAAGATGGCATAGGATACTGAAAGAACATATATATTATGCAAGTAGGAATAGATATAATACACATAGAACAGGCAAAGAAGACTAATGCAGCACAGCATAGGAGAACACGAGTTGGTCAGCTTTCTGATATTTCATGATACAATTGAAATCACCTCAACTTATGATTGTCTCACACATGGTTTACCAGGGTATCACCGTCTGATATTTCATGATACAATTGAAATCACCTCAACTTATACTTATCTCACACATGGTTTGCCAGGGTATCACTGTCTGATATTTCATGATACAATTGAAATCACCTCAACTTATGCTTGTCTCACCCATGGTTTACCAGGGTATCACTGTCTGATATTTCATGATACAATTGAAATGACCTCAACTTATGCTTGTCTCACACATGGTTTACCAGGGTATCACTGTCTGATATTTCATGATACAATTGAAATCACCTCAACTTATACTTATCTCACACATGGTTTGCCAGGGTATCACTGTCTGATATTTCATGATACAATTGAAATCACCTCAACTTATGCTTGTCTCACACATGGTTTACCAGGGTATCACTGTCTGATATTTCATGATACAATTGAAATCACCTCAACTTATGCTTGTCTCACACATGGTTTACCAGGGTATCACCGTCTGATATTTCATGATACAAATGAAATCACCTCAACTTATGCTTGTCTCACACATGGTTTGCCATGGTATCACTGTCTGATATTTCATGATACAATTGAAATTACCTCAACTTATGCTTGTCTCACACATAGTTTCCCAGGGTATCACCGTCTGATATTTCATGATACAATTGAAATCACCTCAACTTATGCTTGTCTCACCCATGGTTTGCCAGGGTATCACTGTCTGATATTTCATGATACAATTGAAATCACCTCAACTTATGCTTGTCTCACCCATGGTTTACCAGGGTATCACTGTCTGATATTTCATGATACAATTGAAATCACCTCAACTTATCCTTGTCTCACCCATGGTTTACCAGGGTATCACTGTCTGATATTTCATGATACAATTGAAATCACCTCAACTTATGCTTGTCTCACCCATGGTTTGCCAGGGTATCACTGTCTGATATTTCATGATACAATTGAAATCACCTCAACTTATGCTTGTCTCACCCATGGTTTGCCAGGGTATCACTGTCTGATATTTCATGATACAATTGAAATCACCTCAACTTATGCTTGTCTCACCCATGGTTTGCCAGGGGATCACCGTCTGATACTTCCTGATACAATTGAAATCACCTCAACTTATGCTTGTCTCACCCATGGTTTGCCAGGGTATCACTGTCTGATATTTCATGATACAATTGAAATCACCTCAACTTATGCTTGTCTCACCCATGGTTTACCAGGATATCGCCGTCTGATATTTCATGATACAATTGAAATCACCTCAACTTATGCTTGTCTCACCCATGGTTTACCAGGGTATCACCGTCTGATATTTCATGATACAATTGAAATCACCTCAACTTATGCTTGTCTCACACATGGTTTACCAGGGTATCACTGTCTGATATTTCATGATACAATTGAAATCACCTCAACTTATGCTTGTCTCACACATGGTTTACCAGGGTATCACCGTCTGATATTTCATGATACAATTGAAATTACCTCAACTTATGCTTGTCTCACACATGGTTTACCAGGGTATCACTGTCTGATATTTCATGATACAATTGAAATCACCTCAACTTATGCTTGTCTCACACATGGTTTGCCAGGGTATCACTGTCTGATATTTCATGATACAATTGAAATCACCTCAACATATGCTTGCCTAACCCATGGTTTGCCAGGGTATCACTGTCTTCTCCATCGGTGTCGGAGACGGGCCGGACCAAGCAGAACTGAGAGCCATTGCAAGTGACCCAGACATTACGCACGTATTTTCAGTGAATAACTTTAATTCTCTGAACCAAATCAAAGCGACTTTGCAAAAACGCGCATGCGAGGCGAAACCAGCGTATCTCTGTGGTGGAAAGGCAGACATCATATTTCTGCTGGAGAGTTCTGACTCAGTTGGTCCACAAAACCTGGGCTTGGCGTCACAGTTTGTTCGCGACGTGGCCAAGGACTTCTTCCTTGGCGCAGACAACGTGCAGATCGGACTGGCCACATTCTCCAGCGGGTTTTCCCAAGAGTTCACCCTTGGACAGAACAATCACAGGCTCAGCCTGGAGGATGCTCTGGATCACGTGACGTTTACCGGCGGCTCAGACACCAACACGGGAGAAGCCATCAAGAAGATGCGGGAACAGTCCTTCACGACCAGCGCTGGACACAGGGTGAATGTACCTAAAGTGGCCGTCCTAGTGACCAGTGGCCAGTCTACGGATAGGGAATCAATGTTTCGCGAGGCCCAGAAGGCAAAGGAAGCCGGTATTTCTATTCTGGCTCTAGGCGTTGGCCCAGATATTGACGATGGAGAGATGAGCGCTTTTGCTATTGATGGAGACCAGACGGTTTTCAAGGCAGATGCATTTGAGGCTCTTAAGTCTTCCAAAGGTTACGTGTCCTCAAATATTTGTCATAGGTTGAAACAAGAGCCGTCGGCTGCCACTTCATCTCAGCAGACGTGTGGAACAATTGCGGATATCGTGTTTCTCGTGGATTCTTCCGGCCGGAAGGAGAACTTTAGACTTCTGCTCAGCTTTGTCAAAAGTTACATCAAGGTAAACTAGAATACTGCAGAAAAAGCTTACTTTTTTCTTTTCACTTTTCCAATCAGTTTAAAGAGCTTTTACGCGTTCATTGTGAAGCCATTAATTCAAATTGTGATAAGAAAATATCCGGGTAGGAATGAAGAAATTGAGTATCAGAACCTATATCAAATAGATATTGTATTCACACAGTTCCCTCGTATTCTTCTTTTGTCCATAGGATATTGGCATTATACTGGAAAATAAATAGACAGGACCCGTAAAATTAGTTATCCGAACCTGCATCGAATTCATATGTTACCCAAACGTTTCTCTCGCAATCTCCTCTGACTATAGAATCTTGACGTCGGACAAGATCAGATCCGGGTCGGAGTCGAGAAGTTCTCTAACCGGCCCTACACGGAGATCAGTCTGAACCGATACAATGACTCCGAGGAGCTGACCAAGCGAATCAATAGAATAGAGCCTCGTAGAGGTGGGCGGGACACAGCGGCAGCCATCACATACATGGAGTCCACCATGTTTAAGGTAGGAACAAGAAAGACTAACCCGCAGAGTATTGTAGTTCAATGCTCCGCGGGCTGGTTAATGTGTCTATCTAAAACTTTAAAACATGCAAAGTCTACCTTGTGTCAATCCCAATAGGTATTTTCAAAGGTATAAATATAGGTATAAATATGTTACGGGATCTCCTTAATATTTGTGCGTAAATATGTTGGTTTAGTTGTGAACCTGGGATTTCCAAGCCACCTGAAATAATATTCGAAAAACGATACAGTGACTATGCCGTAAGGGAGAAAGATGGCTGCACCTTTTGACAATGTGCTTTGTTAACTGAACACTTCTCTATCCTTGTGTAGCCCCTCTTCTGTTTTATTTTTCCCTGTCATCACGCATCGCCGAAAATTTCTTCGAATTAAAAACTTAGATAAAACTTTCGTAACGATTTTTAAACTGAAATCTGTTGTAGCCAGTTATTAGAGCTGTTTGATCACCCAGACCGCCAACGGTGATCGACCGGAAGTTCCGAATATCGCCATCATCTTGACAGACGGGAAGTCCAACAGACCGGAAGAGACGAGACTTGCCGCCGAGAGGGCGAGAAACCACGGTATCGTCATCTTCACCGTCGGCGTCGGGAACGAGACGTCCAGGGCTGAGCTCGCAGACATGGCTTCTGACCCAGACAACAGACACGTCCTGACCGTGACAGACTTCACCAAGCTTAACACTGTCATATCAGCGCTTCAGGTATAGCTCATCCACATACTAGGAAATGTGTACAGGTGTCATAATGAATTTGAAACGCGCAGAATGTGCTTTTCAGCATATTAGATCATTATTTGGCATTTTTTTCCCAGTGTGCAAGATCCAATAATTGTAGTTTAATGAGTTGCGAATAGGTCGCATACATTCACAACCTATTAAATATCGAAAAACAAGAAGAGGAATAGCCAGCTTATTTTGTAAACTCATAATCTATTTATAGATCCTTAAGGTTTCTACAAATGGGCAGCTAAAAATTGCCGAATCACAGTACATCTTTAAAAATTTTCTTGCTGCAATTTATAGCCTTGTAATAAGTGTTTACAAGGGTTTCTATAGAGAGAAGGTGAGTGGAGAATTAACTGGTTTTCTATATATTTAGATGTTTTTTGTTTTGTTTTTGTTTTTTGCCTTACTATTGGCGACTGTTTCATGTAAGTCGCTATTCATGCAAATCCATTCATACTCTCTCTCTCTCTCTCTCTCTCTCTCTCTCTCTCTCTCTCTCTCTCTCTCTCTCTCTCTCTCTCTCTCTCTCTCTCTCTCTCTCTCTCTCTCTCTCTCTCTCTCTCTCTCTCTCTCTCTTTCTCTCTCTCTCTCTCTCTCTCTCTCTCTCTCTCTCTCTCTCTCTCTCTCTCTCTCTCTCTCTCTCTCTCTCTCTCTCTCTCTCTCTCACTAAGGTCTAAAATGAAATAGGAACACAACTTTATAATTACGGGACAAAAAAGAAATAACAAAACTATAATCAATTTAACATATAAACTTTTCACTTTGTAAGCTTCGTCAGTTATAATACAAAATCGTGCTTTCCGTTCAACGTTCAGCCCAAGGAGAACTAATACACATTATTTTTATGATTTCCTTTCTTGCCACACATTTCACACTAATGTACATTCTTTCAGACGTAAAATGTGTATTAGTTCTCCTTGGGTTCGTACATTAATATTCAAGTTCTAATGTGCGTGCTTCATTGAACATTGGTCTAAGTCTATAGCATAACCTATAGCACCTCACTATACTGTTGATCCAAGTTTTGCCTGCCACCTCTATGTACTTCTCTACAAGGGTCAAACCTGTCTGGCCATCCCGGCAACCCTCCCGCCGTATGTTGCTCCAGTGACCACAACACCAACACCTCCACCTGATACCTGCAAGGACCAAATCTCCAACTGCCGAGCGTACGCTAAATCAATGTGTACCTTTAACAAGGCGTTTGCCGCCACGAACTGCGCAAAAAGCTGCGGCATCTGCAGCCCATCGACTCCGACTGTGGCGCCCCCGTGTGTGGACAAAATCCCAGACTGCCCCAGGTATGGCGTCAAGATTTGCTCCGGAAGTAGCATGCAGTGGGCGAGGGAGAACTGCTGGAGATTCTGCGGCTACTGCAGCCCGGGAGGTCAAACTGTCGGAGTTGTCAACAAATGCTTCTACAAGGGTAGAGAGTATGATCAGGGCGACAAGTGGGACGACGGATGCGCCTACGAGTGTGAATGCGCAGACGCAGAGAAGGGTCAATACGTCTGTTACAACAAGTGCCCCAGTTTCTTCAACCTGCCTAATAAATGTAAGTTGGAGCAGAAAGCGGGAAAATGTTGCCTGGAGCCTGTGTGCAAATTTGACGGGACGTACACGTTGAAGGAAGTGGATGCAATGTGCGTCCATAACAACAAACATTACAGGCAGGGCCAGATGTGGACTGTTGGCTGCGAGTTTGAGTGTATCTGCGAAGATGCTGCCACGGGTTTCTATGCCTGCCAGAGCAAGTGTTCCAAATATGACTCGTTGCCTAGCAACTGCAAGCTTGTGAGACACCAAGGCGAATGCTGCGAGAGACCAGACTGCGAGTTTCAAACTCAGGTCGGTAAGTTTACAGGTACTGGCGGATCTCGCAAGCCAACGAGAGTGTCGGCTGAGAACACCACCTGTGTTGACAAGATCCTGGATTGTGACACATACCCCGCGGACCTGTGCTCCTCCGACACGAACCGGTCGTTCGTCCTGGACAACTGCCGGAAGTTCTGCAACCTGTGTGACCCAGATAGCGAGCCGTCCACGCCTGGTGTCTGCCTGTACCAGGGGAGGAGCTTCCGGCAGGGCAACACCTGGCATGACGGCTGCGAGAAGACGTGCGTGTGTGACGACGCCGAGTCCGGCTATGTCCGGTGTGAGGACCGCTGTCCAGACTACCTGAACCTGCCTCACGGCTGCTCACTGGTCACTGTGCCTGGTCAGTGCTGCCGGTCACTTAGTTGCGACACGCCGGCGACGTTCACAGGCTCTCAGCTCCAGAACGACACGGTCGGGGCACTTCCGGCGCGGGTACAGCCTGCCCGGGCAGACGAGTATCCCACGTTGCCACCAGGAGAGACGTATGCCCCAGGTAAGTCTTCTCTCGAACTATTGCATTCTAGAGAAATTTGGTTGAAGTCAATTAGATATGTTTTACTTGAACTGGGTCGATACATATCACATCTAACTGTACACCATTAAAAGTCGGGCAAAAGGCGGGAAATTCACTACACCACTGAGGAAGTTAAAAGAGAATTACTCTGGAAATATAACTTTATACGCTTATTTCTCTACTGACCAGGTCAAAATCCCGCCCTCCTTGTGGTACCGACCTCCACCCAGCAGCCTGGGGTCACGGCCCAGAGGACATCACCCTCATCTCCCTCGCTCAACGACTCGGTTTCCGGCGATGACGGGAGGGTCATGACCTCGAAAATCAGTGAGTTGGAAACTCGGCGTTTGGGCGCAGCTAATAAACCATAACCTCCATATAGGCCGTGCTTGTGTTGTCGTTTTGAATGTGTGATACTATTGTAACAATATTTCAGCATATCTCTACACTTTCATGCAAACTACTCCTTTGATTAGCTTGTAACAAGATTGCTTTAATCGCTACACTGATGTTATATAAGATGTGGGGAAAATCGAGGTCATAGATTTCCAAATTAATTGCAAATCATTGATAGTAAAAAAAAAGGTTGAATCATTGAGCGGTTATATGAACTTTTCATTCAAGGGACATAATCATCTTTGGTTTATTACAGACCATCCACGTTTTATTTAGTGTATGTAACTTTTACCGATGATTTCAGTTCATAAGACCATTGAAAATGAACTGTTTGCATTATTCAGGAGGTATGATCCAGCATTTTCTACAGTTAAAAATGATAAAAGAATGATGTTATTGTGTTTACTATGCATTGTCCAATTTCATCTTCAATATATAGTCAATATTTTTTTTTACGCGGACAGCTTGTGACCCTGCTGAGGAAGGTCATTCAACGACCTTGACCTGTACAGCCAGAGTAGAGAGTTGTCCAAATTTGTTCAAGATGAAATGGTACGCGGGTGACCGCGAGGTTGTGGCGTGCACTTCATCACTGTGTGGTAGTCCTTACACCAGCAGCAACGAGTTCAACACCAGCATCTCCAGCGCCAACGATAACAGCAGCTTCATCATCTCCTCGCTGACCATCAGCAACGTCTCCAGGATCTCGCCATTCAACATGGACACCCAGTGGACGTGCGCCGTTTGTGGAGATTGGCAAGTCCTGGAGTGTAACAAACTCCAAGTTTATGGTAGGTCTGGCTTATTGTCGTTTGCCATTGAAAAGTACAGTACACATTCGCTGTACATGTTTGTAGTGAGCTGAGTCAAGATTCGTTCTCTAAATTTTTATCAGTTTATTGCAAGACCCTCATGGTATGTCGGGACGATCAATTCTTTAGTTTATGACCGGATTTAAAAATTTACATGTCCCTTTAGTTACATTGGCTTTTAAAGAGGAGAGAGACAGAGACAGGCAGAGAGACAGACAGAGAGAGAGAGAGAGAGAGAGAGAGAGAGAGAGTTACCTGCTTGTCAGAGGTCAGGTAATACTCGTATCATTTATTGCTAGTCCAGTAAGCCTCCAACAGTATTGGTTTTCCTTCGGGCAGCACAAGTGACTTCTGTAAAGTATGTTCCTTTTACTTTAACTGCTTCTTTTGTGCTCAGTATTCACTGTAGTGTATTTTTATTCGCAGAACTTTTAAGTTTACTGAAAGTGGGGAGCTAGAGAATCTATAACGAAATAAAGGAAAGAGCCGAGGACGCAGTTTAGATAAATCAAAACATGTGTGTAAATACAATCATCTTGGTTAACTCACAGCGTTGCCGGATACCCCAGAGTGTACAGTGAGTGAAGACACAGAGTATGGCGATATCTCATCTGTCACAATCTCCTGCTCTACAAACAGTGTGTATCCCAGGGCCAAGTGTAGCTTCTACAGTATCAGTGATGTAAGATATACC
>JAWDGP010007370.1:127500-174683 GCA_033675545.1 Elysia crispata
ATAGATTCAGAGCTTAAATATCTCGACTCTACAGCTGGTGGTAGGTCTACAGTCCTGGTATAGATTCAGAGCTTAAATATCTCTTCTCTACAGCTGGTGGTAGGTCTACAGTCCTGGTATAGATTCAGAGCTTAAATATCTCGACTCTACAGCTGCTGGTAGGTCTACAGTCCTGGTATAGATTCAGAGCTTAAATATCTCGACTCTACAGCTGGTGGTAGGTCTACAGTCCTGGTATAGATTCAGAGCTTAAATATCTCTTCTCTACAGCTGCTGGTAGGTCTACAGTCGTGGTATAGATTCAGAGCTTAAATATCTCGACTCTACGGCTGCTGGTAGGTCTACAGTCCTGGTATAGATTCAGAGCTTAAATATCTCGACTCTACAGCTGGTGGTAGGTCTACAGTCCTGGTATAGATTCAGAGCTTAAATATCTCGACTCTACAGCTGGTGGTAGGTCTACAGTCCTGGTATAGATTCAGAGCTTAAATATCTCACCTCCAAGGCTGCTGGTAGGTCTACAGTCCTGGTATAGATTCAGAGCTTAAATATCTCGACTCTACAGCTGGTGATAGGTCTACAGTCCTGGTATCGATTCAGAGCTTAAATATCTCACCTCTACAGCTGCTGGTAGGTCTACAGTCCTGGTATAGATTAAGAGTCTAGATATCTCGCCTCTACAGCTGCTGGTAGGTCTACAGTCCTGGTATAGATTCAGAGTTTAAATATCTCTTCTCTACAGCTGCTGGTAGGTCTACCGTCCTGGTATAGATTCAGAGCTTAAATATCTCTTCTCTACAGCTGGTGGTAGGTCTACAGTCCTGGTATACATTAAGAGTCTAGATATCTCGCCTCTACAGCTGCTAGTAGGTCTACCGTCCTGCTACAGATTAAGAGTCTAAATATCTCGCCTCTACAGCTGCTGGTAGGTCCACAGTCCTGCTATAGATAGGGTCTAAATATCTCGTCGCTACGACTGCTGGTAGGTCTACAGTCCTGCTATTGATAAAGAGTCTAAATATCTCGCCTCTACAGCTGCTGGTAGGTCTACAGTCCTGGTATAATTTAAGAGTCTAAATATCTCGCCGCTACAGCTGCTGGTAGGTCTACAATCCTGGTATAGATTCAGAGCCTAAACATCTTGCCACTACGGCTGCTGCAAGGTCTGAAGTTCTGCTATAGATTTAGACTCTAAATATACCGCTTTTACGGCTGTATGTACGTCTGAAGTTCTGGTATACATTAAGAGTCTAAAAATATCGTCTCTAGGGCTGTTGTTAGGTCTTATGTTCTGGTATAGATTAAGAGTCTAAATATATCGCCTCAACAGCTGCTGGTGGATCTGAATTTCTTGTATAGATTAAGAGTTTAAATATAACGCCTCTACGGCTGTTGGTACGTCTGAAGTTCTGGTATACATTAAGAGCCTAAATATAACGCCCCTACGGCTGTTAGTTGGTCTGAAGTTCTGGTATAGATTAAAAGCCTGAATATATCGTCTCTACAGCTGTTGTTAAGTCTGAAGTTCGGGTATAGATTAAGAGCCTAAATATTACGCCTCTACGGCTGTTAGTTGGTCTGAAGTTCTGGTATAGATTAAAAGCCTAAATATATCGTCTCTACGGCTGTTGTTAAGTCTGAAGTTCGGGTATAGATTAAGAGCCTAAATATAACGCCAACTGTTAGTTGGTCTGAAGTCTTAGTATAAAATTAAGATTAAATATCTAGCCTCCGCGTCTGCTGGTAGGTCTACAGCCCTGATATAGATTAAGAGTCTAAATATCTAGCTTCTACAGCTGTCAGTAGGTCTGAAGTTATGCTTTAGATTCAGTCTAAATATATCGTTGTTTTTTATGTTAGTCGGATTTTAAATTTCATGTCTTGTCCAAAACACTTCTAATTTTTCCTTAGATTCAAAGTCCACACATCTCCCCTCTACAGCTGTTTGTAGGTGTGAAGTTCTGCTATAGACTTCATGTCTCGTTCAAAGTATTTCTAATTCTTCCCAGATTAAAAGTTCACATATTTCGTCTTTACCGCGGCTGATATAACTATATATCACAAACAAAGAACTCAAGCCTAAATAGGAATTGCATCTATAATTCAGACATGATCTATAACCGCTGCTCTGCCTAAAATTGTAGCTTTATATAGAATTCAAATTAGCTACCTATGCGTGGGTTGGTTACTCAATGTTTTTTTTTTTTTTTTTTTTTTTTTTGTTTGCTTTGAAGCCGACCTTATATCAGATAGAGATCAATTTTGCTCACGAGGTAGAACTCATTAGGTATCAGACTTTTACAAACATTACGTGTTTCTATTGAGTTATTTACGTTACAGTTTTCTATTTTAAACGATAATTCTTACACATATGCGATTATCTCACACCCAAACAAATAACGACGATCGTTAAATATCCAGTTTATTTTGGCCATTTGATAGCAAGAATTAAAGCATCAAAAAGAAAAGAAAAAAACAAATAGTATTATTTTCTTCCATTTGGGTTCATCATTACCTCCATTCCGCACTGGAATCAAAATTCCAGAAGCAGTTGCCAATTTTGTTAAGTACTTCCACGTCAGAGATCTCCACCTGCGTCCTCTCTTCTCAGAAGCCCCGGGCGCTGGCAAAGAAGACGGTTTGTTCCCCACGGAGTCCACACCTCCCAACAACGACCTGGAAGGTCCAGAGTCGGGGCTCAACGACTACCAGACGCTGGACGAGGCAGCTTCCACATTCAAACCTGACCACGGTCTGGCGGGCTACGGTGAGGCCCAGATGATGCTGAACCCGCTGTATGAGGACGGCAGGTCCACCTAGAAGTGACCCACCCATGAGGAGAAGGGCGCCAGCATGGCTGGTCAAGATGTCCACCCCTGGGGGCGAGCTACTGGCTCCTGAAATTGTTGGGCTTCCACTAGATTCACCTAGCGGATGTTGTGGAAGGGTTTAGGGTGTAATGTTTGTACTATTCGCTGTGTTGTCTTGGCTGTGTCGTGGGTAATAAGGTCTTTATTCATTTTTCTCTTTACCCAGAGGGATCGGGTGGAGGGTTTAGGGTGTAATGTTTGTACTATTCGCTGTGTTGTCTTGGCTGTGTCGTGGGTAATAAGGTCTTTATTCATTTTTCTCTTTACCCAGAGGGATCGGGTGGAGGGTTTAGGCTGTAATGTTTGTACTATTCCCTGTGTTGTCTTGGCTGTGTCGTGGGTAATAAGGTCTTTATTCATTGTTCTCTTTACCCAGAGGGATCGGGTGGAGGGTTTAGGGTGTAATTTTTGTTCTATTCGCTGTGTTGTCTTGGCTGTGTCGTGGGTAATAAGGTCTTTATTCATTGTTCTCTTTACCCAGAGGGATCGGGTGGAGGGTTTAGGCTGTAATGTTTGTTCTATTCGCTGTGTTGTCTTGGCTGTGTCGAGGGTAATAAGGTCTTTATTCATTGTTCTCTTTACCCAGAGGGATCGGGTGGAGGGTTTAAGAGAAAAGAAACCGGGGACTGGGGGGGAGGGGGGGGGGGGTCCTTAAGTTGTATACAGACGCCATGTACGAATTTTTTTTTTTTTTTGCTGTTTTCTTTCTCTTTTTGCTTTTTTTAAAACTCATTTCACAACAGCTGTGAATGTTATGTAAATATCACGTGTACTGAATTATCTTTGAAAGTTAAGTTAAAAAGTTAAATTGTTAACATCCACTGCTTCTTGACACAGGTTAACAAAATTACTAAAGACAAACCACATCCGGTTTATGGCGCCATACAATCACAAAGAAGCAGTTTCGAACATCCTTTTTTTAACTCTCATTATAAGTTCACAAGATAAAAACGAAAAAACAAAACAAAACAAAAATGTTTTGAGGTGTACTGATTTGCGAAATTTATAGCTGGACATATTTTTGTGCTTACATTATAACAAATTTTAAAAAGATCTGTAAATAAATTTGGTATCCACAAAAAATCATACTACATGTATTCTTATTTAAGTTACTACTCCCAGTTGGTTTTCACATTTTTCTTAAACGAACTCTTCCATTCCCATGAAGCTTTCACAAAATGCCTTTGCACTAAAATTTTTGCTGCTTTTAACTTTTTAAATATTTTGTATATAACTGCTAAGTCTGTGACATAGTGTCATAGATTCAGGGCAGCTGAAATAAACTCGTCATTCAGGCAGGAAAATATTGATTAGTTAGGTTTAGACAATAAACCTGAGACTCTCTTGAGGTTGTTTTTTTTTTTCTTTTTTATCACCTTGATAAATTCGTTAATCCTGATTTCGATGTCCAGACGGATTGTCTAATAAAACTGGGTTTTTCGTCGATAGTATTAGTCGCCGTTTCTCTCGCTGTTTTATTTTTGTGTGTGTGTGTGTGTGGTTTTTTTTTTTTGTTTTTTTTTGTTTTTTTTGTTTTTTTGGGGGGGCTCTCTTGGTTTTATGTGAGTTTTTAATATGAATGTTTGCTCGTGTAGCTTAACAAAGCCTGAAATGCAATGTTCTTGTGTAATTATTTGTATTCTTGTAAAGTGATTTAATTTGCTATATGTGATGTTATACGCTAAGAATGGGTGCATTTGTATTTATGTTGGGTTAAACAACGCATAGAGAAAGGTAAAGGGAAGAGAGAGAGAGAGAGAGAGAGAGAGAGAGAGAGAGAGAGAGAGAGAGTGAGAGAGAGCGAAAGATAGAGACGGGTGGGGGGAGTGGAAAAACAAGCAGGAAAAAAAGAGAAAAATGTGTGTGTGTGTGTGAGAGAGAGAGAGAGAGAGAGAGAGAGAGAGAGAGAGAGAGAGAGAGAGAGAGAGAGAGAGAGAGAGAGAGAGAGAGAGAGAGAGAGAGTCTGAATTTCTGCTCTGTACGCGCAGAAGACATGCTCGTCGCGTGTTCTCCAGTGTCTGTCAACATTTTGTGATTATTCCGGTGCCTGCAAACCTACTATTTCAAGATTCGGAAAAAAACTTGCTCAATATTTCGCAAACTACAAGGTTAACAATAATGAAATTTGAGATAGGAAGGACAAAAAAAAATTGACAGCATTGAATTTTGCCTGAATGTGACTTTTGTATATTTAAAAAAAAAATCCCATTTAGCCTTCCCAGCCTCTTTAGCGCCTCAAGCTTTGTTGTTTATTTATTTGGGGGTTTTGTTTGTTTTGTTTTTTTTGTTTTTTTTTTGGGGGGGGCGACACTTTCCAGCATTAAACGGATTAAAAAACTTCCGATTCCTTTTGGGGGGTCGCTTATCAGTTTTCTGTATCTTTAATTGTTTGTCTCTGAAATGAATAAACTAGCATTTTTCTTACGATTTTACTTCAAATAGAATAATTCACCTCAGTCAGTATTGCGATAGTTTGCGTCACTTCATTTGTTCTCAAAGTTCAGGATTATCATAGACTCTTAAACTAACCTTAGAATTATATTTTATTTTCTTGTAATCGCAATGTCATGTCGCAGCAAGCACTGCGCTGTTTTATTTCAAGACCTCCCATTCAGTTTGAGCAGTTTCATTCTCTGCGTGTTTTCTTTTTTAGTTCCGATTTCTTTGCTTTTCGAGTTTTAAACTTAGCACATTCCAAAATCTAGTGAGGTTTTTTATAACTATTTCAGCTCGTTTTGTACTATCTATATTTTGTTTTAGTTTATGCAACTCTTCTGCTTTTCCTCAACAGCAATTCACTTCCCTTTTTTTTGTTTTACAAAGATTCATGTATTACGCTTTATTTTGCCCCTTATTTGATCTTAAACATTTCTAAATGTGCAAAAACAAGAAACTTGTACTGCTTTTTTTATTTTTCATTACTTTATGATATCTATTTATTGTTTTTCAAGACAATAAAACTATAATAGTTTTTTTATTACAAGCACAGAGTTTTTTTGTTCTTTTTGTTTTGTTATGATTTTTGGTAAATCACAGGCTTAGAATTCTTTCTTACATTCTATACAATGCGACTTTTATTGCCCATCTACCAGCTCTAGTCTATCATGACGGTCAGGCGACTGCATCCGGCGTTTTTGTAGTGACTGCTTTAGTTACTTTAAAACAACAACAACAACAGCAACAGCACCACCACCAACAGTAGCAGCAACAACAACAACAACATCAACAACAATATCAAATCTATATTTCACTTTCTCCTGGTTAACGTCTTTTTTTGCTGGGGTGGTGGGGGACGGATAGGGCACAGGTGCTGAAACTCTCGAAGTCAGATCTGTTTTCTGCAGAAGTTGAATTTTATTTTGAGGACTGTTTCAGAGAGTCTCAGGTGGCCGAAAACGTTTTTTTTTCCTCGATCTCATGTTGGAACACGAGACTTGGGCGAGATAGCTGCTTGTTCTCCTTGATTTGCTTTTTCACACACATGAATCCCATTCCTCTCAAAGTTGGTCAGAATCTGCCTAGGGACACTCGATGGTGTTGCATTCCCTTTCTTGATAACCATCACCTGCAAAGAGGCCATGGCAAATGGTCGTGTGAGACTCGTAAATATATAGAAGTCATGGCAAATGGTCATGTGAGACTCGTAAATATAGAGAGGTCATGGCAAAATAATAGTCATGTGAGATTCGTAATCATATTGAGGTCATGGTAAAATAATGATCATGTCAGACTCGTAAATATATAGAGGTCATGGCAAAATAATGGTCATGTGAGACTCGTAAATATATAGAGGTCATGGCAAAATAATGGTCATGTGAGACTCGTAAATATATAGAGATCATGGCAAAATAATAAATATGTGAGACTCGTAAATATTGAGGCCATGGCAAAATAATGGTCGTCTGAGACTCGAAATATAGAGGCCATGGCAAAATAATGGTCGTCTGAGACTCGAAATATAGAGGCCGTGGCAAAATAATGGTCATGTGAGACTCGCAAATATAGAGGCCATGGCAAATGAGCGTGTGAGACTTGAAATATTGAGGCCATGGCAAAAATAATGGTCATGTAAGACACGTAAATGTATAGAGATCATGGCAAAATAATGGTCATGTGAGACTCGTAAATATATAGAGATCATGGCAAAATAATGGACTTTTGAGACTAATAAGTAGAAAAAAATAACATCTATCTTGGGTTGTGCTGATGGGGAAACTCTATTGTATAATGCGATTTTTCATCTCTAAAAGGAAAGAGCTTAAGATTTTAAAACATTCAAATTTTCTTCTTTATTTGCATTGCAGCCATATCAGAAGCTAGCGAGAAGTGTTACCTTGTTTGTAAAAATCTAAATCTAACTATAAATTCTTTAAAACATTCATCATTTAAGTAGGTTCAAATTAATGGGGAATTCCCGCAAGACAGTGCTACTTTAGACCTATTTTGCGGGAATCCATAGCATTCTAATAAGATTTTGAAGTGATCTAAAAATAGGTTTAAAAGTACAGAATTCATGCTTTTCCATATCAATGTTGTAAAAACGACTTCTTTGTCTATAGATCCTACTAACCGCTAACTCATAGGCTATGTATACTTAGGTAAGTTTGCTTTCTGGTTTTCGGAAATTTATAAATGCCTATTGATTTATAATTCCTGATAAAATATCTGCTGTAACAAATTAACCAGGGTTTTGCAAACCTGGCTAACTTTCTTGATAGGCCGTACTTGATACTTAGTTAAATAAGCTTTGGCTTTCTCGTACTTTATATTTCTGATTTTTCATTTTAATTGCGTATTACAAAAATAAAATCAAAATTTTCCTGTGACAAGGCAATTCAAATTAAAAGCTGTTCAGCTTTGGTGAAGGGAAGAAAAAAGTGCATTCGTTTTCGTTACACAGATTTGTTTTTTTTTTTTAAATTTTGGAGTGTTTCGTTGGGGTTTTTTGGTTAGTTTTTTTTTCAGGGCGTGGGTATTTGTTTTTGTTTTGTTTTTCTTTTTGCTTCTTTTTCGTTTTTGGTCCTTAAGTTGTTAATGTATGCATTTTAACCTCATAGTTAAATTGCATTATTCTCAGATTTTTAAGTGTGTGGATACGTACCTTGACAACTCTCTGCAACCTGTACTATAGAGCAGTCAGGAGTGTACAAGTATCTTGACAATCCTCTGTACCCTGTACTATAGAGCAGTCAGGAGTGTACAAGTACCGTAACAATCCTCAATAACCTGTATTATAGAGCAGGCAGGAGTGTACAAGTACCTTGACAATCCTCTGTACCCTGTACTATAGAGCAGGCAGGAGTGTACAAGTACCTTGACAATCCTCTGTACCCTGTACTATAGAGCAGGCAGGAGTGTACAAGTACCTTGACAATCCTCTGTACCCTGTACTATAGAGCAGGCAGGAGTGTACAAGTACCTTGACAATCCTCTGTACCCTGTACTATAGAGCAGGCAGGAGTGTACAAGTACCTTGACAATCCTCTGTACACTGTACTATAGAGCAGGCAGGAGTGTGCACAGACTTTGACAGTCCTCTTTACCGTGTACTTTAATGCAGACAGGAGTGGACACGTACCTTGACAATCCTCTTTACCCTGTACTTTAGTGCACATAGGAGTGGACACGTGCCTTGACAAACCTCTTCACCCTGTCCTTCAGTGCAGACAGGAGTGGACACGTGCCTTGACAAACCTCTTCACCCTGTATTTTAGTGCAGACAGGAGTGGACACGTGCCTTGACAAACCTCTTCACCCTGTATTTTAGTGCTGACAGGAGTGGACACGTGCTTTGACAATCCTCTTCACCCTGTATTTTAGTGCAGACAGGAGTGGACACGTGCCTTGACAAACCTCTTCTAACTGTACTTTAGTGCAGACAGGAGTGGACGCGTACCTTTAAAAACCTCTTCACACTGTACTTTAGTGCAGACAGGAATGTACACGTGCCTTGACAAACCTCTTCACCCTGTACTTTAGTGCAGACAGGAGTGGACACTTACCTTGACAAGCCTCTTGTCCCGGCATCATAGCACAAAAACGATCCCTGAACTGCAAACCTGTACCACAGCTCTTGTTACACTTGCTCCAGGATCTCCATCCCATCCACTGGCCATACTCTGCTTGGTGGAATGGCAGAGGGAAAAATAAACAACACATGATTGCATTACCTAAAGTTTTCAGTTTGACATTTCTTTCTTGGTCTAGTTCCACGACGTGTTTCCAACAACCGGCTCTAAGTCAATAAGGCTAGAAATATCCATCCCCACTTAATTCTTTCATTTTTTTTTTAAACGGTGATCGATACATTTAAGAGGAAACGCTTTTCTCTGGACAAAATACTCTTCGCGGAAAAAGAGAAAGAAAAAGACGCAGCTTTTTAGTTCAGTTGGACTATGCGCTAACTTAGATATTTATCTCAATTAGCCATCTTTAAGAAAAGAAGGAAAAGAAAGAAAAAAAAAGACACGGCTTTTTGGTTCAGTTGGACTATGTGCTAACTTAGATATTTATCTCAATTAGCCATCTTTAAGAAAAGAAGGAAAAGAAAGAAAAAAAAAGACACGGCTTTTTGGTTCAGTTGGACTATGTGCTAACTTAGATATTTATCTCAATTAGCCATCTTTAAGAAAAGAAGGAAAAGAAAGAAAATAAAAAGACACGGCTTTTTGGTTCAGTTGGACTATGTGCTAACTTAGATATTTATCTGAACTAGCCATCTTTCGAAAAAAAAGGAAAAAAGACGCAGTTTTTGTTGGCTCAGTTACTTTGCGCTAACTTTGATCTTTATCTGAACTAGTCATGTTTCTAGTCAGACATCATATGAAGCGCCGGTGGGTGGCTGTGGGGTTAGAGCGTCCATCCTGATATCCCCAGGGCTTTTTTCGCCAGTTCGAACCCGCACTGCCGGCAGGCGAATTTCTTTCTCAATCTTTTCGGTTCCGACCAACATTATGTTTGATACGCTAAACGGCCTGAGATCACCGAGTTGTGGATACGTTACATGACAGTGTTATGGGCGGGTTATATCAAATAACAAAAGAAAATAAACAAAATACCATCACATCTTTCACTGAAGATGGCAAATGATTCCCTTCCGGAGGTTAAAAATGTGAGATTGACACATTAGAAGCTGACGGAAGGAGGCAAAAATTCACGAATGTTAGAGAAAACAGTTACGCTGGATTATTAAAGCCTAGAGCACATAAATCACTAGCACCCAAACCTCTAACACACAAACCACTAGCACAAAAACCACTAACGGAAATCACTACCACACACATACGCGCACAAGAACCACTAACAAAGGAACCATTGGCGTACAGACCACCAGCACAAAAAAACACAAATACATGAATCGCTACTGCACAAACCACTACTAGAGAAACCATTAACACAAACCACTAATTCATGATCTACCAGAAAACAGACCAAAAGCAACACACCAACTAGAAGCATACAAACTATTAAATCAAAAATCACAAATACATAAATCACTAGCACTCAAACCATTATACGCGAACGACTAGCATACGATCTACTTGTAAAAAAAAGCACAAGCATACAAACCACCAGCACACAAACCATTAACTTACAAAACCACTAGCACAAGAACCATTAGCACACAAACCACTAGTATATGGATCACTAACAAAAGAATCTTGGCTTTCAAACCATTAGCACTCGATCCACTAACACATATATCACTTACTCACAAATCTTCGACTTATAAAGCACTAGCACACTAAACACTCGCAATGTACCACTTGCACACAAACCTCAAAAACGACCAGCATAAGAATTACCCACAAAAAAACCACTAGCACAAGAACGACTAACACAAGAGCCATTGACACACAAACCACCAGCACTCGAAAAACAACCTATGGTATGTCTCGAGCCTCAAATCTCAGAACGGAAATGTATCACCACCCTTTTTCTCTCCTTTAGTCTAACAGTTAAACTATTGAGAGGGGCCACATAGCTCAGTGGATACCGCCGTGAACTTACAGAATAGAGGTCCAGGGTTCGAATCCAGGCTTGCATTATGATTTTGGGATCGAATTTTATTTAACGAACTCCATCCTAAGAATACATGGGAGCCTGCTTGTCTTTCAGCGCTTAATCACTACTGAGAAAGTGTAGAATCAGAATCAACCAACCAACCAACCAATCAAACCAAAGAAGGTTCCTCTTAAAACCACAAAAGTGATTCAATGGTTCATGACGCCACAGCGAAATAAACGGGAAGCTTACCTTTCCCACACGGTTGTTCATTACAGTTCCGGTGCTGCGCATAACGACCTGGAGGTAATAGAGGGAAAAGTTCAGATTTGGGGGTTTGTGAAGATAAAAGAAAAAATCTCATAAATGATTTATCGTAAACTCTTATTCTCTCTCGACTTTACAGAGGTAATCCACATCACACAACCCTTTTATCCTCTCTTATACACACACCACACACACATGTATATATGTGTGTGGGTGGGTGTGGGTGTATGTGTAGATGGAGGCATATATCTGGATCACGTAAGTAAAAGGATAGATATCAAGACCATTTAAAACCTTTTTTATACACACGCACCCCAGTCCCGGGAAATTGACACCAGGGTCATAGACTTGTTTGAATTAAAGAAGCTGAAATAAATTTAGAAACAAGACTAGATTACTCCCTAATGTATTCGCTACAGTAGCTGGTATATAGAATTTTATATATATATATATATATATATATATATATATATACGAGGGCAGGCTGATAATTAAGTTCCGTTTGCTAATAACTAGGTCAATTTTCGTCACATCGACCTAAAATTTCATACATATACTCGCGAACCATTTTTCTAGACTTAACTATAACAACAAGTTTGTGTGACGTCATTCGTGCTCATAATGCAGTGACGCGCAACACATGATGTGGTAGCCATGTTTATGAGACAATGGCGACTTCCAATGACCTTCTCATCAAACAGCGCTCTGTTATCGAGTTTTTGGCAGCTGAGGGATGTTCTGCTGCAAACATTCATGCAAGAATGAAGACAGTTTATGGTGAAATGTGCATTTCAGACTGTGCCGTTCGCAAATGGGTGAGAATTTTTAAAGGGGAAGACCCCAGAGAGACAATTCTGCGTGATCGAAAGCGTTCGGGTAGGCCCCTTTCCGCATCGGACACGGCTCATCGAGAGAAAGTTGACTGCATGATTAGAGCTAATCGAAGGATCAAACAAAAGGAAATTGCAGATGAAGTAGGCATTTCGAAAGAACGAGTGCACCATATCGCCACAACTGTACTGGGTTACCGAAAAGTCTCTGCCCGTTGGGTCCCAAGACAGCTCACTGTAGAGATGAAAGCGCAGAGAAAGGACATGTGTACTCAACTCTTAGAGCGTTACAATGCAGAAGGAGAAGCATTTCTGCAACGCATTGTGACTGGAGACGAATCCTGGGTCCACCACTACGATCCAGAATGTAAAGCCCAATCGATGGAGTATAGGCACAAAACTTCTCCAAGTCCAAGGAAGTTCAAGGTTGTTGCCTCTGCAAGAAAGGTCTTGTTCACCGTTTTCTGGGACATGGAGGGAGTGGTCCACATGGAATTTCTGGAGCAAGGGCAAACTGTGAACTCTGAGCGATATATTTCAACACTCCGAGCTCTCAAACTCCGACTCAGATGTATTCGGCGTGATAAGGACTCAATCCTGCAACACGACAATGCGCGCCCGCACACCAGTCGCCAAACTCAGGACGCCTTAAGGCAGCTGGAACTTACGACCCTACCTCACCCTGCATACAGCCCCGATCTTGCCCCCTCTGACTATTATTTGTTTCCCCAACTCAAGAAGTACCTGAAGGGCCACCACTATGACAATGATGAGGAAGTTATCGCAGATGTTCGCAGATGGTGCCGTGGACAGCCGTCTGAATTCTTCGCTGACGGCGTGAGCCAACTAGTGAAACGTTGGAGGCGGTGTGTTGATCGCGACGGTGACTACATCGAAAAATAGAGTGCTAAGTATGTAGCTGAGATATTAAGCTTTTGTTTGACGTATTGTTTATGTATATGCTGTGAAAAATTAAAAAGTTATGATTAAACGGAACTTAATTATCAGCCTGCCCTCGTATATATGCGTGTGAGTGTGTTATAAAATGTGTGGGTATGTCCAATCTAATAGTTCGTGGACTTAAAGGCGTATAGTGGAAAGCTTTCCATAACTGTTGGTACCTACCATCGCAAGGCTTTCCTCCGTTGGAGGGAGCTGGGTCGGTGCACGTGCGTTCTCTGAACTGTGTCCCCCCACCACAGGTGTCGCTGCACTCACTCCAAGCATCCCAGGTCGACCACTGCCCGTTAACTGGTTCTTTAACTGGTTCTGGAAGAGGCGATTGAATACGTTATTTATATATATATATATATATATATATATATATATATATATATATATATAGATATATATATAGATATATATATTATATCGATGACCTTATTATCTTTTGAAAACTTCCATAATTCTTGTATGGATGAATGGTGTTAATACTGTATACACGTTGCATTATATCGATGGTCTTTCTGTCTCTCTCATATTTCCAAAACGTCTAAAATGCTAATAATGATAAAAGATGTTAATATTATATTAGGATGTCTACGGGTTTCAAATCATCAGCTAAGTGCTACGAAAATATTCCAAAAAGGAGTATTTTACAGTTTTTACTGACTTCTGACGAGCTAAAATTCAAAACCAAGGAATTCTTCGACCATCAGAGGTCAATAGCAGAAGATAGCACCAGAGGTCAATAGCAGAAGATAGCACCAGAGGTCAATAGCAGAAGATAGCACCAGAGGTCAACAGCAGAAGATAGCACCAGAGGTCAACAGCAGAAGATAGCACCAGAGGTCAATAGCAGAAGATAGCACCAGAGGTCAATAGCAGAAGATAGCACTAGAGGTCAATAGCAGAAGATAGCTCCAGAGGTCAATAGCAGAAGATAGCTCCAGAGGTCAATAGCAGAAGATAGCACCAGAGGTCAATAGCAGAAGATAGAACACAGTAGGGGAGACTATCAGGGAGCATCCGAGAGGCAGCCGAGGCGTCCAAGTAAGAGCACTAGGATGTGAAGGGCGACATAGACATAGGTAGATACTGAAAGTGGTATTTATCTGTCTAAACAAGGTGCTACCTGGTATAATTAATTATGTAGAGCGTCTTTTTACTCTTTCCTCTTGGTCAAATACAAAATTACTTTATTCGTTTGTTCCAAAAAGTTCCTATTCCACATTTGCTCCATTGTGTTTTACATTCACCTTTGGTCTTTCTGTGGAAGTCACATACATATTGAGTAATGAAGGTCCATATACGCGTCAACAACTCATGAAACAGGTCCATGAGACAGGGTCTTAACACAATAATAGAGTTGAGCATTTTTCACCACTACAATTTTTTTAACCGGGAACTGAATGAATTTCCACCACTGTCCCCCTCTCTTTTTCTCTCTTCCTGCCTCTCTCTCTCTCTCTCTCTCTCTCTCTCTCTCTCTCTCTCTCTCTCTCTCTCTCTCTCTCTCTCTCTCTCTCTCTCTCTCTTTCTCTCTCTTTGTTTCTCTATCTCCCTTTCTCTTCTCTCTCTCTCTTTGGTTCATCTTTCTCTCTACCTCTCTTTTCCTCTTTCTCTCCGTCTATGCGCATGGGTGTCTCTCTCATAATTTTCGACCTGTCACTTCTGCTCTCATTTGCAACAACAATGGCTTGAGACTCACTGGTTGTGTATCAGGCCTGGTGTGGTGCTCTTTTTTTCTTTCTTTATAATATTCTTGCACTATATATAAAGTATCCAGACACTATTATGGTTGTGAGAGAGAAAGCTGCCTGGTTATTCTAGCTGCAGTCTATCATCAAGTTCCGATCTTAAATTACATACACCACAGACTAAAGATTTCGACGCATATACGACCCACACTTTGCATCCAGCTAGGCCTATCTATCTTCATTATTCACCCCCCCCCCCCCCATCCCCAAAATCACTCCGCCTCCTTCCATTACAGCCTAAAGAATCTTGTACATTAAGATCTATCTCAGCTCTGTTATTTGCTTCATAATTCATGTCCAAAGTTTTAACACGTACCAATAGAACGGATTGAGTCATTCCGCGGGACGGAAGAGCAAATGATCGGAAAGTCGTTCTATAAATAGATTATGGATCTCACGATACCTCAACCGGAAGAGAACTCACCTGCACAGATTTTGGAGACCAGGCCGTCCTTGACGCTATTCAGGCTCTGGAAATTGCTCACCGTGATGATATCGTCTGCTGAGGCGGCGATCAGGTTCAGCTCTGTGCTGTTTACAGCGCCGCCCACGGCAACCGGCAAAACCGTGATGTCCTCCTCGGCCATCAGGGCTGCCTGGTCCTGCACAGACAGACAGACAGACAGACAGAGACACAGACACACAGATAGACAGCAATGAGAGTGATAAGTTGGAACACAGACAGACAGACAGACAGCGATGAGAGCGATAAATTGGAACACAGACAGACACACAGACACACAGACAGAGACACAGACAGACAGCGATGAGAGTGATAAATTGGAACACAGACAGACAGACAAACAGAGACACAGACACACAGACAGACAGCGATGAGAGTGATAAATTGGAACACAGACAGACAGACAAACAGAGACACAGACACACAGACAGACAGCGATGAGAGCGATAAATTGGAACAGAGACAGAAGCGACAGAAGGAAAATAGGGAGTGAACAAAGTGAGGACTTTGTATTTTCCCCCCCCGGCAGTCGCGAGTTATCTGAACGTTATTCTTTCCATTCTTTCCTTCTGTCGCTCCAAGTCTGACAGGCAGATACACATACAGACAGACAGCGATTAGAGCGATATGTTTGAACAGTAATAGAAGCGACAGATAGAAAGCAGGGAAAGAATAAGGTGAGGATATTGTACCTTTTTCTCATAGTAAAGCAAAGCTTCCTGCGCCTGAAGAGAAAGAGAGTGGTAGATAAAGAGGATAAAGGTGAAAGCTAGATTGGGAAAAACAGAGAAGGTGTCAGAGATAGATGAAGCGGGAGAGGGGCGAGAGAGAAAGAGAGAGGAAGAAGGAGAGACAGGGATAGATAGATATAGACAAAAAGGGGTAGAGAGTGATTATGGAGAAGAGAGAGAAAGAGATAGAGAGGGAAATTGTGAGGTGTGCAGGTGCAAATAGAGAAGTACAAGATGGGGGAGGGGGTAAGTGAGACAGAGAGAAAAAGAGGGGGAGATAGATGGATAGAGAGAGAGAGAGAGAGAGAGAGAGAGAGAGAGAGAGAGAGAGAGAGAGAGAGAGAGAGAGAGAGAGATGCGAACCGTCTGACAGGAAATCATGTGAAACTCGGGGAAAAAAGGTTTGAAAAGAGGGGAGGCACAGAGATAGACTTAGAGAGAGAGAGAGGGGGAGGGAGAGAGAGAGAGAGAGAGAGAGAGAGAGAGAGAGAAAGAGAGAGAGAGAGAAAGAGAGAAAGAGAGAGAGAAAGAGAGAGAGAGAGAGAGAGAGAGAGAGAAAGAGAGAGAGAGAGAGAGAGAAAGAGAGAGAGAGAGAGATTTGAACCTGATCAGGCAGTCTCTTACCAGTGTGCGCTTAGGAAAAGAAGACGGGCTGTTGGTGATGAGAACAAAGTAATTGGGAGCATCTTCTCTTCCTCCCTTCTTTTCATGGAAACCCCAGCGGCGGACAAATCTGATGGCCGAGTTGGTCGAGACATAATCGAGGCTGAAGGGAGAAGATGAAGGAGTTTGAAGTCGTGAAAATGGCTGTAACAGACTTTTGTCACGGTTTGGCTAAAGGGAGAAGTTGAAGGAGTTTTAAATCGTAAAAATGGCTGTAACAGACTTTTGTCACGGTTTGGCTAAAGGGAGAAGTTGAAGGAGTTTTAAATCGTAAAAATGGCTGTAACAGACTTTTGTCACGGTTTAGCTAAAGGGAGAAGATGAAGGAGTTTTAAGTTGTAAAAATGGCTGTAACAGACTTTTGTCACGGTTCAGCTAAAGGGAGAAGATGAAGGAGTTTTAAGTTGTAAAAATGGCTGTAACAGACTTTTGTCACGGTTCAGCTAAAGGGAGAAGTTGAAGGAGTTTTAAGTTGTGAAAATGGCTGTAACAGACTTTTGTCACGGTTTGGCTAAAGGGAGAAGATGAAGGAGTTTGAAGTCGTGAAAATTGCCTTAACAGACATTTGACATGGTTTGAAGTCGTGAAAATGGCTTTAACAGACATTTGACACGGTTCGGCTAAAGGGAGAAGATGAAGGAGTTTGAAGTCGTGAAAATGGTTTTAACAGACTTTTGTCACGGTTTCGCTTAAGGGAAAGAATGATATTGAATTATGTCGTGAAATTAATGCCGCTAATCTATTTTACCTTATTTGCTTTGTTTCGATAAACTTAACTGGAGTTCATGTTGTAAATATGATTATAAAGAAGAAAGAAAATCTTTATTTATTTGACAAAAATTCCACTATAATTTTCTTTTAAATCTTAATCAAAGAGTGTATTTCATGTGCAGCAAAAATGGTTTTGAATGATATAATTCAGTATCATGTCTCAATGTAAAAATTTGAAGTTCCTCCCGTCGGAAAGCTGATTGTTTTCTTTGTAATTAATATAACCACAAGCAAACTAATTCACAAATTAACTGACCCTCCTCTGAAGGACATGGCGTCTATTGCCCCCACGAGATCTGCCTTGTTCTGGTTGTCCTTCAGGTAAATAAAGGTGTCCTCGGTGCTGCCAAAAGTTGCCAGACTGACCAGGACATCCGTGGGGCTAATGGTCAGCGCCTTGACCATCTCCTTCACGAAATTCAGCATGATGTTAAAGTTACTCTCTCCGACAAACGAGGAGCCTTCCATCAGAACAAAAATATCGCGCTTGGTACCTGGGGCGCAAGCTGAAGGTAAAAAAAAAAATAGCAACAAACACTTTGAAAAGTCACATGATATCTTACACTTACAACAGCGTGACTTAGTCACAACGGTTTCAAAATATGGCTGGTAGTAATTTTTTTATAATATCTAAACAATGTTATTATTATGAATAAAAATTTGGTTTTTTAATCATCAAATGCCAACTTAACCCTTCCCTTTCTATCCCTATTTCCTATAATTATATAACGGATTCTAGTGATTACCTGACAAAATATCCCATGTTAATCAGCCCATACTGGGCTATAACTACATAGTGCTTACGTAAACTATATGTACAAAAATGGGAAAAGGGTGTGTTCCGTGTCTGTGTAAAGTATACTCGAGTTGTACTTACCGGAAGACAGGGGCTTGATGTATATATACGCCAATGGCATTGAAAGGGTTAATTTTGTGTTTGAATAGTCGTTTCTTTTGAACTGGTTTTTTCCATATAAGTCAACTCTCTCGTTATTATCAAATGCTTGAAGTAGTGTTTCGCAACCTACTAGAATGTATTGCTGTTTTAAAAAATAATAACATGCATCATTCTCCATCGCAGCTCTAAGCCGTGCCCATTATTGATATTACCCCAATCATAACCTTACCCCTGGCCTTGTTTCTAGGACAAATGAGATAGAGAGAGGGAGAGAGAGAGTGAGAGAGAGAGAGAGGGATAGAGAGAAAGAGAGAGAATGAGAGAGAGAAAATGACAGACAGACAGTCAGACGGGCAGACAGAAAGAGGAAGATAAAGGAAGATATGGGGAAGAGTCGCAGGCATAAATAGAAGACAGAGTCGAGTGTCCAACCGGTCTCACCGACAAGACCTTGACCTAACACGCCATTAGAACTGTGAGAAATGTTATCTGGCTGATCACCTTGATTAAAAAACAATCTATACTTTTGGTTGGTTTTCCTTAACAATCTCGTGTCAGGCGACGGCTCTCTGACAAGTCACGGATCAGCCTATATTAAGGAGATCCAGCCACACCCTGAGATGATCCAACTAAGGATCCATATGATCCAGTTAAAGGTCAAGCCTTGAATTCTCTTCCTAACTTCTGACGGAAATGTGTGACAATGTAATGATGTCATTAAAACATCATTACCGATATATTTGTGAACAGTCATGTCGCGATAAAAACAAAATAAAATCAACAAAAAAAAAGCAACAAAAAAATATCACAATAATTATGCTCTGTGTAAAACCAAAAAAAAAGTGTTAAAAATTCAAGAAGAGGTGGAATCTTAATTGAAGCCCACGCTGTTTAGGAGCTACATACATGTATTTCTTATCTGAAAGAAATCGTATACAGAAAAGATTTATCTACTTGGAGAGTAAAATCATGAAAATATCCCAAAACATTCAAGTGAACAGATTATCCCACACGGAAAAAACTCGTTAATTTGCAGCATTCAGCTGATTACTGAAACTATTAAGGTCTTGGTTAAAAAAAAGAGAGACAAGTCATTATTGAGTAGATAAAAATCCACACAATCCGTAACGCTTGCAAACACACACACACACACACACAACGTTGGGGATATTATTTGCAAGCATTATACAAAAATCAACTAAATTTAAGTGTATCAGTAATGAAAATAACTTCAATTATTTTTTAAAAAATTTTTTGAAAGTTTCGGATTTTCCCAATATGAGGATTGTCCTATTAAAAAGAGGGTCAACACAAGATTGTGGTCTTTTTGTTCAACGTCAGAGGTGCATAAGCTTAACTTTTTTCCCTGCAAGCACTAATCGGGACAAAAAAAAATGATGTCATGTTGTTGGCATAACGTCTTGTCAAGAAGCATCTCAGACAAATGAAGATATGGACGGTTTAAAAGCTCAGCGATAGTTATCTTCATACAACGGTAGAAGGGAAAGTGAAGGAATTTTTTAAAAATAACAATAATAATGATAATTATGATAATAATAATAATAATAATAATAATAATAATAATAATAATAATAATAATAATAATAATAATAATAATAATAATGATAATAACAATTATAATAATAATAATAATAATAATAATAATAATAATAATAATAATAATAATAATAATAATGATAATAATAATTATAATAATAACAATAATAATGATAATTATGATAATAATAATAATAATAATAATAATAATAATAATAATAATAATAATAATAATAATAATAATAATAATAATAACCAAAGCAGAGCGTTTTGGGTGTTGAACTCACCGGCTGCTTCAGACCACGCCTGCTCATAAACAGCGATCAAAAAGAGAAGCAGAAACACCAGGCGTATCATGGTGACAGTCTGTCTGCTTGTGTACCTCCTGAAAAAACAGAGATAGGCCATGGCAATAAGAAAGAACGAGAAAAAAGAAGACGGAAAGGAAAAAGAGGAGAAATAAAGAATAAGACAGATAGAGAGAAAAAGAGAAAAAACCAATATTTTGAATAGACTGGTTGTTTCATAGAGCCCAAAGTGATTTCTTGCCTTTTCTACATTTCAAACAAGCTTAACGGGTAATGCATTGTTGTAGGCGTGAGATTCTCAACTGAGACTCTGACAGCTGTGTGTGTGGGTGTGTGTGTGTGTGTGGAGGGGGCGCATAGAGATATCAAGGCGGACGCTCTATTCCCTCAGCCATGTATCGAGGCGGATCTTAGCCAAACATGCCAACTATTTGTATCGCAGCTCTTTCAACAGTCGTGATATGAGAGCAGGTGTGACATACTGTGGCATTGTCATAGTTTCTAGCCTTTTTTTTATCGTCTGTTACTATCAACATTCTCACTTCTACAAGTGTGTAAGTATAATGTTACTTCAACTGACTGAAATATTAGATACATCCGTTCTCTGTATAAACGAGCAACCATTTTGTTCTCAGTTGCTTTTTTTTTTTTGGTTTTGAAACGCGTCATACATTGAGTACAGAATGTTCCTACGTACTTCAAAATAGAAAACGATATTTTTCAGCTTCGAAGTTTGAATAAATTAGTATTTATTTCGTGAAGTTTGGGCATGACTTTTTGTCTGATTCATTTTGTTTTTTTTTGGTTTTTTTCGCTTTTGTTTTTTATTTCGGGTTTTTTTTTTCCTTTTTAAAGGTGTGACAGAGAATCAAGGACTTTCTTTTCAAAATGCTTATAAAATATATTTTTTGTGCATGAATGTGCATAAAATATGAGGGAATTTTTTAAATTATTCTAATTTTGTCCACGACTGCAGGCGTTATTTTGCTTGTTAAATAGAAGATTTTGGCTTTGACTTGCATAACTATCACGATGAAACTCTTCAATTATTCGTCATATTTTTTTTGTTGTTGATTCCGCATTGAATATGCAAGAATTACTTATTATCTTTTGTAAATATTGTTTTTCATTTGTGTGTGCGCAAGTTTTTTTTTTTTTGTTTTTTTTTTGGGTGGGGAAAGGGGGGGGGGGTATTGTCAAGCTGAATTTGTAATCTGGGTTGTTTGTTTTTGCAACTAACACGCGTTTTTACCATCTGCTTTTCAGCAAAATATGAATATATAATTATCTGCCGTATCTTTATACGCTCTTAGTTTATTTGTTTCTTTGTTTGATTGTTTGATACAACCAGTGCTCAACTGAGCCACCGAAAGTTGTGGGTTTATGGGCCTGTGGGTGTATGTGTTGTGTGGAGAGGAGGTTGGGGGGAGGGGGGCGCATAGAGATATCAAGGCGGACGCTCTATTCCCTCAGCCATGTATCGAGGCGGATCTTAGCAAAACGTGCCAACTATTTGTATCGCGGCACTTTCAACAGTCCAGGTAGAAGAGCAAGCGTCGCATACTGTGGCATTGACATAGTTTTTAGCCTTTGTTTCATCGTCTGACATTCTCACTCCTGTAACGATGTATAATATTATTACTTCAATTGACTAATGTGCTGGATCTTTTTAGACGTTTAGTTTATTCGTTCATTTGATTGTTTGATATAACCAGTCCACAACAAAGTGGCATTGTTTTACTTGTTTGTCTTTTAACAAATCACCTAAATCCTCATCGACTGAGGCAGATTTGAAAAGCTGACGCTTCAAACCAGTCTGGAGCGAAACGGGTGAAGGCGAAATAATCAAATCTTTGCGAGAAGTTTTACGTCAACGAGACTTTATTTTTATTACAAGAGTACAAGGTTAAGAATGTTTTCATCTAAATTAACTCTTAAGAAACCGCTGATTATGGCTGTGGGGTTTTAGCTTCTGTCTTTATACCTGCACGGACTGTCTACCCGGGTTCGGGTCCTGTACCACCTTTAGGTGAGTTTAGAGCCTCGATATTCGAGTTACGCCCAGCCTGACAAAGTCTTCAGTTTGGTATGAAGGAAGGCTGGAGATGACCGCGTTGTGGGCGGGCTATATCAAACAACAAAAAAGCTGTCGATCGCTTTTCAGGAAACTGGAAATTGAAGTTTGAACTAATTTTATTGAGTCTTAAGTTAATGGATTTGTTTAGCCTAAACAACTGTATAGATTAATTCTAAATAACATTACATACAATCTAGCTCAAATGCTTTTTTTCCTCAAATACTGGACAGCTGTTACTCGAGGCGCTATAAGGTATTGGTTCCATTTGTTTGATTCACACCAAATAGATAATGGCTTTCAATGCTTAATAATAATCAGATTATCCATAATTATATCAAAGACAAAGAATGAATACTCTATACTCTAAAATACAACGAATTCTTCTATATCGTCCAAATACAAAGCAGAGTATGATATAGTTCTAGTATTTCTTGGCGGAAACGTTTTCTGCAAAGACATTGTCTTATTGGGTAGATTAATCATCAGGTGACTTCCTTCGTGATGTTGGCAATCATGTTCTGCCAACCTCCTCAATTCTTGGTCGCCGAAATTACAGACATTGCCTCCTCTATGTACATTCATGCAGAAAGAGTGTCCGTCCTTTTTTGTTCGCTCTGTCTCTCTTTGCCTCGTCTTCCTTCCAGTTTTCCCATAGTGATAAGGTGTTCTGAAACCTTCCCTTCTCATTAGGTCATTAATGAAGGCAGTTTGTTGTTTTGTTATTCTATTGACCAACGACCTTGTTTGTCCCGCTTCTTCCATTGCTTATTTGTCTGTCTGTTTTGCTGTTCATGGTATTCTTAACATTTTCTTCCAACAACCTCATTGCCACTGCTTCTATTTTCTTCCGAACCGGTTCATTTACTGTCCACGCATCACACCCTCACATCAGAACCGGTTCATTTACTGTCCACGCATCACACCCTCACATCAGAACCGGTTCATTTACTGTCCACGCATCACACCCTCACATCAGAACAGGTTCACTTACTGTCCACGCATCACACCCTCACATCAGAACCGGTTCATTTACTGTCCACGCATCACACCCTCACATCAGAACCGGTTCATTTACTGTCCACGCATCACACCCTCACATCAGAACAGGTTCGAGATAACCCTCAAAGCTTCTTTGTCCAGTGATCACTGACCTAGTTTTGTTTGTTGATAGAATTCTCATTTTTTGGAATGCTATTTTTGTCTGCGCAGTTCTTGAGTTACTTCTGAATCTGACTGACATCTGCCGTCTAGTCTGATGAGAGTGCCCAAATATTTAAAAGACTGTCGTTGTCTTAGTTTAGTTACATCAGTAAAACAGTTGCTTCCTGGTGTTGCCTTCTTACTAACAACCTTCATTTCTGTTTCCTTGTTATCTAAGTTTAGTTCCTTCTTTGTATTCTCATTCTCTTCAACATGCAGCAAATTTTAAAGATCTTCTTTGTACTCTGCTATCAGTACAGTGTTGTCTGCGTATCTTAGGATGATTGATTATCTGTCCACCTACTTTCAATCCTTGCATGTCTTCTGGCTCTCGGAGGATCGTTCCGTTGAACAGCTTAAAAACATCTGGTGACAGGACACATCCTTACCTTAACCCTCTTTTAACTTCTTGAAACGCAAAAGTTTCACTTTCTATTTTAACTGCCTCTCTTTGGTCAATTATATGTTGTTGTTTTTAATTCCTCGACGGTCCGTTCCATGCACGTGTAATTTCTGGAGTTGTTTAACTCTGTCAAACGCCTTGGTGTAGTCAATGAAACACAAGTATACCTCCTTTTGGACCTCTAATGTTCTTTCAGTTAGAAGGTAGAATAACCAGAGAACTTTTTTTTGCCAAGCATAACAACTCAGTTTTTAAAAATAAAAAAGCTTGAAGCGTTAGGATTTTCTTAAATCAATTACTGTGTGACCGATATTAGATTAAATTAAATGATATATAAATTTACAAAGGCTGGTATAGTTGCATTTCTTGTAGCATTGGTAATAGACCTATAGAGCAGCTGACAGTTTGTGGGTGGAGCCAAGAGCATCCATGGCTAATATATTAGTCACCTTAATTTAGTGTCGGAAAATCAGTCTCCGCCCCTTTGGCAGTTACGGTAATTTGTAATTCTATTGTTCGGTTCTAAAGATATTTTATACGTGTGGTAATGATTACACATTGATTCGCCGCACACTAGCTAATCCTTTTGTTCCTGTCCAGCTGGCCAGAGAAGCTTGATTTGGATAGGCTAAAGCCCGCCATACACACGGTGGTTGGGCTAGGCGCAGCGTCAGATTTCTAGAGCCAAGCGCTAAGCTACTGCGTATGTAGGAAAACCGTATGGAAAAACCCGGGTGTAGAGGACGTATAGCGTACGGTCTAGCGAGGCGCCAGAATATCAAGCTCTACCTGATCATTTCTGATGCGACGCTTCACAGGCTCTGACGGGATTAAAAAATGTCTTCAAATTTTCTGACTTTGACAAAAAAGAAGTTATAGAATCGTATTCCTCGTCGAATTTTTATGTAGATTGATACCAAATAATACATCCATGTAAGACAGAAGAGGAGATTGAGAAAATAAAATAAAAAACCCCACCCCTTTCTGGGCCAATGAGTCATAAGGGCGTGCTGCTTTCATTAGGTTTTTCCCTTTTCCCCATTGTCTTGCCTTAACCCCACCGTCTTCTGTGTGTGACACACAGAGTACTGCACAGTTCACATCGCTGCATTATTAACTACGAAGACTATAATAAGCTAACTTGGAGTTGCATCAACAACAATTATAGTTCATTCACTACGGTATGTCTGTTTTGTAGTCCAAAGATCAGGTACCGGTATTTGGATTTATTGACGTGTATCGTGGGAACGAGCTGATAAAATATACACACTCAAGTTATGGTATTTTGTATCGCTATATTTTTTGCGGTTTTTTTTTTTCATCTCTTTTTAAAAGTTGTTGCTATAATAATACAACTCAACGCCTTTTTCCTCCGAGAATCCATGATGCAAAAAGATCTTTAGCAAAAATTGATTTAAAAAACTGTGTTTCCAAGTTAGTATTATCCACTTAAGGATTATGAACTAGACATTTGTTGTTGTTTTTTTTTTTCACGAATAAGCGCGACTGAATAAACTGGCTGATGCGACATGTCACTTTTTCTGTATTGACCCCCTGACCTCGTGATCTCGAAATTTCTGTGGCAAGTTGGAAACATTATACGCACAACCCCTTGTTTTTGCTCCGCGTGTGGGGTATGTAAAAACACAGCGCCGACTGCCTTGTGCATCGCTTAACTTAACCTTTGTGTGTATGAGGGGCTTAATGAAGTAACAGACGTACTTTGATTCGAAAATCTTGGGAGGTTTGGGGAAACTATAAAAAAATTGGGATTCTTTGATCGGAAGATGCTAGAGCTGAGGTGGTGGCGATAAATTTCTAGGATAAGTCAGATTTCTATGATCTCAGTCGGGTACTGGTTCATTGGGGACACGGGTGCTTCTGTCGACGGAGTCAAGTGCTCTTCGGTCCGCTTTGTCCCTTGTTCTAGAGAAGTTTGGATGTCGGACTGGCAAACTTGGCCAAGGTTCTAGAGAAGTTTGGAATTCGGACTGGGAAACTTGGCCCTTGTTCTAGAGAAGTTTGGATGTTGAACTGGGAAACTTGGCCAAGGTTCTAGAGAAGTTTGGATGTCGAACTGGGAAACTTGTCCCTTATTCTAGAGAAGTTTGGATGTCGAACTGGGAAACTTGGCCCTTGTTCTAGAGAAGTTTGGATGTTGAACTGGGAAACTTGGCCAAGGTTCTAGAGAAGTTTGGATGTCGAACTGGGAAACTTGGCCAAGGTTCTAGAGAAGTTTGGATGTCGAACTGGGAAACCATAGAATTCTTTGACTGTGTTTTTATCATAAAAGTATTGGTGTGATAAATGTATAGGTGTTGATAACTTTAACTTCTTCTCTGCTGTGATTTTCCTGTCTCGAGTGTGGCAATTGTGTTCTTGTTAAGTCTCGGCATCCGCTCATATTTAGCTTGGTAACACTGGACTCAGTACTCCATTGATCCTCAAGGACCCAAGAGAGTGAACTCTGCTGTACCGGTATTGCACTGCTGCTAGGTTCGCTATCAGAAGAAGTTAGGTAGGAACAAGCACTGAGCTTCTATAGATAACTACATGTAGTTGGTTCCAATTGGGGTAGGATGTAAGTAAACACCTGCGTAGTTACTTAAAAACATGGACAACGGATTTAGAGATAAAAAAATCCTTCCAGATAAAGGATAGGTAACAAGTCGATGGAACCTATTTGCTCTAAAGCCCAGGCAGGTGTCACGCTACTTGAAGTAGAAAATAAAATGAATACTTACCTTTTACTCTGCTGTGTCCTTCAGTTTCAGCCAGAAGCTCAGACTTTTTCAATGTGTAGATTGACCTTCAGGCGCCCATCAAAGTTAAGTAAAGTTGAAACGGTTGGGCATATATATAGGAGTCGTGGAAACGAATTTTTTTATGTATACGCATCTTACAAAATGCGTAAACACAAATTTATGCGAGGGAAAAATCGAAACTAAACAATTTTTGTTGTTGTTAATCATGTATCATGGGCAGTGTGTGGGCACACTAATTTATGTGAAAAATTCGAAGCTAAAAAAAAAATATTTTTTAAAGTATACATGAGATATTGGACAAAAAAAATCCAAATTTATTCAGGATATAGATCTATATTATTTTTGAAACAACCCCAAGCTTTTTTTGGCTCGCTTCTTGCATCCCCTTGACATACATTAAACATAAGTTTTCAATTGAATACAATATGCACAAAATATTAAAAATGGGTGATTCATGAGTGTTTTCAGTATTTAGTTTTTACTAACTCTCAGAGGTTTTTGCGTTTCCAACTCGCGCGATAGAGAATCAACTTGTCGGGGTGTAGAGGAAGTCACACCACTCCCGTCATTTGCTACGCACTAATACTTCTACAACTACAACTTACTACTTATACTATTACAACTACTACTACTACTACTAATACTACTACTACTACTACTACTACTACTACTACTACTACTACTACTACTACTACTACTACCAACACCAACAACAACAACAACAACAACAACAACAACACTACTACTACTACTACTACTACTACTACTACTACTACTACTACTACTACTACTACTACTACTACTACTACTACTACTACTACTACTACTACTACTACTACTGCTGCTGTTTCTACTACTAGTGCTGCTGCTGTTGTTACTACTACTTCTACTACTACTACTACTACTACTACTACTACTACTACTACTACTACTACTACTGCTGCTGCTGCTGCTGCTGCTACTACTACTACTACTACTACTACTACTACTACTACTACTACTACTACTAATAATAATAATAATAATAATAATAATAATAATAATAATAATAATAATAATAATAATAATAATAATAATAATAATAATAATGATAATACTTCTACTACTATTGCGGCCATGCTTGTGTGGAATCGATTTATGGCGGAAATAAAACCTTGACGTTTCACTATCACCATCATTGAATTTGACGATTTTTTAGTGAAACGAAAGCATCTGGTGCCCTTCCCAAGTCAGTTAAGAATATGTTGCGAACAATAAAATTTACTCTCTCCGGTGGAAAAATTTACTGGAAGAAGTAATCATTGGCAAAGTAAAGAATGTGTTTGCAGAAAATCGAAGATTAACTGTCTAGGCCACATAAAGAGAGCTGTAAAAAAATCGCCATCCCTAAACGTGTTTTCGTCGTTTTGTTCAGCCAGTAAGATAAACAGGTCTTGGGGTTTCTTTACACGTTCTGAGAAGATTAAAGTTTGCTTTTAACAATTTCAAAACTTTGCTTTTAACAATTTTAGAAGTTTGCTTTTAACAATTTCAGAAGTTTGCTTTTAACAATTTCAGAAGTTTGCTTTTAACAATTTCAGAAGTTTGCTTTAACAATTTCAGAACTTTTCTTTTAACAATTTCAGAAGTTTGCTTTTAACAATTTCAGAAGTTTGCTTTTAACAATTTCAGAAGTTTGCTTTTAACAATTTCAGAAGTTTGCTTTTAACAATTTCAGAAGTTTGCTTTTAACAATTTCAGAAGTTTGCTTTTAAAAATTTCAGAAGTTTGCTTTTAACAATTTCAGAAGTTTGCTTGCGACACGGATAACACCACAGAATTAGGTCCCAGCTTGGGTCAAAACTGACCACAAAGACGCCAGAATAGACTGGGAAATCTACACTCGACGCTCACCAAACGAATTAAAACAGGTTTAAACTTTGAGCTGACCACAAAATATTGCACGGCGGAGGCTGAGATGGAAATCTTTTTGCTTCTCTACATCGGCCTGTTCAACGTAGCTACCCAAATCGTAGGTAGATCTCTTTTTATTTTTAATTTTCTGGTGTGTCTAGAAGAGGTTTCCAAGAGATATGAGGCACTCATTGGTCATTTTCGATTTATCGGAAAAGGAAAAAAAATACCTAAAAACTACAACAAGAACAATTATTATTATTATTATTATTATTATTATTATTATTATTATTATTATTATTATTATTATTATTATTATTATTATTATTATTATTATTATTATTATTATTATTATATTATTATTATTATTATTATTATTATTATTATTATTATTATTATTATTATTATTATTATTATTATTATTATTATTATTATTATTATTATTATTATTATTATTATTATAACCGTTGTTTTTGTTGTTGGTAGTAATAAGAGAAAAAAATAATCAAAATAATAATAAGGATAATAATAATAATAATAATAATAATAATAATAATAATAATAATAATAATAATAATAATAATAATAATAATAATAATAATAATAATAATAATAATAATAATAATAATAATAATAATAATAATAATAATAATAATAATAATAATAATAATAATAATAATAATAATAATAATAATAATAATAATAATAATAATAACAGAATAAAGCTAACAAGTTCTCAAGACTTGATCCGGGACTGAAGTGTTTCAAGCTGATGTTACCACCACGTGGCGTTGGTGGCGTTTCAGATAGGGAAAAGTTTTTTTTTTAATATTTTATGGATTCTGGGGGACAGGATATCCAATGTGTTTTTAACTTGGTTTAAATTTGATAAAAAAATGTTTTGAATATGATGTATATGGTTCAGTTTTATATTTTTATTTTTTATATTTTTTTCTATTTGGTTGTAAGTTAGATGTTGTAAATTTTTGTTCCGAAATGCTGTCGCTTTTTTTTTTTTTTTTTTTTTTTGTTTGGGGAGGAGGGTATTAATTTCAATTTAATTATTATTTAATTTTTTTAATACTAACTTAACAGAAGATAGCTGTAGGATGTAGACAGTAAGCTACTGTAGATTGTTTATTTCTTTGCTTCTTTGCTGTTTGTTTTTTATGATTTTGTTTTTGTGTCCGACACCGTAGATCTGTGCACAATAAAATTCCTATAGCATGGAATGATGAATTTTTATCTTGAACACGTGATAATAACGAGGTAGGATTGTCCTTAACTAGTTTCGGATTATCAGCATTTGTTCAATTCATATTTTTTTTTAATTTTCAACAAGGCAAATGTAAAATGTTTAACGGAATGAAAATTTCTAGATAGGATTTGTATGCACTGAAGCCCTACCTTCAACCAAATCAAGCCACCAAAAAGCATCATGATGTTATGGAGTAAATCAATTCCCATTTCGAACCAGAATAGGGCAGACAATGCTCAACACAAGAATATCAAGTGAATTGTCATAATTGTTGAATTTGTACTTAGTGGTGGTGGTGGTGATGGTAGGAGTACTGATACTTTTGTAGTTGGTGGCAGATATTTTTATATCATTATTTCCCTCTATAGTGTTAACTATTCTTAAATTCAATTTTTTAGCATAAATATTACGTCAATCAAAGGGAAACAATCTGCATTAGGACTAAGTGCTTCTAGGTATATTGAGATATGTGCTGTTCTTGTTAACTGAGCTGATGGACCAAGAGATCGTACTTCGTTTGTTCCGTTTAATGTATTACATGATAGGAAATTTAGTGTTTCTCTCATGCTTCTTTAATGCAAAGCCGAACTCTAGAAGATGCTTTGCCTGGTGGGAATGGCCAAATGTTACTACGTAGTTAGTAATGAATGATACCGTAATCATTAAACGCCGATTTACTCGGCAAAATCAATCTTGGTCACATATTTAGTGCTCACACCAGTCGATTCATGGCATTCTCGACGTTTGTACGCGGTATAAAGAGTTGATTGTTGCTTTAAACACAGAACTGTTGTGTTGCAAAGATGTCAGTATATTGGCTGCTGTAATTTAAATAATGTGTAATCTTTTTATTTTGGAGTGCTGGATATCTCAGTCGGTAGAGCGACGGTCGGACAGTTCAGAGGTTCGGGGTTCGAATCAGACTTGGTGGAAGTAGCAAATCTTTTCTTAGCAGCCCTATCCTAAGTTTTGTCGGGAGTCTCTGTGACTTTAGAGGTTTCAGTGAACCTATGGATGAAGAGGTTCAGGGACCAACCAACCATCTTACTAATGTTTTACTTTCTCAAGCTTTCTAGGGATAATCTCTTACCATCATTATGACATACTAATCTTCTTACTAATATCTTACCTTCTAAAGCTTTCTACTAATAATCTCTTACCATCATTATGACCAACCAACCATCTTACTAATGTCTTACCTTCTGAAGCTTTCTACTAGTAATCTCCTAATATCGTTGTGACTGCAGGTCTTGAGATATCTATGGAGGCGTTTGGCACGGGACCAAGCTGCGCTGTTGTCACATGCGAAGAGGAACTGGGAAACTCTCCGCACCTGTACAACCAAACTATTTCCAGCATGAGCATAGACAAGAGTCGATCAGAAAGCAGAAAGAATGCCTTACCCCAGGTGTTGGTCGTCCTGAATCAAGACCGGTTGAGAGTTTTAGCCATGATCGATAAGAGGAACGTGTCCGGTTGGTTACAGCCAACTACTGGACAGGTGAGACTGGAGCTGTCCAATCTTGAGGACTGCTCCGCTAAATTCACTTGTCGTGTTGAGGTCAAATCCATGGGCAGCACAAGACAATATAAGACGCATGTACAGCTGAAAAGAAAAAATAAGTTTATAACAGAAATTGTACATAAGATGAAATTTCTAAGTAAACAAATGACGACGAAGTCTGCTGTGTTTAGTGACAAATTAGAAAACGATGTAAATGCTTTTCGTGCTAAATTGATCGAAAAATTTGGCAAAAATAGTAGCAGTAGTTGTATAAATAACCCCAATGTAAATAGCCAACGTGATGATAACAGTGGCAATCAGCCGAAGTTTTCAGACAGTAGTAATAATAGCAAGAGAATTGCTACTCGTCGTACTCAGCAAAAGGCTACGGGTGGTGATCAGTCGAAAAGTGATGGTAATAATGAGTTTCATGGTGACGAAGATAATACACAGCCAGTTACTGATGCTAACCATACATGTGGCAGAGGATTGGCCGTCAACAGGTCTGACGGTGACTTTCCCTACCGGATGGTATATCCGTCTGTGGACAGTGTGTTGTCTAAACCTTACCTATGCGATGACACAACTGATCAGGGAGGCTGGATTATCATCCAGCGGCGTGTTTACGGCAACGAGGATTTCAACAGAGACTGGGCTGACTACAGAGCCGGATTCGGCGACCGGATGCGAGATTTCTGGATGGGTAACGAGGATATCTATGCGCTCACCAGCTCCGGACGATATGAACTCCGGGTGGAAGTCTTGTACAAAAAAAAATGGAAGTACGCCAGCTATGCCAGCTTTTCCATCAGCAGCGAGAAAACAATGTACAGGCTCAACCTGGGGGCTTACAGTGGTACCGCAGGGGATTGCTTAGGGGCAAGACACAACGGTCAAATGTTCAGTACTTTTGACAAGGATAATGACTCAAATTTGGGAGGTAACTGCGCCGAGCATTTCAGCGGAGGCTGGTGGTTTTTTCGCTGCCTTTACTCTAATCTCAACGGGAAGTGGAGATCGAAAGAGATGAACACGGGGCTCATTTGGATGGCGGTTGCCGACAAGCGTTCCCTGGATGCTTCTGTAATGAAAATCAGAAAACTTGAGTTATAACAAAAGAAATGAAATAAGGAGAGTGTGTGTTTACAATATGCAGTTTTTTTAGCCAGTTTTTACTATTTGTAATCCATATTCTTGTTTGTTTGTTTTCTAATCTGATTTTAATTTTTTTTTGTTTTTGTTTAAAGAGTAGATATACCGAGATGCTTGGCTTTGCGAGAGAAATTACCGAACAGGAAAAAGTCCTGAGATTGCCCCTCATGTTGGGATGAGATTGTCAAACGTTTCAATCAATCGATCAATCATTGGAAAATGATTACATTTTTCACTTTTTATGACTGTTTTTCTATTTATCAAAAAATGAAAAAAATGTTAGTTCTTCATTGGTACTCAGTTTGTTTTGTTAATTTTCCTAACTATTAGAATATATAAGGTTTTTCTTAATGATCGAAATACATATAGCTACTTAGACGTTGTAGGAAATGTGTGAGATGAAAACTTGCGCCGTCTAACTTTTATCATAACCACAAAGATGTAGGCTGAGATATTTGTCTCCGTATTAGATTCCTCGGCAAACTTCGTAGACGTCAAACTTCTAATGAGTTTTACTGTAACATTGCTCAATTCAATTCCAATTTTTAAATCTAACCTAATTGTAGTGTATATATACCACATCCTGTTTCTGGCTTTGACCATGCCCTAATTGGAGAGGCTTGAAATATGCCTTATATAGTTTTTTTCATGACTGTAAAGGTAACAACGCTATAGCACAATCATGGGCTTTGAAGGCTTGAAATAAAAAAAAATAAACATTTATGTTCCCATGTTATATCCAAGCACCCACGGAATATATCAACAGTGTAGATTAATATATTAATATATATATCAACAGTGTAGATTAAAATCCAAACTTTGTATTACACACTATTTACCTCTCTGTATTTGTGTTATATATCACAGTCTTTCCCCTCCTTTCTGTATATTTCCTTTTTAACTTCTCTATCTGTGTCGTAATCTATCCCTTCCTTTCTATTTTTGTGTTTTAGTCTATCCCTTCCTTTCTGTTTTTGTGTTTTAGTCTATCCCTTCCTTTCTATTTTTGTGTTTTAGTCTATCCCTTCCTTTCTATTTTTGTGTTTTAGTCTATCCCTTCCTTTCTATTTTTGTGTTTTAGTCTATCCCTTCCTTTCTGTTTTTGTGTTTTAGTCTATCCCTTCCTTTCTATTTTTGTATTTTAGTCTTTCCCTTTCTTTCTGTTTTTGTGTTTTAGTCTATCCCTTCCTTTCTATTTTTGTGTTTTAGTCTATCCCTTCCTTTCTATTTTTGTGTTTTAGTCTTTCCCTTCCTTTCTGTTTTTGTGTTTTAGTCTATCCCTTCCTTTCTATTTTTGTGTTTTAGTCTATCCCTTCCTTTCTGTTTTTGTGTTTTAGTCTATCCCTTCCTTTCTATTTTTGTGTTTTAGTCTATCCCTTCCTTTCTGTTTTTGTGTTTTAGTCTATCCCTTCCTTTCTATTTTTGTGTTTTAGTCTATCCCTTCCTTTCTATTTTTGTGTTTTAGTCTATCCCTTCCTTTCTGTTTTTGTGTTTTAGTCTATCCCTTCCTTTCTGTTTTTGTGTTTTAGTCTATCCCTTCCTTTCTCTTTTTGTGTTTTAGTCTATCCCTTCCTTTCTGTTTTTGTGTTTTAGTCTTTCCCTTCCTTTCTGTTTTTGTGTTTTAGACTTTCCCCTCCTTTCTGTATCTGTGTCTTAGTATTTTCCCTCCCTTCTGTATCTGTGTCTTAGTCTTTCCCTTTTAACTTATGTATTTGTGTCTTAGTATTTTCCCTCCATTCTGTATCTGTGTCTTAGTACTTCCCCTCCTATCTGTATTTTTTTCTTAGTCTTTCTCCTCCTTACTTTATCTGTATCTTTGCGATTGTGACCCTTGATTCTGACCCACTTCCCTAACTCGATAGTTTCACCATGTAAGATTTAAACCGCGTAAATTTTTAGAACATGTCTAACTTCTATTAATCCGCAAAAACAACAATGGTAATCTTAAATCATTTGACTGACAAAAGTTGTTCAGAAAAAAAAGAAAATGAAAAAAAGGGAGGGGGAGTTTGCAATGCTAGGATTAGGGAATTTTTCTTCACTGACACAAATTAGTTTTTTTTTTTCAATTTTTTTTATTTCTATGTTTAATGAGAAACACCAGTGAATCAATGTTCTAGAGATTTTAAGACTTACTGTTCATTATCCTATTGTCTCTTTTAGTTCCTAAATTGTTTTAAATTAAACATATCTTTCTAAAATTCCTTAAAGTTAAAATATCTTTGTGTGTGTTTATCGAATAGGTTAAAAGAGATCACAGAAATGAAACAAAAACAAATTAGCTTAAAGTAAAAGCTGTGTTGTTTGGTTTTTTTATTTTTTTTAAATAAAATAAAAATAAACTTGCAGTTATCTACCTGAGAATTGGTGCTATTCGGAAAAAAACAAACATCTGAATTTCCAGCTCAAATTACCTTGCTTAGTTTAAAAGTTTTTATAATACCCAAAAAAGTGACAAACAAAAACTGGCTGCATTTTGTACATTGGATTATTTCACAAGTTGGTAATAATACCGATAATGCAGTACATTTTAAAAAAATGATCTGAATTGTTTTTTTTTAAATTTTCGATTTGACGCAGATATTTGTAAAAGAGCAAGTTTCCCAATAACCGATATGTTCTGTTATAAATTGACCATTTGTCAAAACTTGTCCAGTACATAGTGATCTCAGCCGGCCTTCATAAGCCCATCATTCAGGCCTCTATTAGCCCATCATACAGGCCTTTATAAGCCCCTCATTCAGGCCTTTATTAGCCCATCATACAGACCTTTATTAGTCCATCATTCATGCCTTAATTCGTTCATCATACAGACCTTTATTAGCCCAGCATTCAGGCCTTTATTAGCCCATCATACAGGCCTGTATTATCGCATCATTCAGGCCTTTATTATCCCATCATACAAGCCTGTATTATCGCATCATTCAGGCCTTTATTAGCCCATCATTCAGGCCTTTATTAGCCCAAAATACAGGCCTGTATTATCGCATCATTCAGGTCTTTATTAGCCCATCATACAGGCCTTTATTAGCCCAACATTCAACCTTTATTAGCCCATTATAGAGGCCTTTATTCGTTCATCATACAGGTCTTTATTATCCCATCGTACAGGCCTTTATTAGCCCATCATACAGGCCTTTATTAGCCCATCATACAGGCCTTTATTAGGCCATCCTATAGGACTTAATTAGCCCATCATACAGGCCTTTATTTGTCCATTATAAGGCCTACACTGCAATCAGCAAGGCAACGATGCAGGTAACCAACAAGTATTAAGCAATTTGATAAAACTGCAAAATTGACATTTATAAACTTCACTTTGTAACAGGCTGTGTAATCATGTATAAGGCTGCTGGATCAGCATGTATAAACCACGTGTAGAAATTTTTTTTTCATACTGAATTTCTAAGCATTCAACTAAAACAGACTTGATAAAATAGAAAAAGTTGACACAACAATATAATTATAACTTCTATTTTATTTTGTTAATGAAATAACATTTAAGACCATTTAAAAGATCAAAAAAAATTCCATGCCATGTAAAAATCCAGATTTAAAAGGTTCAAGAAAATATTCAGGAATAAATTTATATACAAATATATACATTCGATTTGGCATATTACAGCCGCTGTAGCTATTGGCTTGAACTTCAGGGCTGTCATGGGCCTCACAAAAACCCAAGCCAACTTTTTCTGCTGCAAAATTTAACCACTATCTCAGAGATTTTTTTCATATCTCCAGTATAGCAGAAGATCATTTTAACCACTATCACAGAGATTTTTTATCAGATCTCCATTACAGCAGAAGATCATTTTAACTACTGTCACAGAGATTTTTATCATATCTTTAGTATAAAAAAAAAGTCATTTTAACTATCACAGAGATTTTTATCAAATCGTTCTATACCAAAAGATCATTTTAACCACTATCACAGAGATTTGACTTTTACATCTCCATTAAAACAGAAGCTTATTGCAACCATTATCATACAGATTTTTGCAATGTTAGAAATTGATTCAACATTTGAAGCAAATGGCGTAATGGCACAAAAGCTTCTTAGAGAGAAACTGTATAAATATATAATACTTAAACGACACATAAGTATTTGTCCATCAAAAGATAATTATTTGAAGTTGATAGCCTAAAGCGAACGATTTTTTCGTTGTGAAATGAGTGGATGATTTTTATCTTTAACGTAGACAACACCAAGCAGCAATAACAAAAACTGAAATAGAAATGTGATTTTCTATCTTTTTCAGCAAAAAAGGACTCAAAATGAAAACTACATGTACATACAAAAAGGGTTTGAACATCAAAATGTCATAAAGTAATTTCAAATCAGATATATTATTGGGGTGGCTAAAATTGATGTTTATATTTCTACACTATAAAGGGCGAGAGCCTTTTTTTCTACACTATCTTCTCCAAAACAACAGTTTAATTTCAAGCAATCAAAACTTAAAACTGCCACATCAGTCTACAATGTGGTCGAATGTGTGTGTGGGTGTATATATATATATATATATATATATATATATATATATATATATACACGGGTAGATAGATAGATACTTATATTGATTTATCTATAGATATAAATTATAGTATTGCTGGAAGTACTAATTTGTAACAATTTTTGTCATTCCAATTTGATGGATACAAAATTTGTTGAATCATGGAAAGGGTAATAACTGATGAAAATGAGCTGCAATTGATGCAAATCTTAGGCAGCTTGAAAACTTCTCTGATGCACTAGCCACTATGCCACACTATTTAAAACATAATAAAGTTGGATAGAAGAAGCTGTGGTGGTTATAGTAATGATGATATCGTAATTTCATTGACAAAAGAATAAACGCATGTAGCCAGCAACATCCCTACTACATCAAAGCAGAAGCAATTATGAAGTAAAAAAATTTTTCTTTCAAGCCATTTACATTTTTCAATGAACATTTATGCATATAGTATGAAAAGAACAAGCAAGATTTTCATAGAGAACTAATTGCTGTCAACAACATAAAAAACATCATATGAGGAAAATGAGGATCTACGGAATCAGTTTCAATTTTGGTCCACTCAGTGACATGTCTGACGATAATTATATTATCGACTTCAACATGTTTTGATACTTTTTAATAATTGCCATTAAATTTAGTTTCTTACATTTTTATTTCATTGTTCTAGATCACTATAGTGAAAGACTTAGTGCTGAGATTGAAAATATGTGACCCAGTCTGGGAACACCTAGCTGAGGAAAGAGATCTTATAAGTCAGCCTATCTAAACTCTATAGATGACTGGAAAGGGCAGAAATTTACAAAACAATGTACAACACTCAGAAGGCATGATAAAATCTATCTCTAATGGTTCTTTCTTTCACAAGACTTAACTGAGCAGATGTGACAATTCTGTTGAAAAATATAGATAGACATACTTAATTGTTTGTTGCTGAAAATTCAATATGTGGCTTCAGCTGAATTTTTTGTTAAACTTAAACTGGCATCTATTACTTAAGATGGCATAACATAACATACGCAAAATTTTATAAAGGCACATAACACGGGTGGGAATCAAAAAGAGCAGCTGGAGAAGGCAATATTCTGAAGATAACACAAGTAATTAGGCATTTTGTATAAAAACTACCAATCAAATCTGGTACTCTTCGCCTGCTGGGCCTGGGCAAAGCGAAGTAATAACCTCTGTAGTCTTAATTTACACAGTAGATGCATAATTCCCTCTTTTCGGAATTCAGTATTGTTATACATGTACTATTGATAGAAGATCCTTTTAACCACTATCACAGAGATTTTTATCAGATCTCTAGTATAACAGAAGATCCTTTTAACCACTATCACAGAGATTTTTATCAGATCTCCATTACAGCAGAAGATCATTTTAACTACTGTCACAGAGATTTTTATCAGATCTCTAGTATAACAGAAGATCCTTTTAACCACTATCACAGAGATTTTTATCAGATCTCTAGTATAACAGAAGATCCTTTTAACCACTATCACAGAGATTTTTATCAGATCTCTAGTATAACAGAAGATCCTTTTAATTACTATCACAGAGATTTTTATCAGATCTCTAGTATAACAGAAGATCCTTTTAACCACTATCACAGAGATTTTTATCAGATCTCTAGTATAACAGAAGATCCTTTTAACCACTATCACAGAGATTTTTATCAGATCTCTAGTATAACAGAAGATCATTTTAACTCAGATTTTTGCTGTTTTAGATACTGATTAAACGTTTAAAGCAGTAGCACAAAAGCCTCTCAGACTAAAGATAAATGATTTAATTTAAAAGAAATCATAAATATATTATGCATAAGTACTAAGCCATCAAAAATTAAACATTTGAAGCGAAAGGCATTTGACTTTTTTTGTAAGTGAAATAAGGGAATGATTTTCAGTTCACAAAAACAAAAACAGCAAGCACAGTTCTCCTTTTTTTTCTCTTCAAAAAAAAAAAAGAGAAAGACTGAAATTACAAATTACAGTTCTTACAAAAAGCTTTTGTACAGCAAAAAGCCATAAAGTTATTACAAACCGGGTATATTATTGGGAGGCTAAAATTGTAAATGTGTAAAGGGTCATTTCTTCTGATGCTATCTTCACTAAAACAATAGTTTAATGCGCAGAAATAAACTTGAAACTGCCACATCAGTCTAGAATGCTTATAAGTCAGCACATCTAAACTCTATAGGTGACTGGGAAGGGCAGAAATTTACAAAACAATGTAAAAAACTCAGAAGGCATGATAAAACCTATCTCTAAAGGTTCTTTCTTTCACAACACTTAACTGAGCAGGTGTGACCATTCATTTCAAAAATATAAACTTGGCACGCTTAAATATTTGTAGCTAAAAATACAAAATGTGACTTCAGCTGGATTTTTGCAAGATTGGGACAAATTCTGCACTGTTAGAATTTCTATCTTTATTTTAGAATATGGGTATAGCATTTTTAATTTTGCTTTTTCAGGTTATTGAAGTTCTCGAGAGGGTACTCGAGAGGGTACCTGAGAATCCCAGGTTAATTCTAAAAAATACTAGAAGATTTTCTTGTAATGATTATAGATCTTTACTAATCGGTCCAAAAACTACCTCCAACAAAATATATTTTTTTTCTTTTTGTTCTGTTTTTTTTTTTTTCAACATGGAGTCTAAGCCTTCTTCTAGCAGCAGACCCTTGGTATGACATCAACACAAGTTTTTGTACCTATGTTGGTTCAGCAGTTAAAAGTTTTTAGATAGATACAAAAACAACCAAAAGGAATGTTTTATATTTAATACCGTTAGCTGGCAGGTATCGACTGGTTTGGCGTGTAGAAACAAGTTGAAGATGATCGTGTACATGTAACTATAATTATATTGATGCTTCATAACATGACCTTTATCAGCAGCTGGGGGGCTACCGATCGTGTACATGTAACTATAATTATATTGATGCTTCATAACATGACCTTTATCAGCAGCTGGGGGGCTACCGATCGTGTACATGTAACTATAATTATATTGATGCTTCATAACATGACCTTTATCAGCAGCTGGGGGCTACTGATCGTGTACATGTAACTATAATTATATTGATGCTTCATAACATGACCTTTATCAGCAGCTGGGGGGCTACCGGTACACGATGTTTTTCAAGGCTCATAACTTCATTCAGTTTTGATCAAAATAAAAAAGCCATAAAAAGGAAAAGGAACAAAAAAACTTAGAAAACTAAATAACCTCTAATCACACAACCTCTTCCAAATGAAAAATGGTTTTAGCCTTGATATTTGATATGCAATGGAAGTCTTTCAATTTGACTTCACCAATAGAGATCACACCACTTCAGTGACATAATTTCAAAAACGTATACTGCAGGTCCAAATTACAACTGAAGATCAAATAAAGGGTTCCACTGCAATTTATTTCTCAAAAGCCAAAACAAAAAAGGTAATCCAAATAATTTTACAAAAACAAAGCTACAAATCACTCACCTACGTGAGTTACTGTTCTGCCGTATTGGGTTATATGACCTTGTCTTGGGAATGCAATTACACAGACTTTTAAAAAAGGTGCTAATCTTCTCGATGCGACAATAAATAAGCAAGCAAAAAACAAGGGCAATGACAATTCCAATTAACATTCCTACTCCTAATCCAACTGCAAATTGGTAAGACAGGCTCCATCCTCCAGTACCATCGTCTCTCTCTCTCTCTCTCTCTCTCTCTCTCTCTCTCTCTCTCTCTCTCTCTCTCTCTCTCTCTCTCTCTCTCTCTCTCTCTGTGATTAGATGAACAAGTGCATTGTTGAGTGAATGAGATGTTTGATCCAATTCCACAAGGTTTGCATTTCTCGCAAGATATGCATTCCTGCCCCAGCAACACAGACTTCTCGGGCCTGGGCAGTAGTTCTCAGGAGCGACACACTTTCCTTGTTTCAGCATCATGCCTTCTGTGTCACAACACACAGCGTCTTCTGTCTCTGAACAGGCCTGTCCCTCATGTTTACACTTCGTGCATGGCTTGCAATCTTTATGACAGTTGAGGTAAAAACCTTTTATACATTTCACAACTATGTCATGAAAGCGTGTGCAGTCATCCACAAGTATTTTTGCCGGGGATGTAGATTCATAAAATGGAGTACAACCAGAGCAATGAGTTACCCTGTGAAAAATAAATATAGGTTAAAAACAATGACACGATTTGCTTCATGCAAAATATTGTGAAATTGAAACCAATAACAGAAGACTATTGATTATATAAAAAAACAACAGTTGATTCTTTCAAAATATAATACATAAAAGTAACTTAAGTTGATACACTTGAAAAAACTATTACTTTCATAATTTTAATGAATTTCAACTGGACCTGTTTACAGACAAACTATGCTGCTGTGATGTTTACAGAGAGGTTTTTGGGGTTGAAAAACTTTTCCAACTTGTCCTTTTGTGCTGGATGCTGGACATTTGAGGATAAATCTCGAGATATTACAACCACCTGAAAGGTAGGTAATCAACCTCACTTACTCTTTCTTGAATGTGGAGAATCGGATTATGACAAGCAGAAGACCTGACTTTTATGACATGAGAATCAACGAAGACCTGACTTTTATGACATGAGAATCAACGAAGACCTGACTTTTATGACATGAGAATCAACGAAGACCTGACTTTTATGACATGAGAATCAACGAAGACCTGACTTTTATGACATGAGAATCAACGAAGACCTGACTTTTATGACATGAGAATCAACGACCTTTAAAACAAGACAACATACATGTAATATGGACAATTTCACTTCGAGCATGGGTTAAACATCAGAGCTTGAAATTTTTATTTCAAAAGTTAAAATTTGAGCTTGAAATTTTTATTTGAAAAGTTAAACATTTGAGCTTGAAATTTTTATTTGAAAAGTTAAACATGTGAACTTGAAAATTTGATTTAAAAAGTTAAACATTTGAGCTTTTTTTTATTTAAGAAGTAAAACATTTAACTTCGAAATTTTTATTTTAAACCTCCGGCTTATGTGAAATAAAAAACTATAGTATAAAGCTACCGTACTTAATAGATATACTTGCCAAACAAAGTTAGCAGTGGAGGCCTACTGAAGGTGTTTGGCTCTGTCTCTTTTACTTTGAATTCATTGAATTAAAGTGAGCTTTTTTTTATTTCTACTAAATAAATAAAGCTTCCTTTCCTTTGAACTTACTACTGCCACTAAGCATTCTCTTAACTCATGCTTTACGGTTAGGAATAGGGATCCTTACTCATCCGGGAGATAAGTATGATCTAAAAGCCTGTTTTTTTTTATTTGAGGTTGTGCTCACAATAGAGACATGTGTGCCTCTTAATTTGTATCTGTTGGCTTAATTTTAACACTTTCTCAAATCTTAAGTTCCTTTTTTTTCAAAATATGGACACAGTGTCTCCCTGTAGTAAGAGATAAAGAACAACAAATAGTTCTGCGTGCAGGAGATTCGATTGACAATAAGAAGATCCCGACTTCAATCCCTGGCCGGTTTGATGTCATGGTAGACTTGAATCCTGTTTAACTACCACTAGCCCTGTCTTGCCACAAAGCTGACATAAAATAAAAAGATTTTTGGGATAATACGAAAAACAAAGTTTTGACTCAAATTATGAAAAATTATTCATACAAATATTTAAAGATTTTATAAAACTAATGAATTTAGATTAAACTGTCTTTCCTATGAGTTTTTAATGAATGTGTTAGACTGAGTCATTTCACTGATCAATCTACTCCTGTAGTTAGGAGGACATCATTCTTACCTATGATTTTCTTTATCCTGATAATAAAACCCTTCAGGGCAGCGCTCACATGTGTCTTTCTCTTCGTCCCATCGTTCACCTGGCCCACAGGTGACAGCCCCGGTCAGGTAGAAAGTCTCACAGAGGCAAAGGACTAGTCCCAAAGGGACAAATTGGGTCCAGCTCTTTCTCATGATCTGTAATAGGTGACAATGAAATACTTTGATCGACCCATACATAGAATTATTACATTAGAATTGGTAATATTTGATAATTTTAATATGATAGCGCACTTATAGTATGTAACCTTAGTACCTGAAAGATGATAGGACAGAAAAGGAGAGATCGAACAAGGAGCTTGTTAGACAAACTTTATCAAAGATAGAGAGAGACATTGAGACAGACAGACAGACAGACAGACAGACAGACAGACGGGCAGAAAGAGAAATGAATGATGAAAATATTAAGGCGTTAAGTTCATTTTCATTTAAAGACTTTAATTGGCTATCAGGTATGCGCATGATATATTGAAAGCAAGTGATTTCCGAAAAGCGGATTGAGTAAAAGCAGACGTGTCACAAACCGCCCAACTATAAATAGCTGGAGCACAGGCTGAATCAGGACTATAAAATGTCTTCAGAAGTTATTTTTCACGGAACAATTAAACAAAAATAACATCAGTTACACAATGAGGCCAATGAGGAAAGTAAGGTTACAAGTAGACAACTATTCTTATAATGCAGCATTAAAGTTGAGGTGACTAGGTCTTTTACCATACATAATGACACCTAGTCTTGATAATACAACATTAAACTAGAGGCAACTAGGTCTCTTGCCATAAATCTTGAAAAATAGTCTTGATGAAATAACATTATACTTGAGGTAACTAAATCTCTTGCCATACATGATTACTTTACAGCTAGTCTTGAAAATACAACATTATACTTGAGGTAACTAAGTCTCTCGCCATAACTTGAGGTAACTAGGTCTCTTGTCATAACTTTTGGTAACTAAATCTACTTCCATAACTTGAGGTAAATAGGTATCTTGCCATACATCTTGAAGGCTAGTCTTGATAATACAACATAATGATTGGTGTGACAAGGTCTCTTGCCATAACTTGAGGTAATTAAGTCTCTTGTCATACATCATGACAGCTAGTCTTGATAATAGAACTTGAGATAACTAGATCTGTTGCCATAACTTGAGGTAACTAGTTTCCTTCCCATACATCATGACAGCTAGTCTTGAAAATACAACGTATTGCTTGATATAACTAGGTCTCTTAATATATCTTGAGTAACTAGGCCTCGTGCCATACATCTTGACAGCTAGTCTTGATAATATAACATTTTACTTGAGATGACTAGGTCTGTTGCCACAACTGGATGTAACTAGTTCTCTTGCCATACATCTTGACAGCAAGTCTTGAAAATACAACGTTATGCTTGATGTAACTAGGTCTCTTGCCATAACTTGAGGCAACTAGGTCCCATGCCATAACTTGAGGTAACTAGGTCTCATGCTATACATCTTGACAGCAAGTCTTGAAAATACCACATTATACTTGATGTAACTAGGTCTCTTGCCATAACTTGAGGCAACTAGGTCTCATGCCATAACTTGAGGCAACTAGGTCTCATGCCATAACTTGAGGCAACTAGGTCTCATGCCATAGCTTGAGGCAACTAGGTCTCATGCCATAACTTGAGGCAACTAGGTCTCATGCCATAACTTGAGGTAACTATGTCTCATGCCATGACTTGAAGCAACTAAGTCTCATGCTATAACTTGAGGCAACTAGGTCTCATGCCATAACTTGAAGCAACTAAGTCTCATGCTATAACTTGAGGCAACTAGGTCTCATGCCATACATCTTGACAGCAAGTCTTGAAAATACCACATTATACTTGATGTAACTAGGTCTCTTGCCATAACTTGAGGCAACTAGGTCTCATGCCATAACTTGAGGCAACTAGGTCTCATGCCATAACTTGAGGCAACTAGGTCTCATGCCATAACTTGAGGCAACTAGGTCTCTTGCCATGACTTGAGGCAACTAGGTCTCATGCCATAACTTGAGGCAACTAGGTCTCATGCCATAACTTGAGGCAACTAGGTCTCATGCCATAACTTGAGGCAACTAGGTCTCATGCCATAACTTGAGGCAACTAGGTCTCATGCCATACATCTTGACAGCTAGTCTTAAAAATACCACATTATACTTGATGTAACTAGGTCTCTTGCCATAACTTGAGGCAACTAGGTCTCATGCCATAACTTGAGGCAACTAGGTCTCATGCCATACATCTTGACAGCTAGTCTTGAAAATACAAATTTAAGCTTGATGTAACTAGGTCTTTTGCCATAAGTTGAGGCAACTAGGTCTCATGCCATACATCTTGACAGCTAGTCTTGAAAATACAACGTTATGCTTGATGTAACTAGGTCTCTTGCCATAACTTGAGGCAACTAGGTCTCATGCCATAACTTGAGGCAACTAGGTCTCATGCCATAACTTGAGGTAACTAGGTCTTATGCCATACATCTGGACAGCTAGTATTAATAATACAACATTAAACTAGAGGTAACCTTTTCCTTTGCCGTATATTTTCACAACTGGTCTTGATAATTCAACATCATATTTGATGTAACTAGATCTCTTACCATAGTTACATTATGACAGCTAGCCTGGATACAATACTTGAGGTAAACTAACCTCTTGTATTACATCGTGACAGTAGTCTTGATAATGGAACATTATACTGGAGGTAAGTACGTTAATATGCATCATGACATCTAGTCTTGAGAACACAACATTATACTTGAGGTAAGTATCTTAACATGCATTATGACATCTAGTCCTTTATAATACAACATCATATTTAATGTTAACTAGGTCTCTTACCATAGTTACATCATGACAGCTAGCCTGGATAAATATCATACTTGAGGTAACAGAATCTCTTGCATTACATCGAGACGGTGGTCTTGATGATAGAATATTATACTTGAGGTAATAGAATCTCTTGCATTATATCATGACAGCTACTCTTGATAATAGAACAGCATACTTGAGGTAACAGAATCTCTTGCATTATATCATGATAGCTAGTCTTGATACTACAACATTATACGTGAGGTAAGTATCTTAACATGCATCATGACATCTAGTCTTGAGAACACAACATCGTGTTTGAGGTAACTCTATCTTTGCCATACATTTTCACATCTAGTCATGATAATACAACATCATTCTATATGTAACTAGGTCTCTTGCCATACATCTTGACAGCTAGTCTTGAAAATACAACATTATACTTGAGGTAAATAGGTCACTTGTCATACATCATGACAGCTAGTCCAAATAATACATCATACTTGAGTTCACTAAGTCTCTTTTCTTACATCATGACACCTAGTCTTGACAATATAACATTTTACTTGAGGTCACTAGGTCTCTTGCCATACATAATGACATCTAGTCTTGATAATGCAACATTATACTTGTGGTCACTATGCCTCTTGCAATACATTTTGAGATAGAACTGTTCATGCTCAGCAAAGTTGCAAAATTATTTCTGAAGTGACTACTTGATGCTATAGATGAGGCTTTTGGATGTCTATGAAGGTTAGATCTGTCACTAGCAGATAGACTATACATGGAATGTTTTAGATCTGTCACTAGCAGATAGACTATACATGGAATGTTTTAGATCTGTCACTAGCAGATAGACTATACATGGAATGTTTTAGATCTGTCACTAGCAGATAAACTATACATGGAATGTTTTAGATCTGTCACTAGCAGATAGACTATACATGGAATGTTTTAGATCTGTCACTAGCAGATAGACTATACATGGAATGTTTTAGATCTGTCACTAGCAGATAGACTATACATGGAATGTTTTAGATCTGTCACTAGCAGATAGACTATACTATACATGGAATGTTTTAGATCTGTCACTAGCAGATAGACTATACATGGAATGTTTTAGATCTGTCACTAGCAGATAGACTATACATGGAATGTTTTAGATCTGTCACTAGCAGATAGACTATACATGGAATGTTTTAGATCTGTCACTAGCAGATAGACTATACATGGAATGTTTTAGATCTGTCACTAGCAGATAGACTATACATGGAATGTTTTAGATCTGTCACTAGCAGATAGACTATACATGGAATGTTTTAGATCTGTCACTAGCAGATAGACTATACATGGAATGTTTTAGATCTGTCACTAGCAGATAGACTATACATGGAATGTTTTAGATCTGTCACTAGCAGATAGACTATACATGGAATGTTTTAGATCTGTCACTAGCAGATAGACTATACATGGAATGTTTTAGATCTGTCACTAGCAGATAGACTATACATGGAATGTTTTAGATCTGTCACTAGCAGATAGACTATACATGGAATGTTTTAGATCTGTCACTAGCAGATAGACTATACATGGAATGTTTTAGATCTGTCACTAGCAGATAGACTATACATGGAATGTTTTAGATCTGTCACTAGCAGATAGACTATACATGGAATGTTTTAGATCTGTCACTAGCAGATAGACTATACATGGAATGTTT